>NJCS01000004.1:141441-163160 GCA_002234255.1 Fusarium sp. Na10 | reverse complement strand
ATTCTTATTTTAAAATTACTTCCTTTTATAATAAAATATAAAAAAAAAAAAAAAAATACTATTATTTAAGAAGATAAGGCGCTAGTATATACTTACTATATATAGTAAAAGGTATTTAATCTATAGGAAATATAATAGCTACTTTAATGCCTAAATTTACTTAATTTAAATACTATTAAACTAGCCTAGCTATAAATAAAAAGATATATAATAAAAAAAAGTATACTAAAAAGTAAAAGTAAAGTTATTTATAAGTAAAAGCTTAGTTAAAAGGAATTGCCCTAAAAGAGGATATAAAAGTAAATAGAAAGGATACCTATATATATTAAAAAAATTATTAATTATAAAGGAGGGAATAAGTACTTAGAAGGTAGGGATTATTCCCTACTAAATTAACCTTTTTTAAGGTACCTTCTCTTTTTACCTTGCTTTTCCGTTTTTAGCGCGGTGTTAGCGTAGGCAAGGACTTTTTGGCCCTTCCTCCGTACTCCTGCGATAACTCCACTGCTCCCGCGACGCATGCCACGGGTGACTCTTTGCTCCTCCGATAAATCCCAGAAGGGTGCCGCGACCGCAATACATGACAGTTCATAGATGCAACGAGAGTGATGCCCCATGCGAGCAAAACATGCACGATGATCAGAAAACCGTTTCTGCATGTAGATCTCTTACTGACTGCATTCCCCTCGATGACAGCAATAAAGCTGATGAGTCCTGGCTCAATTAAATCGCAGCCATCTCTGCCTGCGTTTTCCAACTTTCGATCTACACAAACGACAACATCTGTAATATGAAGACCAACAAAAAGCAACTGAAAATAACATCTCTGTTTTTTGGAACCAGTACCCTTCCCCAGAAAAATTGAAAACACCACCCGCCAAGTCTAGAACTACAGCCACTCCCTCCCTACACCTTCGCCGCTTGAACCAATCGGGTAGGAAAAATGAGGCTCTATTTGATCGAAACCACTGACATTTCGGCAGCACAGTAACCAGTGGATGGTGCGCCAATTAGCTACCGGCATCTCATCATCCCCCTGGCTCACTATCCAGCGAGCTACCCCGGTCTGCCTCAACAAGGGGTCAGACGAACGTTTGCACATTTCGAACCAACGGTCGCTCTGCTGCGTTGCGCAACGAAGGTTATTATTCCAATGCTGTATATAACTCTCAGGTACGGCTGAGGCTGTGATCTCCCTTACGACATGTCGAGGGCTCAGTATACAGAGCAATAATTCGTAACCTTTAAGTATTCCATTTCGATACCCAACTTCATCTTCTTTCTCCTCTCTGCTTTCCCCCATTTGCGGTCCCCACCATTTTCCGGCTTAGCTGTCCCTCTGTTGGTCTGCAACGTCAATTATCAAGCCACAATGGCTGGCACCCAATCACTTGGCGTATGCTCTTGGTCATATCTCTATTTCTACTCATCAGCTATTGACATTATCTACAGGGGCTGCGCAGAAAGCGTCGCAATGGACTTGGTACTGTAGCTCATGATGAGACCAGGCCAGCTAAGAAGGTAAGCTAGCCCCTTGGTTCATGTTCTCGCGAGGATAATGGCTGAATGGTTTACAGGCCAAGGTGACTTCAGAAGCGCAACAGACATACAATGGCGAGGATTTGAATCATGGTGTTCCGAAACCCATGCCACGGAGCCTCATGACGACAGGATCAGGCCCAGTGCTATCAGGAGCGCCTCAGAAGCCGCTATGGTCGTTGCTCGAATTCTAATCGAGAACATTCAGCGCGGTAGTGGTGAATATCTACTCGAAACCAGTGCAGAGGACTTGAATGCTGTTGGCCACGCTGAGAGTCCCACCGAGAACGAGCGATGCGAAGAACAAGAGCTGGTTATCTCAAGAGAAGCCACGCCGATAGAATCCGCGGAGACGCGGGAGGGTGAAGCGAAACATGGAGCTGAGGAGGAAGCTTCAAACACCACGGGAAAGCCAGAAGGGCACGAGATGAACATCAAGACCGGCAACAGAATGGACAAGCCTACCCAAAAGAAACAGGGAAATACCAAGCCTACACCACGCAAGAGCAAGGAAACCTCGAAGATTGACGAGGCGATCGAACTCGAGGTGTAGGCTGAATACGCAATGATATATAGCCTTGCTAAAGATCCAGATCCCCAGATCCAGCAGTGCTACGCCTAGTATCGGGAAAAGCTCAAGGACATCCCTATTCTAGGCCACATGTTCAGACCGCCGTGTATGCCCTGTGCCGACCTGTTCTCAAGGAGGGACGACAACACCGAGACTGGCCACATGTGTGAGAAGCAAGGTAGTACGTTCTCAGTCACGTATTATGTACATCGCTGACAGTCTCTAGCAGCATCTGTTGAAGTAGCCGCCAATGTCAAGTCTAGTAAATCTTGTGCTAGCATGTGAGGACCGTGTAAAATGGTACGCTTTTCTTTCACCCCTTTGCGCAGTGGATGGATATAGATAGTCCAGAATGTGATGCCTGTGCTTCTGAGAGGGATCAGTAAGCTCATGAGCGAGACTAACTTCGACTTCCACGATGCAAGCAACTTATTCCCCTTTGTAAGTACAGTCTGGCTACCTGTATGTAGCGAAGCTAACTTGTCTGTCCGCCTCCAGGTTGGGAATACGTCAAAGCTCGATACTTTGAGCTCCGGGGCCATCCCGATGTTAGTTTTTTCAAGAAAGTAACGCAGCAGTGCAATGTCGAAGTCGAAGGTATCGGCAGCCAAATCGAAGGGCAAACATCACGCATTGTAAGGCACATGGACGCCTGGTTCTCCAAGCTAGAGAGCCTAATACAAGATGCCATCGCCTCTGCGAATGGGCTGCTCTCCCTGTCGGAGCTCAAAAAGGCGAGGAAGAGGATTGAAGCTCAAGAGGAAGACATACGGCATCTTAGAGAGGCATGGTGCAACCTGAACAGGAGAATTACTGAATGGTGGAACAAGTATTGGGAGGCCGTACAAGAATTGCTCGATGCGAAGGCTGTTGGTATGTTTTCGCGTGAAGGTATATAGCCATGTTTGAGGGAGTATGCAAAGGAATCTCTCAATATCTACCGATTTGTAGTATCAGACAGGTAGCTCGTCTTGCAGACTGCGGTCGAGGTTTGGGGACAATAAAGAGCACGCTTTTAATAGTCTTTGTCTCAAGCATTATTGACCAGTCCATAAGCGACACTTGATGAATTCTGTAGCGTATGTTTCTTTCGTAATTTCAGAACAAAAACTTCTCCATGTCTTTGTTTGTAGGCTGCGTCGAGTTGGAAAGGTCTCGGAATTCACCAAAGACAAACTGGAGTGGGCTGTCTCTTTGTTAGGCTGTTTCCAATCACATAATTCATGTCATGTTAACAAGAGACTCTGAGAATAGAATAAAGAGCCTCACAATCTTTCAGGAGATGGCAGATCGTGCGGCGGCTGGTAACTGGGTGCTATGATATCCATCTGTGCAAAGTCACGTGCGTTGAGTTCTTTGTTCTCTTCAGCATTAACTCGACAGTCTTCCCCTCTCCGCCTCTCCAACTTGGCACTCTTATCTATGAATCTGTCTTTGACAATGTACTACTGCAAATCTAGACATGGGAGTCCAAGTCCCGAGCACAAGGACGCCTGCCCCTGGTGCTTCTTGAAGCGTCGCCGCTACCCAGTCCCTCCCTGGGACATGGACCGCCTCCCTCCCCCAACCAAAGAACAGCTCGATCGACTTCTTCATCGCACCTCAGATGGGCTGGGCTGTTACAGATGGGTCTTCCTCTTGATATTTGTATTCCTCCTTGGATGGCTTCTTTGGACTATTAGCCCCGTTTGCCTCGATTGGTACGATGCAACCAAAGACATCATTCCTTTTGTCAACCTCATGGATGAAATAGCCGAGAACGCTGGCCTCGCACTTTCTGTTCTTCAGTTGCCTCTCTATACATTCATTCCTCTTCAAATCTCTGGCGGCTTAGATCCGTTTAACGGCCTGCAACCATCGCAATTTGCCATTATTGAGGCGCGCACACCTATTCACGATACGCTTGCCATTTGTCAAGAATTGTCCGAGACGGACGGAACGGCCGACGAAGAAATTAAAAACATGACCGAAGCATGGGACGATGCCCACCTTGAGAATTGGCTGTACTTCGCTATTCTCCCTGACCATGCCACTGCCAAAGGGAAAGAAACAAAGCCACAGGAGGCACTACGCCTTACCAGAACATACATTACGCTGATCACAGAAGAGTTCATGACTCTTAGTGATAGACATCCAGACACCTTCACGATGGCCGCCCTTTCTGAAGATAGTCTCGACATTTTGGACACGATGATACCTTTACGTGTGGACCAACTTCACGAGATGATAGACAATTTCAGACACCGTAAACATGCTTTAATGGAGGCAATGAGCCAGATTATCGAGCCTCTCAAAGTCTGCCAACAGTATTTCAACCGAATCAACCAGTAAGTTCTGATCGTAACCGAAACGCATCTCCATACCCTAACACACACAGCACTAAGAATGCATTCGAGACAAAGGAACTCATCTTTCACGCCAACCACATAGCCGATCTGTACAAGCTCGGCGTAAGTAAACTAGAGCTGGCAGAAAGTGCAGCCAAAACCCTCTCTAGCGAACTCAAAAGAAAGTATTTCTTGAGACTTGGAGGGGATCTCTCGGAGGTCGCCGTTGGGCTTTCTCGGGTGCAAAACAAGCTTCACCGCATCATACGTACGAGGGACAGGGCGTTGAAATGGTATCGTCGTGAGCGCAAACGGAGGAATATGGAGCCGGATTTCCCGATCAAACTGGAGAAGGACGAATTTAGATGGAGGGATTTGATGGATGATGACAGGATGCCGGCGTGGGTGAAGTGGAGGTGGTGGTGTCGCCGATCCTGGGCAAGGTGCGGTGTGATGCTCAGTCGTTCGATGGAGGAAGAGAGGCAGCATGAATATTAGCGTAATACGTAGCCGTAGAGGTTAAAATTGGATTACTCTTTTTACCTTAGATTCCATATATGACACGGTTAACCTCAGTGTGTCATGCTATGCACCGTTTCAAGTTATATCAGCTCTTTCTTATCTGTAAACATCCATATTCTTCTCACTGTTTTCCGTGCATCAAGCAACACCTTTATGATTCTCTCTAGTCTCGCATCAGGTTATCCCATAGTACAATCCGTTTATCTTATCTTCATAGTCCTTCATAGTCTTAGATAGTTCCTCTCCAGCAGCTTTCCACCAGTGACCATCCTTATGTAGCAGTTTCAAGGTCCGCTCTGCATTGGCCTTCGCATCCTTGGAAAGCCTATCATGACCCTTCAAGGCCTTCTCCAGCTTGCGTATCTCGGAGCAGAAGATCCCACTCCCGTTACATCCCAACACAGGGCGGATGGGTGAGTCCTTCGCCTCTGCTAGCCTTTGCTGTAGTGCCACGTTTTCCATTTTCAGAGTTTCGATATCAATGCCATAAAGGCGACGAGCAATATATTGCCGTAAGGCGGTGTGCTTCTCCTGGGCTTGTAAGGCGGCTTTTTTGGCGGACAGCTTTTCGGAAACATCTGTTTTGATGTTCATCACTTCATCACTTCCCTTACAGAGTTCCTCCTGCAGTTGTTGGATGGATCCGTAGACAGCTCTGGTCTGGTTGATCATTTCTGAACGGGTAGTGTTGCCATGATCCAAGGTGGAGAGAAAGCCTTTTGCCTCATTCTCTATTTTCGTTGCCTTCGACTTTTGAAACCAAATAAACTCAAGAAAAGGTGCTAAAAATGAGGGCTCCGAGGAGATGATTTCACTTAGATGAGCCATATGTCGGCAAACGTGGTAAGAATGGTTGGAAATGCTTCTGGTGACAGTTGCAAGCCTATCGTCCGCCCGATTGACTTCGAGCAACAATGTCTCGTTGAAGTTGAAGTAAACACCTTCAAAGGTTTTCCCGTCCAGGAACTTGGCTATTTCGCTAAGAAACTGGCCACTGGCAGAAAAGACTGGCCCATCACGAACGCAAGACGGGCTTTTTGTCGGTGTAGGTAGGCCAAGCTTTTTCACTACTACCATAAACCAGCTGCCAAGACTGCCGCCAGGAACAGGAAGGGGAAACTTGAGGATGAACCTCATCCAAGGGATACTTGTCAACAAACCGGCGATGATGGCGATTAGAAATAAAACAGAAAGTTTATGGTTCATGAGACATTGCCAGATTACCTTTATCCAGCCGCCCGCTATGCCTCGATAGTTTAGGCTCAAGAGGGTCGAGGAGTTGTCTCCAGCACTGGCATTCTCCGATTCATCAACTGGCTGCTGGTTGCTGAGTTGGCAAGTATCACACAGAATGTGGTGGGAAAACGTACGGTAGCCTGCTCTCCTGCAGCTCTCTCTTTGGCGGTTCTCACTTTGGCGGTTCTCTCCCCAGCTGCTCTCTTTTTGGCTGCTCTCTCTTTAGCAACCCTTTCCTGCTCAGCCTTTTCTTGCTCAGCCCTGGCTCTTCTCTCTCTTTCCTGTTTACGCTTCATGTGCTCTTGATATCGGCGATAATCATCTGGGGTGAGCCCGCTTCCAGACATCTTGGCGATCCTGGTTTCAGCGTCTCGTGTGGGAGCCTCTCGACTGAGCCAGTAGTTGATGTTTCTTAGTGACCCCGAGGACCAAAAGCCAATCGCTTAGCTAATGCCGAATGGTTGGCTGGCCAGTTGTCACGTTACCAAGGCCCCCGAGCGTGAGAGGTCCCTGGGAGATATTGACTTCGTGAAAAGTCTGTTTTAATAAATAGCAAGGTGTTTTGGGCAGAGTGTATGCATGAGAAATAGTTTCCTCCTGGAGGGATAAGGCTAGCGCTAAATAATATTCTCTTTGAGGTTGGCGGTCTAGTCTTGCATATGGTGCCGTACTAATACAAGCCACAGTTGACATGTCCTCTTCCTTATCCTGGTTATATGAGAGACTGGCAGCGACTATGAGCCATCAAAACAGAAAATACATTCACCTGGACCATGGTCAATGCCAGGGCATACACGTCATTTGCTCAATTCACTTCAGGACCCTGGCTGAGAGAAGTGAGTCACTAATCTGTCTCGGTCAGAAGTGACGAAGTGAATTACGTATAAATACCAGTGTGATAACCCATCAAATATCGTTCTTCATCCTTTTCAAGCATTTATTCTTCAAAACACTGACAATGAACCTACTGGGAACGATCCTAAGTACCATCTTGTCGATCCTCTTTGGACTAGTCCTAGCCATTTGTTTGGGGCATTCATACCAGGGAGTTGGGAGTCCGCTCGGAAAAACCGATACTGCAATAGGTACCCGACTTTTCATCCACATGCTCCAACCCAGCACTGACAAGTACTAGAAGATATCTGTGAAGTGTATGACCTCATCAGGGACGAGTTGCCAGGCTCCACCAGCCCTCCGTCCCTGTACAGGGTCCTCGACATGGATGAGCCCAAGAAAGGAGACAAGAACGTCGGTGCCAAAGCGTGGGACGCCGCAATCGCCAAGATAGAAGGCAATCTTGAGGTGGAAACACGTCAGGTAAAGATCTGGATTCGCACTGCGGGAATTTTGACGAATTATTCTTCTCGGGGTGTATACGATAAGCAGGTTTGGAAGAAGATTCGTGGGCGGTCGAACGTATTGAAGGACATTTGTGGATGGGAAAGCTAGGTGGGGGCTGGAACTATTGTGGAGTGGTGATGAGGGTGAACAGATTGAAGATGTTACAATAGTGGCTAGCTGAGAAGTTGGCCTGCCTCAAATAGGTATGGTCTCCGTGAGGACGGCATCTACAGCATCCATAGTGCAACACGCCCTCGTCAAAGTTTGTGTGATTATACACTATCCGCCCTCCGTTCTACATAGACACACCTAAGCTGCAGAACCAATAATTTCGGACTAAAAGAGATACAACGGAAAGCCCCGGGGTCACCCCCAAATTGTGTAACCAGACCCTTATCATCCAGCCAGACTGCAGAGTTGTACAGGCAGGCAGACTGTAATGCTGCTGATATGGCACCACCCTATTTAGGACTCAAAAAGCGGTATAGGATTCAGAGGGTTACCAAAAACATGAGAATTGGTTTGGTGGCGGGTCAGCGAATTTTGGTGTCAGCGATTCTCATATTTTGATACCCCCTAGAGGGGACATATGCCACACATATGACGATACCCCAGCTACAAAAACAGCCTTCTTCTCCGCTTGCCGATCTCACCTTGAAAGTCAGCAACAGCATGGTGGCTGGTGACATGCGGCGTTGCGCGCGACAAATACAGCGGTACTACCACGCAGAGGGAGAAACCCCACAAAAGGACTGCATCAAACCTGCAGATCTAGCTCGTGCTGCTAAGCTCCAACCGATATTTGCTCTGGAAGCGTGTGAGGAGGGTGAGATCCGGTGGGTAGAGAAGTGGATTAGAGAGGATGGACTTGATAGCGTGAGTAACTTCTGTTCGGCTTCATCTTGGACGTCTCTTCGCATGGCACTGGATCTATTGACTATGGCAGTTAATGAAGACGTATGCTCCCATGCTTTATGATGACTTGGTTGCGGCTGACATGGCGAGCAGGGGACACAGGAGGAACATTCCCCTGTCGAAGAGAAAGCCAACCTGGTCACTCACCACTCACGCCCCTCGCGCCCTGTAAGTCAGCCAGGCGGCGGAGGATCCTGTTCTAACATCTGACTAGTCATCACCAAGATCCGCGCCTACGGTGACCATCCCGCAGGAAACCAACCCATGGCAGGATACAGGAACGGACGTGGCTCAGTCAAGCGAACCTTTGCCTCATGACCGCCCCGAGGCCCAATATCACCACGCGTATGCGAGGAGTTGGCCCCCGGGGTTGGAGGATCAATCTACTCCTAGTGATCAATTCGATCCAATATTTGAGCTCTACCAAGACTCACAACCATCACCCCGTCGTACATCAGCCGTTCCGCCGTGGGACCTTCGTCGTAACCAGCGTGAGGGCGAAGGAAGCAGGCCTCACCCTGCGGGCCACTCCATCTCACAATACGAACAAGAGGCACGCGAAGAGGAATATGAATTGCTTTCTTTTGTCTCGGACGAATCCAAGTTTTTCCAAAGTTTGCGAAATGGCGGCCAAGTCCAGCAGACGAACCATGATGTGGAGGAATTGCTAACCCCTGAGAATTTCGCAAAGTACAAGCGATACAGGAGGAGAGAGAAAAGGGCGGGCAGAGCGTGACGATGGATGTCGATTGGGGGAGGTAATTGTAAAAAGGCATGCTTCGGAGTCGGCAGTTGGCCGGTCTTGGAGGTCAATGGCTTATTAGTGCTAAATGTTGTGTTTCTTAAAGGAATGGGATGTCTGTTGGTTGTTTATCTTGGTACCTCAGCGCCTCCATGCCGGAATCAACTGATATCTCACGAGGCATTTAAGGAATCTCAGGCAAGCAGTTCCATTATCGCGGCAGTACGTGAACATGATATGATATGACATCGTTTGTACATCAGCTCGTGGAAACGACATCTCACTGGCTAACTACGAGCTCGCCATCACTGTATCCCCCCTAGTCATATTCCTCGCCATTCCCCTTCCGCTGCTTCTGGAGGTTGAAAAACAGCCACCGCTGTTTTTGTTCGTTAAGAGACATGTTCTGCTGAAGTGCCGCCATCTCATCAATTAGCTCCCTAAATTGTTCCTCCGTCTGCGCCAAGGAGCCAGTCCCTAGCTGCGAGGCATCTCTGACACGCTTTGGGGAGGGGAGAGTCGCGGTGATCCCTTGGTTCACACTCGGATCACGAACTACAGTCGTAGTTGCGCTGATGACAGTAGGTGCCTTGCTGCTAGGTACAGAACCGCCGGTCGCAGTGGGTGCTCTGGGGGGAGCTACAAAACTGCTGATGCCAGTAGGTGCCGTAGGAGCTGGAACAAAGGGGCCGGTAACAGTGGGTTTCTTGGTACTAGGTGCAAAACCACCGATGCGAGTCGAGGTAGCAGGCGCAAAAGGACTGGTCGCAGTGGGTGCCTTGGAAGCAGGCACAAAGCCGCCGGCGAGGGGACCTAGAGTGTTCATGTTAGTGTCTTGTCTCCTTTCTCGTTGAAGACCTACCGCCGCCCAAGTTTCTCGGGACTCTCTGAACACGAGTAGCCAATGCTGGAACCTCAGGAGCGCGCTGTGTCCGTGGGCTGCTTCTCAGGTTGTCGAAGCCAACCTGGCTTGCCTTGTGGCTGTGCGTAACGGAGCCTCCGTCGACGGTGCCTAGATTATCTGTGTCAGCATTTGATGTCTGTTCTTGTGGACCTGGAGAAGACTTACTCGCCAAGAACTCGCTCTTGTCCCAGTCTTTCCTCGTCATGTTCATTTTCGCTGCCAGGAGATGCCTTCCATGTTCACTGAGGCGGTCCAAGTCGATGTCGGCGGTTCTTAGACTACTGCCAGTCCTGGCAGTCCCGGCTGAGGTGATAGAGCCTAAGTGTTCTTCTATGCTCCTTCGCCTCCTTTCGGAGAGTTCCTCGAGGGGTTTACCTAGGTTATATTCCAAAGGGCTTCGGTCGCCCATTGTGTTCGTTGAATCGTGAATTTTTCGTGATATTTCAGAAGAAGCTGGAGACAGTATGGTGCGGTTATTGTATTCTTCTAAGAGCTGCCTGAGAAAGATGCCTGAAGTTCATGTCACACATGGGTCAAGGTTACACAACTAGGGCACGGTGTCGTTGGGATTAGGCGTTGCCCCAAAGCCAAACATGATACTCGTGTCAAGCAAATTTCTCATTCGAACATCACTCAAAGATAACGATGGGAATAACCAACGACGCAGAGGTAGGCAACCCCCATTTGTAGGTCATTCGATGCTAAGGCATACAAACAGACGGCTTGCAATCAACTACTAGACAAGTTCAGACGCCCCGGTGTCAACTTCACGCTCTGCCCGGGATGCAAAAAGGCAGCAACACAGCATCTCATTCGAGAACATGCCCAGCCATGTTGGTTCAGCACTACAGGCTGGCCCAAGATCGAGCGGTCTCTATATCTGAAACAGGAAGACGGTTCTTCCCACTCAGCTGAGTTTGAGAACATCGTCCCCCACAAGGTGAGTACTCGACAACTCGTTTTGCTCTGGAGTAGGTGAGCCTAACGGTCACAGGTTAGATCGTGGGTGCAGCGGCGACACAAGGAACTCCAAGACGCTGGCATCTGCTTCGACTCGTACGACAAGCGCAGCACAGGCTATCGTCTTATGTACGCACCTTGGTCCCGCGCCTTTCTCCTCGACGAGTGGGACGGACAGGACCTTTCTCAAAAAGGCGCCGAGCTGCTCTTGGCCAAGTATGGCGAGCCCCCGATGGTTGAGGACCACGACGATTTCTCGGTCGACATCCAAGCGTCCGAGTCTGTCTCCAACGCCGGCGACAACTTCAAGACCACGGTTGAAATTCACCGCGCCAAGATCGACGAAGGGACTCAGAGGCTTATTGAGTGGAACGTGACGATTCTCCGGATATACCGTATCTTGATAGAGGATGAGGTCTGTGATGGTGACGTGGGGGGGTTGATGGACATCCTGGATGAGTTGTTTGACAAGAGGCGTGAGTTGGTGGGGGAGATGAGGGAGACTGAAGAGGAGCTCGACGATGCTTATCGAGAGCTGTTTGGTCTTGGAAACGATGTTCGCTATCCTTTTCCGGGAAAGGTTTGGGAGGATCTGCTGCGAAGTGTTGTTCCCTTCCCTGTGATTATGGGCCGCAAGTAAGATAGTTTATTACGACAGCTTGTTTCCCTACATATGCATAACTCCTAACATTTCTCTCGCTATTCCTTCCCAGGTCCTTCGCCTTCCTTCTTGGTCCATCGCAGATATCTAGCAACCTGTTTGTTGGTGAACCGGAATTCTTCTTCCTCTCCCCAGCCGCCTGGCATGCCATCTGTTCCCAGTGTATCCAGGACGGATCTCAAATACTTCATGGTCTTTGTCGGGGTCAGGCTACTCTGCATGCTCCATTAGCTTATTTAAACACAGTGAGATGCCATAAACCTACAGTGGCGGTAGTGTCAGGCATCTCTAGCCCATCAGGGGCAATAGACGGCGCATTTTGGTCCTCCGACGTTGAAGCAGCGCTCTGCACTTTATGTTAGCATTTCCAGTGAGGTCGGACAAGATTAACTTACAGCCATGCTAGTTTCAGACGCCTCTGACTCGCCAGGGGGGATCGTCACGGCCTGCCAAGTCGAATGTGTGATAGTACGGCGTAAGCATGTCCGGTCCGTAATCCAACTTTCCGGGAATTCCTCTTCGTCGGGCGCACATTTATCGAGATCATACACTGACTCGTAATAGTATGCCTTGTCTAGATCGGCTTTTGTGATTAGGTCTCTGTTCTCCAGCGGTGGTTTGTGGTGGTAGAATCTCTGAAACTGCCGAGCACGGAGTCTCCCGTTGCTTGTTGGGGCAACCATCTTGTTGGGGTCAGTGGATGATGTTAGGATGGAAGGAACAGGATTGAATTTGGATCAGACCGAGTATTTATGATATGGAGCTGTTGTTGATGCCTTGGGGCTTGGTCATTCACTCCAAATGTTGGTGTTTGGCTAGAGCTCAGCGATCTCACAATTGCCCTTCGAGGCATGACGATAATTAACTACAGTGCAGACAATGAACATATGGGCATTATCTTCATTACCGCATAAAACCCACGTCAATGCGCTCTTGCGCTTTTTCGGTATGACTCCCCCCTTTGTTTTCGTTCAGTCACCAGCAACAATGACATGCACGGGCACACAGTTAATAGAGGAAGTCAAAGGTGCCTCAATATCTCAAGATTACCCTGTCATCACATGCTCTCTACGTATCAGACGTATGTCGGCTTGTGAGGCAGTGCCCTCTCGCTGAAGACTTTACCTTTGTTTCCGCAATTAAACAGATCTTTACACGGACCTCGCGAAGTTTGCCATCCTGCCGGTACGTGTTGGGCTGTGTTGACGCTGGAATATGAGACTTATGCGATATGTCACATAAAAGCCACTAAATCATTGCCAACATGTTCTTGTCCCAAAAGATGTCGGTGGTGAAGGCGTAGGCAGTACCCTGTCCAGCCACCAAGATGGGCAAACGCGGTGAACAAACGACACCATGCAAGATAAACAAGATTGGTTCTTACGGGTGAACTTACAGGATAATCTATTTTGATCGCAATGCAATAACCGCGTTTTTCATCTTTCAAATGATACGCAATAAGCGCTATCCCAGTTTTATTCAATGCCGCGACAGCAGCAGCTTGCTCAAGCGCTAACAGTGTCGGGCATTATTCAGATCGCGCATAAAGCCGCCCAAAACTTACCGTATCCACAGGGCTCAGTTAGTGGATTAGCGCTGTCACCACAAGGATACAGGACCAGGTAAAGAAGATCGGAATGTGACTGATGTGCATCATCAGGCGATGATTTCAAAAGCGCCCGTTTGTCTCGGTTAGGATGATTCAACGTGCGTTGCAAGCCTTGGTGTCTCAGTCACGGCATTGAAGGGGCCTTGGGGCAGCCACCTGATCACACAGACTTTTACAGGTCATGCCCCAAAACCGAGAGCAACGCTCACGAACAGCGCCTGATAGCAATTTTCTGTGATATTTGAGGCCAAGCCGCAATTGGCCTGAAACATGTTGCAGCTCTCATGTTAGCCAAACTGGCGAGACCGTCAAGTTTCTTATCCTGAGCTTTGTCATCTCAACTTGTTCTCGGGCAGGTCAACAGGGTACTGCAAGAGCCAGTGGTCGGATGCACATCCATAGGGCTGTGATTACGCAAAACTTCTGTAATTGATGTACTTAGACCATGGGCTACATACAAATTTCAGGTAAATGGAGGAGTGAGTTGCACCTGAATCGCCGAAGTCGAGCTCGGCTGTTATGGCCTTTGGATGACCCTGTTGCACTTACGGAGTACGCTGTGTCAGGTTACCCTCCCCTCGGAGAGCAAGAAAACACCAAATCTCAATACAGGATGTCAAAATAAACTCAGTAAAAAGTATCCTAAACCTATCAAAGGTATATTAAACCCATTAAAGGTATCCTAAACTTATCGAAGCTATTCTAAGCTTATACCAAGTTACCTAAGTCTTTGTCATTGAGGATCAACATCTGAGATCCAAACATTCCCAACCTTTATCCGAATCATTGAACAAAACCATTACATCCACCTCTAGGTAGCAAACAACTATACCCAAATTGTCATTAATACACAAAATGAGTCTGGAACAAAAGGTCGTCGGCAGGCATCTGTCGTTATTCTTCGTTGTTGGGGGCCGGTTCATCGACGGTTGGTAGGGTAGCAAGTCGCTTGGGTCCTTGCCCCTCGGCGAGATCTGCTCTGGCGGCAGGCCGCTTCTTGACGTGAGATGTGAGACTGGTCTCCTCGGAGCCTGAATCACTCTTGTCCGGATCGTAGTCCACATCCTTCGGATCTTCCTCAGGATGTACATCTTCCTCCGGATATAGGTCTTCTTCGGATTTGGATGACATCAGTGACAAGTCAAACCTCTCTTCCTCGTCCTGTCCTCGTCCTCGTCCAACAAGTCACTTTTTATCAGTGCGGCTCTTCTCTCGGCCGAGCCCAAGATAGTAGAGAGTTCACTGTACGGGATCGAGATGCACAAGCCATCGACGCCTTCACAGCGTTTATCCTCGGCAAATTCGTGAAGATGTAGTGTTAGCTCGCCACCAGCTGGGGTCTTTTCACCTGTGCGGAAAATCTAGAATACCTAGTTAGGTCATGTCTCGCGGGAGGGTGAGGGGGGGAGGGGACTTGCGGTTTGATGCACTACTGGTTCAGCTGTTAACTTGAGTCGGCCTTCGTCGCTTCGAGTCTTTCGGATCTTCTAGACCGAAATTGTTGACGGCGTGTTACCCCGGTTTAGATCAAAGCTAATAACAGCCTTGACCTTTCCACGTGAGCGAATAATGTAATCCCTGGCCAGCCCGCGCAGCTTCTTGCCATCCTGGGAGTATGCTACTTCGACGACGACACCAGATAGACCTGCATCCTTAAGCGCAAATTGAGCATCTGGGGAGCGCGTGAGCTTTTTCGCATTTTCCATGTTCTGCTTTGGCATCTTCGATAAGCTTGGGTTCAATCCCATGTCAGCAGAACCGTAGCCGCGGATCTTGTTTATGAAGTCCCCAGTAACTGTGTTCTGATGTTCAAGCCCCAGGCTAATCAGTCGAGTACGCAGGTGGACATTGAACTCGCAAATAAAGGACTCGTGTACTAGTCCAGGCATTCGGATAGCGATGCAGCCTCTTGTAGGATCGTAGTCGAATCGTCGGAATACGGCTTCGATTTGCTCGAGGTAGTTGGTGTGGTCCTCGTTGCTTAGTGGGAGGACGGTCCAGGCACCAGCTTCAGCAGCGTCGGCTTTGCGCTTGAAGTCGGCGAGAGCTATTGGAAGAGTCCGCGCAAGCGACTCGGGCTTATCGTACAGCTTGAACTCGGGCGGCGACACCTTGCGGCTGGAAGTGGCCGTGGACTTGAGGGAGGACGGCGAGGGGACGTAGGAGGAGGAGGAGGAGGAGGAGGAGGAGAAAAGTGGTTCTTGGTCGGCAGGCTCCATGGTAGAGGCCGAAGATGCAAAGAAGAGAAGAGAGAGAAGAAGAAGAAAAAAGGAGAGCTAGATGTCTGCAGCTTTGGTGGGTGGGGTGCCGATGATGCAATTCTCAATTCACTTCACTCGGCCCCGTCAGTGATTCAGTTGCATCGCGTCGCGCGTTGGTGGGGCTGAAATTCACCTTATCTTATCGCGAGCCGTTGGCAGGGCACCCAAGCCAGGGAAGCCCCAGGGAGCAAGAAAATGTCAGACCTTGATATAATGTTGTAATAAACTCAGCAAAGGTATCCTAAACTTAGTAAAGGCGTCCTAAATTTAGCAAAGGTATTTTAATCTTAGACTAAATTACCCAAGTCTTTTTATCCTTCCGGATCGAGGTCCTGAGTTTTCGTTACCCAGCCAAGCCACTTTCTGTGGCTGTCCTTTGCCATTGTGGCTGATGATACAGTTGTGTCAACAAGGGTATAAAGGCATAAGGTGTGTATAAAGGAGGAAGCTAGCTAACTGGGCCCTAAGGGCAGGCTACATATAGAGGGATATGGGCCTTAGGTATCCACATCTCAACACCACCCCATAGCCTAACCTATATCCAACTAAAGCTATATATATTATTAATTATGGCTCTTCCTGGCCTTTTGTAGTATTTTTATGCTCCTTAACCTTATAGTCTTCCTTCTCAGTTCTTAATTGGCTTTCTTAAGTTAAGTTATTATATAAATTCCTTGTGATTCTGAACTGCCAGTGGCTTGGTCAGACTATCTGTAACTATTTCCTTTGTTCTAACGTGCTAAAGGTTAAAGTATCCTATCTTAGTTCGTTAAATAATCCATTTATAACGGATATTAATGTATCTAGTTCTTGCCTAGTTATACTTATTTAGTACTATCTCTTAAGCATTCTAAAAGTCTATATAAAGTAATAGCAGTATTATCTATAGAATCTTTACTTAGCTTAGTATGTTTTTAATCTAGAGTAGTAACAATCTTATTAAAGTTAAATTAATAAACTTAGCTTTAGTTATAGATATTATTACTAATGATTGCTTTTTGCTTTTCTAAAATATAGGGCTATTACTAAGTATAATAATATACCTAGCTATAAAATAGTATAATATTTTATTATTTATAAAGGAAGTATCTATAAAGGCTTAAAGCTTTAAATTATTTAAGTTATACTTTCCTTTAAGGTAAATTACATAGTCCTTTATTCCTTGCAGATATCTAAGGAAATGCTTTATAATTTTCTTATATTTTACTATAAGATTAGTATTTGCTTCCAAGAGCTTTTATACTATATATATAATATTAGGGTATGTTTCTATTAATAGATAGTTAAGGCTCCTAGTTTGTTATAGCTATTTATTTACTATTATTATAGTATCTATTTCTCTTTAATTCTCCAGGATCTTAAATTTTAAGGGCTATAGTATCTTTACTAAATTAAGCTTTCTATTACTAAACTTCTCTAGAATCTTTTTAGTAAACTTTAATTAATAAATATAGATTTATTTATTAGGTCTATTATAAATAACCTAAAGCCCTAGGAAATCCTTTATATTACTAAGCTTCTTAACTTTAAAAAGCTTTAAAATCTTATTAATAACTATATTAGTATATTTAAAAGTAAAAGCTTTAATACCTATATTATTAATATAAAGAATAAGCATTACTCTATCTAAGCGTATAAAGATATAGACTTTTATATCTAGTTATTTAAAGCTAATTAACTTTAGTAGCTTTATTACTAGTTAAAACCACCAGATTAGCAATACTAATAATCCATAGAAAGCCTTTTATAATAAGTAAACTCTCCCAGTACTATTACTATATCTATATAGCTAAACTATATAGATTTTCTTATATATTTATAAGTTCAGGAAAGCTATAATAGTATTATATTATCTAAGCTTATACCTAAGGATTGCCATAATTGTAAGAAATACCTAAACTAATGCTATATATACAATAGCTGTATAGAGATTACTAGTTTTATATTTACCTTTCTCCTAGTTGCCTTAAATAACCTATCAAGCTCTTGGATATAGATTTTCTTCTTAGGGATACTTTACATTATAAACCCACTTACTATTAAGTACCTAAACACCTTTAGGGCATTTAACTAGTATCCAGGCCTCTTTTTTATATAGGCTTTAAATCTATTTTTCCTTAGCTTTTTTTTACTATTATTTATAGTTATAACGTTTTCTGGCTTCTTTTTATAACTTTAAAGCAAAGTTATTAATAATTTTAATAGCTATTATTACAGTAAAGTATATATATTTTGCCTTCTCTTTAAATTTATTATTCTCTTAATATATATCTATTAGTATTATTATTTAATTTTAATTAACTTAATCTTAAAAGGTCTTTTAACTATAATAGGTTTTATAATCTATTGCTAGAGGAAGACCTTGGACTTCCTATATTTATTCCGGATTCAGTACTATTAGTAATTAAGGAGTTATAAATAGATAGAAGGTTCGTTAAGTTACTAGAGTCTTAGTAATATTAGCTATGTTTTTATTTTAAGTACTAGTATTCTTTAAAGGGAATTTATTTTCTCTTAGTCTCTCTATAGTTTATAACTTGATTTATTCTATTCCTTTTTAAATGTTTTCTTTTTATTTACTTAGAGTATTATAATCTATACCTACTTTAAAAGTTTATTAATTTTAATTATATTAAGTGTACTAAGGATATAGAGTTCTTCTTTAAGAGTTTTTAGTCTTTAATACTAGCCTTCTATATCCTTCTAATAGCTATCTAGCAATTTGTTAAGTTATTTAAGGAACTAAAGAGTCTTTTCTTTTATTTAATATTATTTTAATATAAGTCTAGGTTCCTATTATAGGAATTAGATCTAATAGAGGAGTTAGGTCTAGTAAGATTGGCTTATATAGCTAAGGTTCCCGATTTAGAACTAGCTTCTTTCTTTACTTAGCTTCTTTTTATAACTAATTACTAATAGATTGTTCCTATATTATTAAGGTTTCCTTTTAGATACCTTTTAATAGCGCTTCTTAAGTTTATAATATTTCTATACCTTAAAGAAACCTAATTTTACTTTAAAAGATAAGTTATTCTCTATTAATAATCTTAGGATTAATAAGTATAGCTTTAAATTTAGTATTTAGTACCTTATCCTTTATCTTAGGAAACTTTTTATTAAACTGAATATTTTAGGCTTAAATTACCTAATTGTCCTTAGAAAGCTAGACCTTATAAATATAACTATAGTAACCTTTAATTTTAACTAGTTAACCTTTCTATGCCTATAGTGCTATTTTATTGCTTTTTACCCTTTTTTTAGAAGGAATATAAATATAGGTAATATATCCCTATATTTAGATATATTAAATATATAGTATATATTCTAGGTTAATTAAACTAAATATTAAATAAATTAGCAACTTCTAGTTTTTATTAGTACTTATTAGTAAACGATTATTTATATATATGCTTGCTTCTATATATAATAGCTATAGAATATTAGGTAAACCTGTCTTAATATAAATTGCTTATACTCCCTTCTATAATAATTATCCAGCTCTCTTAACTTTCCCGTTTTATTTATAAGAATATAGAGGAGCATATTAAATAATAATACCTTTTTTATTTATCTAGAACTTAAATTTATATATAGAGTATTTTACTGTATTATTAAAGCCTATTATTTAGACCTTTAGTTTACTAGCTTGTTTTTTAATACTTACTTTCTAGCTTTTAATCTATCCTAGTGCTTTAGCCTTTAATATTAAGAAGAAGATTTAATAATATTTAGTAGTAATATTAATTCCGTATTATAAATATCTATAGTTACTATACTTAACTGGCTTATACTTAATTAGATCCTAGAAGATATATTCAAGAAACTTTAAGGCCTTTACTATAGGAGTTTTACTTATTATAGTATCTGCTTTTACTATTTAGTATGATTTATAGTTAAAGTCCTTTAGTCCTGTCAGATTAAGGCAAATGCCTGCTTATTAATACACTTAAATAACTCTTTCCTTTCCTATATAGGCAAGTCTCTTATATATTAGTAAAAATTCTACTTTATTTTATATTATATTTATTAAAAGATTAGTAAAGTTATAGTACTTATACTTTTATTAATATTATAGGGTTACTATATTATTTTTCTAAATAATACTACTAACTATAGTTCCTAACTTTCTCTTAATAAGTTTATCTTTATATCTATCTATAATGATTCCCTTTCCTTAAAGGATCCCTAGACTTAGTATATTTACTGCTCTATCTAGAGTAAATACTACACTTCTAAGTAATAGGCTTCTATATTATATATTAATCTTTACTAATCTATATCCTATTATATATATTTTTCCTTTATTACTTATTATTATTAAATCTATATCTTTAACTTTTATAAGAAAGGTAAACTATTTCTTTTTATTAAAACAGTGCATTAAGTAACCTAAATTAATAAGGATATTATTAAATGTAATTATAGCTTTATCTATTAAGGATATTACTATTAACTTTTCGTTTTATTTATTAGTCTAAGTAATCTTTTTACTAAAATCCTTATTATGCTAAAAGAACTTAGTAGTAACTACAAGAGTCTTTTTATATTTGTATTTAAAGTTATTATCTAGTTTTAGAATGATTTCCTTAATAAATAGCAATAAGTCTTTAAAAATCTTATACTTTTTTATATAGAGATCTTTACTAATAGTAGTTATATTCTAGTAAGTGCCTGTGTTTTCTATATTAGCTATCCTATAGCTTCCTGTATTTTATAGTTACGGTTTAGCTCTCTTCTTTTCTAGATATAACTTCTAGTAGTTGCTTACTTTGTATTAAAAACCTTTTTTACTTAGTAAATAGGTTATATAGTTAGAATCTTTCTCTATTTCTTTTTCTTTTATATCCTTTTTCCCTTTCTATTATTAAATACTAGGATAGTTCTAATTCTTTTTCTATTAAATACTAGCTATACTGGTTTTTACCTGTATTTCTATATTTACTTATTTATTTAGAAATCTTATAAACCCCTCTAGTATAACTTTACAGTATATCTATATCTTATATTACTAATTAGAATACTAGACTAGATTAGTCTTTTAGATTCCTTATATTACAATATATAGATAGAATCTTTCTAGAGTTCCAGGCTCTTTTACCTTTAGCTCTCTTTATATCTTATTAAGCTTAGTAATATATACCTTTAATAAGGAAAAATCCTTTTACTTAAGACTAAAGAAAGTTATTATTATAGTATAGATATCCTTATTAAAAGAACTTTAAATTAATAATTAAATAATCTCTTAAGTTTTTTATATTAACTTATTTATATCCTAGCTAAAGTATTTAATCTTGTTTTAGATTGTATTAAAGAGACTGGAAATTAGAATTAATTTTATAGAAACTGCCTCTCTTTTTAATCAATCTTTAGTATCTTCTATAGTATTTATAGAAAGAATATTATTTTATAGAATATATTTTTTTAATCCTTAAGAATTTAAGGTAATAGTTATTAATAAACTCTAATTATTATAACTAGCTACCAATTTTAGCTTCTTAGCTAGTAGTATTAAGTATATTATTCTATTTAATATAATTACTTTACTTTCCCTTTTTTATATTTTTACTTAATACGCTATATATCTTATTATCTAAGTATATATATAATCTTATATAGACCGTTATAGCGGAATCTCTTTTATTAAATAACTTTTTAAGGGACCGTAAAGTAGTATAGTAGCTTAAGTAACCACAGTACTATACTTTAAACTTACTAATACCTATAGTAATAAAGTAACTTAATCTTAATAATACCCCTTTTACTTTTATTAATAATCTATAAGCTATACTACTATACTTGCCTTAAGGAATCTTTAGATACCTCTATAAGTAAGACCTCTTTATAATAGATAGTAAAGAGGCATTTTAACAAGATATAGTAAGTAGTAAGGCGCTTTTTTACTTTTATACTAATTTATAACTCTTAAAAGCGCTATTTTTAGCGTTTTTACTTCTTCTTTAGTGTTTTAGCCATTATATAGATCTCTTAGTTAAACTATATATAATACATTATAGATCTAATTATAGAGAATGTCAGGTACCTATATAATTACAGTCTCTAAATTACTAAGAATTGGGCATTTTATATAACGGTTGGGGTTTCAAACAGGGAAACTAGTCCGTACTAGGTTT
>NJCS01000004.1:0-140833 GCA_002234255.1 Fusarium sp. Na10 | reverse complement strand
AAGGGTATAAAGGCATAAGGTGTATATAAAGGAGGAAGCTAGCTAACTGGGCCCTAAGGGCAGGCTACATACAGAGGGATGTGGGCCTCAGGTATCCACATCTCAACAAGTTGTGTCAAAGATCCACTAGGCCAAAATCGGAGGGCCCTCCTTGGGCAATGTGGTCACTAACAGCTATCTCCAACAAGTTGGAGGAGCATAAGAATAGAGAAACAGGTAATTATTTGTTCACAGGGGGCGCCAATGAAGATAACCAAGAATGGAATGGCCATCCAACAATTGCCGTAGTACCTGTATCCTATATCATTTTCTACGTCTACCCAAGCTCACTAGACCTGGTCAAGTCAAACAATCATGACGATTCTCCACAATTTCAACCGGCAAATTCCACTTCTGAAGAAAAAGCCAGATCAGTCGAATCAATCGCCAAGCATTATAATTGAGGTCGCTTATTTTAGATAAATTGGTTAGGTAGAAAAATGAACGTTAGAGCAACAAGGGGGGTTTACAAAAGACCGTCCGTTCATTAGGTGACATGCTTAAAACAAGAGCGCAATCCAGGCTTCTGATCCGGGAGGTAAACTACCCTAGACTTGAAGGATCGCGTTAGATGATCAATCGCTGAGATTGGTGCTTCAAGGCACATCGGCCGTTTCTCTCCATCAATCACACAGCGAAGGCGACGGTGTTTCCTGTCCTTCCCAAGCCGATAGCCTGCTCTGTCCGATGTTACAATTGAAGAAGCATCCGTACCCGGAGTTCACAGCTTCTCCTCTCGTTGATCTCCCGACGAAAAGAGGCGCGGTCACGTTGCCGGCAAGGGAGTACCTTTACACAATCAAGCTATGGAGGCCGAAAAAGCAAATGGTCAAGCGGCCTTCCTCCGGCGTGCAATAAAAACGTACTGCGGTCCGTAGTGGACGAGCTGTCCAATTGAGTATAGATACCCCTGGAGAACAACTGCATGGCCTAGCACTTTTGCGATTACATGCCATTGGCTACGTCGCTTCACTAAGTCAATACTAAGATCGATCTCTGAGAGTGACCCAATGAGACGAAACCGTCGATCCGAAACAGGCAAAAGGATCGTAGCAAGGTTAAGCTAAGGGGAGATGGTGGACCTATACACTAAGCCCTTGGGGTAAGGAAAAACAGCGGAATGGCTTACACCAAAAATCGCTGATCTCCCACCAAGGCGTTCGCTGTACTTCCTCACACCCACCGTTTGTCTCACTCTACATTGCACAAGCTTATGAGGCTCTACTGATAAGTTATCGGCAAGCGTCAGGCATGACCTCATATGGCAGAGTTGTGAAACGGCATTGAGATTCTACCGGCATGAAGGCTCTTGTTAGCGCGCATCTTTATCTACACCATGAAACTCATCACCTTGCCTCCTGTGCAAGTTACGACTTTACGCTCTTGCAAAAAACACCGGAAACTCCAAGACAATAATTCTCGACACGAAGCAGATTAGCGTACGATTGCCAAGGCTTCCAACAAAGCAACCTCAACTCAGAAGAAACACACCTTAGCTCCGTCGCTCAAGAGTATATCGTTGTTCAATTTACTACGTGTAAATGACTGTGAAGAGTCGAGGTGTCGTGCCAGCCTTACGGGTGATCAATGGCTAGAACGACACCTGGAACGATTGGCGAGCGCGTTGCATCCATTTCTGCAAGGGACGTGGATCAAAGAAGGGCACTCGTCGATTCTTTTGGGATACAGGTCAGTCGCCTGCCTACAAACCCGATCTCCCTTGCGCTTTGCTCGGCGCTCGGTTGGCAGAAGCTTGGTCAGATCCGGCGAACTATTTGGGTTGCTCAACAAGCTCTATATCGACAAGTCTGGCATACTTCAACAGGCTTCAAACAGTTCATTCAGCCTAGCGATTCCACACGTTCCATTCTTGTGCTGAACTTATCACATTGAAGACATGCAGCCCTCGAGATATCCGAAAGTCGATCGGGAGCCGTCGCTCTCATGTGGACCTAGATGACGAGAGCAATAACCCGGTCCGCAAACAGACGTTTCCACCAAATACCGCGCGTACTCATCAACCTTGAGCTCTCGATACATCGCAATAGCTCCCGAGGCCTGTGGTACATTTCCATGACTAGCGACCCATTATTCTTAGCCCCATTGAGGGATCCGCGAGTCTAAACGTCGTAGACAAAGAGCAGCAGAGACTGCAAGACCCGATAGCGTAGCTGAACCTCCAACTGAGGACCAGAGGAACCTCCGAAGTCTTGGCCACGATTGCAGCCATATATACTCTTGCGCCACACAAAACGACATAAACTAGGGTACTAGAAGCTATCTGTCCATTTTCCGCCGCCCGATCCGCGTAGGCACCCGACCTACCAAGAGTGATACCAGACGCTATCAGCTATCATGCGCCAACATGTTATGGTCCCGCGCCCGATGACAAGCTTGTACTTTCTTTTCCAGGTATTGGGGCTTGTCTCACCAAAATAGCCATTATTAAGCATGCTCCTCAACGACCAACCCGCCACTACGGGCATAGAAACTGACGTTGCTAATGTCAAGATGCTCAAGCTGATCAAGGTTTTAGCGGCAAGATCGTAGTCATGGTCTCGAGATGCCACGATATACAGAAAAAAGAAAACACAGAACTTCGACAGAACGCTATCACCATGGACTTCATCATGGCACCTTCAGAGAGATGCCAAGGCCTCATGGGAAACTACGAAATTTACCATTTGAGTTTGACCCCGTCGACGGTAACCGAGCGACACGCACACAAGGTGAGCGGTCTCGCGGATGACATTGAGAAAGACGGAAAAGAATATAGAGGTGAACATGGACAGGGTTAAGAATGATGTGCAGAAGGAGGCCGTCGGCAAATCGATGGTGGCAGTGAGTTGACATTCCCATCCTCCGATCGATACCATTACCAAGATCCAGGCAACAGATTCGCTGTCCCATCAAACCATTTTAACAGCTTTACGACTTCCCCACCAAGATATTAAATTGCCTCTACAACTATTATTACCTTCGCGATGCTGGTATGGTGTCCCCCCCTCCTTGTCGATGCCGCAGAGGCACAGCGGCTGCCCCTGCAGATGCGACTGTCGACAAAGCGCTTCTCAAATACGTCTTATTCTCGCCATGGGTAGCTTCGGCATCCCGAAAGCTCAATGTCATCATGTGAAGGAGTGTAAAAAGCCCACGGCCATTTGTATCACAGCTTCAATTGCGAAGAGAGTGCTGCACAACGAAGGTTCAGACATGTTGGCAAGACAAGAAATGCTTGCAGTATAGATGAGCTAGCCAACGGCGAGAATATGAAGCTGCGTTAACTTGCCAGGTTATCAGAGTAGGCGCTGTGTTGCCCTTCTTCGTGAACTGCTTCCAGATGGACCGTGGAGGTGTCGTTCCATCAGACCTGGTGGTTCGCTCGAGGAGAATCCATTAGTTGCCATTTCTGCATTTTGGCCAGCCTCGCAGTAGCTTGGCCAATTCTTTTACCTGATGATGTTGCAGTGGGATCAAGTAACCGCTATTTCCTATTTCCACCATTGACCTACGTCCCCGACGCGGGTTCGCTGAGCTTTGCTTTACTGGCTGTTATAACATGGCTTCTTGTTATTGAGCCAAATATATAGGTTCAAGAACCCGAAGAGAGTTGCAGGAGACGATGGAGTTATCTCCATAGGCAACTCGGAGGGACTGTTTGAGGAGCATTATTGTTGCACCTGACAACTGAGATGTAGTACAGAAGCTCCTTTGACCGTTCGAACTCGGCAGCTGATCGTCAATTAGTTACAGACTGGCGATAAGCCTGGAACTGGCATGTTGATTTGTACCCTCAGACTCAAAGCCAGTATGGCCTGTTCCTCCATATAATGGCGTACGTCTCTTCCTCCTTCACCACGGTCGAGGTCTATCGATACGTCGAATGCATCGCCAGTGCGGCCGGTGATTTATGGTCTTGTGGATGGCACCTCGCTAATCGACATCGTTTGACGAAAGACGGCCCAAGAAGCTGCGGATGGGCATGCCATCAATATGGCAGCGAGAGTGTAAGGTTGCTGACGAATCAAAGGCCGCTTGTCAACCATTCAATCCTACTAAGCCTTTGCCATCGTGACGAGATCGCAAGTTTGCTTCTCATGAAAATTCGGCTAACAGAAGTGCCTATGCTCGGGGCGATGTCTCTCAACAGTCGGCAAGATCGAGATATGGATTTTCGGGGAGGTTTGAAAGGCATCGAAACAGCTACCGCATTGAAGAGATCTGGTGAGCTTACAAGGAGGTACCAGCTCAGACCGAGGCTTGGAGTGAGTTGATGAACCTGGCGTTTGCAGATGCGCCGGCGCCTGCACCCCAAATTTTGGTCCCATTTGCTTTACCGCTGTGACTGTCACACTTTGTGTATGGGTTTTGCCTTTTCCTCCTCCTAAGCGTTGATTTGAATGGTATCGTTCCATTCCTGGCTGCCTCCAAGAACTCCCTCCTCGTTGAGGGCCAGGCTAACATTCAGTAGGCATCTCCAACATCAGGCTTGCATAGGATCGTTCGCAGCAGCAATCCCAGTATGCCACAGGCGACCAAACCATTGCATATATGTGTTTTTGAGGGTACTAACTTAAGATGATGGACCTAAGAGCTCATATTTGCATCAAGCTTCTTTCTTCAAAGCATGGACTTTTATGATCTTCGTCTTATCGGGTCAAGGCCTCGATTCAACTCTCGGGAGGCCTGGATGTTACTGTCCGAGAGGCACTGATCGTAGCGACAGACCTTTATTATAAACACCACTTCCTTTCTGGGACGATTTAAATAGTAACGAGTAGGTCGTGAAAAGATTCAGATAGCTTCAGAGTGATGGACAAGCCGCCCTCCATTCCGAAATCCGAGCTGCCTAATTATAATCGGTAGAACTTCTTGAGTTAAACAGAAGGGCTTCATGATACATATAGCCTCATAGGGGAGTGATACGTCATGTTCCTTTCGCCGTCGCGCGTAGTCTTGCTGGGTAACTCTTCATCAATCCCAAAGCGGCTAAGAACAGAACATAATGTAACAGAAGCCAAGTTCTCTGTTACTTTTCTCCTTCACCAGCTTTGATCAAAACCAATACCAGCACAGCCTTTAACGGCCCCGAAGTCCTTGCATTTGATGAACTACATTGCGCGGCTGTATGTTCAATGGCTTCCGGCAGTACGGGAAGCTGAACTTCTGCCCATTCCTTGTTACTAATATCGGTCACCTTGGTTCCCGGCTGGCCTTGCCCCTTGAGACTCGCCTGGCAATACTTTATTTATCTTGGACACCGGAAGAAAGCTTGGTCAGTTCTGACATAAAACTTCTGCGTTGTACATGTCAAGTGGAAGGATGATAGTGCCGCCAACAATGCTTCCATTTCAGGAACACTGGGGGAACTCGCGACATTATTCTTAGGGTTATTTACTGTATCTTGGCGATTTATGCGCCCCCGCTACACGTCTAGATTCCTCTGATCACTCGTCGACTCCGTTACTGCATGTGTATTCGCTTATTCCTGTTAGCATCGCGGGTTCCAGGCCCATGGCGTTACTCATGAGTGAGATCTCATCATCCGAAGGCCAGATCCTAAATGGTTATGCTGAGATACGTCTTGTCCAAACAGCAGCCTAAGTAACATATTGATCTTCTCTAAGCTCTTGGAATCTCGTCCCAAGATACAGTCGTTCCGCAACGCCATTGACAACAAAACGACTAGGCATTGCTGAAGGAAGAAGTTCTGATGAAAACGGGGGAATTACCGCCATGCATTATCGCTTGAACCTCCGGGTTTTTTTCGAATGGCGGCGACGGTGGTAAGCAGAGTGCGACGCAAGCTAGCGAACCTCCCCTCCAGAGCCGCAATCGGCGTCTTAGTATAGGTTGATGGTATCATTGATGATGCAATTCTTCAAGCAATTGGTGGTGTCGCCACTATAAACGCGGTCGAAGCATTTGGTGAAGCCCACTCCCACTGTACACGACTTGCTACCGGCCGCCGCGTAGCTGAAGAAAAAGTGCCGCGGATTACACTCCTCAAAGTCAGGTCTCTTTCGTGAAAGTCGGACAGCAGGTAGTGTTAAACTCGGTTGAGGGCAACAGCCATGCAGAATTAGAGAGTATCTATGTCCTCTGTTTTGGGGGCGGTGTAGTAAGACAAGTCGTCGTATCAGCTCACGCTAGAGTGTATTTCGATGCAGGTGTTGTTGGCGATATTGCTGTCGCCCTCGTTAGGCTCTAAGCGGACTTGCTTTCGAAGCCTGCGCAAAGTGTAGTCTCATAGCCAGCGGGATCATATGAACCACTTACGTAGTCAACAAATCCAACGCCTGTAGCAATTTCGTGAAACCTTGCAGGTCGCAATTGTCTGTAGAGGACGCGGCTGAATAAAAGCCATTGACGCTGTGGGCTCAGAGATCGCTAAAAGCTTGTTGGCCGGGATATCCAAGCTGAAAGCACCATCAACAACCCCAAGAGAAGTGTTGATATGTTAAAGAGCAGCGTGACGTAAGTGATATCTCAGGGACAAACGGTAGTCCCCAGGTTGAGAAGGGACCCCAGCTGTAGTTCTGTTCTCCTGAGGCAAAGTGGGTGTTCACTCTTCCGTGTTAACTGCGGACTCAAAAGTCCTGCGCAATCGAGCCAATCGAGACGCTGGTGGCACACTTCAGCCGCATGTTCCCGCCCAAGGTACGTCCATCACGGCATAGTCCCTCCTGCGAATGGTCTTGCATATCTACCAGAAGAAAATAGTAGTAATAAAATACGAGAGTATCCTGCAAGAAGCTGATTTAATACCAAATATTCGGTGATCTGGACTCTACCGTAAATATAGTCTGGGGTGAAGACCTTCGATGTGCACGGATGATCAGACTTACGGTCCTGTAAGTGCCACCTTGTACTACCATAAGTCCCGCATCAATCTTCCCACGCAGTCAGGGCGAGTGAGTGATTCACCATTTCCTTGCGTGCTTTAGGGATTGGACTCTGTCTATCGACACTTCGAGATAGGCACTCTAAGGATAGATCACCACGTAACTCCTCAAAACTGTCGCGAATACAACAGGAGGGATTTACCGGCGTTTTGTACACGACGTTGCTAACTGCGCTTAAAGCTTGAATTCTTCCACATCCCACTGCTCAGGATGGCGCGCTTCCCTCATCGATCTCAGCAAGACGATGGTCTAAGGAAGCTTGGCACAACCGACACATACAGCTAGCACTGACTAGTCTTCTCACTTCAAGCTTCCTTCCAATTATGCCATATACAATCCCGTTGATCCGAAATTCGAGCACAGCAGCAAGCGCAGCCAAATTGATACCAAAGACCCCTCGCACTTCGCCTCGAGTATTCAGTACAGTAACAAGCCCGGTTTCTCAAACGAGTTCAGTATCAACAACAACTTACAAAGATCATAAAGCGGATCGCCCCAAGTCTTAACCCACCATCAAGCCATGAATTAGGCATTTTGTTCAACATCGTTAAGGCGCTCTCAAACAAGCTTACCGAACGACATGGCACTCTCTTGCACGGCAACGGAAGTGTAGATCACGCCTTGTATATCCCGACAGCGGCAATAATTTAACTGGGGGAGATATCTCCAAAACATGCAATTACCAAAGAAATTCAGCACAGATACCGCCAGAGCAGTATCGACCATAGACTCTCCCAACCCGTTCGACTTCTACAGCCCAGCGCGCGTCTTTCATCACAGGGGGCAGTTCATAGAAGGGGTAAACACGATGGGTATTTGTCTCTGGATAAAGGAATTCCATCTATATCAGCGCCAGCTCCTTGCTTTCCTACGGTGGCAAGTAGACTGCAATGTTCCTATAAGTATAATACGGATTACGCGATCGGCACTCATATCCATTCGCGGTCAAGGCAAGGGTTATATCGTCATCTAGATCTTATGGCCTATCATCTAGCCCTACTGAGGAGTTGTGTTCAAGAGGAGTCACGACAAACAAACAAACAAAGAAGGGTCTTCGTTCAGCGACGAGCATGGTAGTCCCTCTAGCAGGTAGAACAGATTTGCTCTAGTAAGGTAGGTCAGGGCTTATAAGAATGAAACACGGGCATTAAAGAGACGCTGTTAACTAAAAAGTATCCGTCGACAATACATTTTCGACAAATCTTGGAAAATGGCCTCGTTCTAGTTGTTTATGGCTTATTTGTGGTCGTGGTTCCGTAAATGGCGGTCGATCATTGGAGCTCATTATTGCCCATTCCTCCCCCCACGAGGAGTGCGAGTCTGAAGGCAAAAGCGTCAAGTTCTTAACCCCATACAACTACCTATACTATTGCTTTCAGGACCTCTGTGGATTAAATAAAGAATTGTCTTTTACAAAATAGCCATGTTTGCACAGATGCCTCTCTGTTGGTTACCCTGTTTAGGCGAGAACGTCAACTTTTCACGGAAAATTAAATAACGCTGGGGCCATGTTTTGGCCTGGCCACGCGCGTCAACGTCGTACCCACGTTTTTGCTAATGCACCAGTTCATGTTTATTGACGCCAATTCAACTGAAGCTCGCATTAGAATCGATTCTTAATGCCCTGTTGCCTGCTGAGACCTTTGTACTTTATCTTGCCTCCGTTTCCATCGAGAGCATTTGAATCTCCCGATGATTTGCTGACACAGGCTATGCATATTACATGGCTGCCCTGCCCTACCACTCGTGTCGACACCGCGAGGGAACACGACAAGGCTGCCCCAGAACCGACGTCCTTAACCACCTCCGCCGTTCAAGCAGCGCCTTGCCTGTCATGGAGCGCGGCACAGGACACACTGCTGAACGAGAAGGAAGCGATCAATGGCGCCATCAGCAGCGTCGCGTCTTGGTTGCGACATCTTCCCCTTGACCCGCCCTCGATCATCAACGACACGATCCTCCAGCCACCATAGTAGTCACTATGGATAGTTCCAACAACAACCACCGATCGAATTTACATTAGCCAAAGAATAATAAAGAGGAGTAGGAGGAGCAGCGAGAAGAAGAAGAGAAGCTGAACGGTGAGAAAGTCAAGCGAGAAGTAGCTCGAGAAGCTCGCTATCAATATGGACAAGGAGTGCGTAAAGAACGCGCGCACCATAACTCAATCTACACCCTGGGGCTCTCAATGACCTCGGAAACGACCCGATCGAGTGCTTCCACCTCAATCCATGATATCTAGAAGCTGCGTCTTGCGCTGTCTTCTCTCCGTGTGTCCTCTCGAGCTCCCTTCAGGGACCTAGGGGGAGAGAATCTGCAAACTATCTTTGACAGCTTCCCGGCCACACTGCCGTCGGCCTTGTTGGTTGGATAGCACCCTAGTAATTGCCTTCGGCTCGGAATAGGAGAGGGTAAACGCTTCAGAGGCACGTATCACAGCCCCAGACTTGTGATACGTCGAGAGTAACCTCGAGTTATTTCCTCGTCCTTATTCAAGAGTATCGAGACATTGGCTTGGTGGGAAGGAGAGGGATTTCGAGCTACCGTGGATGGCTTTTCATGTTGGTCGTTGTCCTCGATAGTAGATCTATCTAGCATGGGCCGTGTTCTATCGACCTTTGAAGTTGAAGAAAGAACTATACCCAAGGTGTATTTCTCTTTGGTAAGTCCCTGGTGCCATCTTCCGAGCTTTGCCCAAGCTGAGCATGCTTCGAATCACACCATCTAAGTACTGTCCTTGGAATAACAATTGGCCTAATAATCCACCAAGCGCGAATTTCACATAGCTGCTGGGAAACTTAAGTCCAAGTTTACACAAGACGAGATCGAGGGCTTTGATCGGGATAGAGCGACGGTAACAAAAAGCTGGACAAGCAGGCCGCCAGCCGAAGTTGACAATGTTCAAGGCGAAGACTGAGCATCATTGGTTGCCAATTGGGACAATCGTGCTCTCGCTGTCCGATGCAGAGGCAGCTCGTCTTTAACGCCATCTTCTGAGCCTCTTTTGACGAAAGTGCTGAAGTGTATGCTTCCCAGGGGGCCTACTTCTTTCGGGATATCTTTTGCTATTTGTATAAACGTCTCTCTAGACATGATTGGTGTCATCCCCGCTTAGCCTTTGCACTATAGTGCATCGCCACTGTCATAGTTCTATTCATTCTCTTTCAGGTACGCCCTTAAAAACTAGGATATAGACAGGAGTGATTAGTGTTCGCGTCGAGGCCGGCCTCTATTGTAACTAATACTAATGCATGTAATAACGACATGGCTTTACCTCTCTGTCTAGTCCAGTGATCCATCGCGGTACCTCCATGGCGAGAGACCTGGAACGAGATGTCGCTTGCAGTTAACATGCGGCTGGCAGCTTCCATCACCACTGAGAGCTTATAACTGAGACGCAAGTGATACAATCATCAACAGGCGGCGTGGTAATTGCCATGATCATAAGATTTGCACCCTTCCAAAAACAGTGAGCTTATAGACCCGCTCAAGAACAGATTAGCGAGAGACTCAATCTCAGATCGGACCATTCACGATACTCAGATTGTCTTTTCGATTTCCCAAATTGGTAATTATTAACCTCACTAACGCTACAGAGCGTGAGCTTGGTGGGCACTACGTCTGACGCTACCTAATACTGAAGAAATGCCTCTTTAGGGTGCTTGCAAACTGAACCGTGAGCTCACAATTGTTGCATTCCAATTCTTCTTCATTTACTCATTGTCGCAAGCATCGAACCTACTCAGATCATAAGTAATTATCAACCCGTCCTGAATTCCTGCACTATGATCTCGGTTTGACAGAGGATATAAACTCTCCGGGTGGATTGGCATTAGAGGTCGTTATTACACTTGACCTGTCTTGAGTAGTCGACCCAAAATAGATACGACTGATCGAGTCTTATGGAGTCTGTGTTGGTTGGACTGTTTCTTGGTGGCCGTGTTTGAAGATGCTTGCTGCCCGTTGGAAGTGAGTAGCGGCATTGAAGTGTGCATCTAGTTGCCGATTGCTGCTCAAGGCGAGCCACGTAGTCTCTTGTAGGAGTTGAGTATAGAGCTGTTGCTGACACAGTGACATTGCTCACAGACTTGATGGGATCTCCCGCCCTCGTGTCCAGCGTCAAGATTCTTGCGTCAGAACCCGAAGCAATCACAACGCCACTGCAGCTCCGACGATTGTGATAACTTGACCGTCTCAATTGCCAAGGATGAGTGTTCTCTTCAAATCCCTCCTCATGTCGCTCCGTCCGCCGTAGGTTCTCGATCGTTCTGATGGCCTGACCGACATGGCTAAATTCGTTCTAGATGGTAACATGGACTGGGTCTGTGTTCTATGGCCTTCGGACACTACCTCTTCTTCGAACCCGCAAGGATCAACCTGCGTAATCAACTGAGTACCAGACCACGACAAATTCGACTCAAAAATGGGCTCCCGGATGAATTTGGGAGTATTATCTCGATCTCAACCTCGGGAACGCGGGAGTGGCTGGAAGAGCGAGCCGAGAAGTGATAAAGTTGCATGAATTGAGTTAGTAACAGTCGCAGGGCTGGGAATTGAAGCTTATCGTCCTATTTGCAGATTTCGATTCAACAAGCGCTAGGTCTGTCCGTGGTGGTTATATTGAAAATAGAGGTCTTTTCACTGGTTCAAGACGACAGTCAAGATCTTGCAAGCGCAAATTGGTATATGTTTGGCCCAGAGCCAACATTATGAGGTCGGTGGCCTTGGCTGTCGATGAAAGCATATGTATTGAGCCAGACAAGCACCGTTATGTACTTTCCTCTGCCCTTCGTGGGTGAAGGCATGAGAATAGTTGGGTTGAGGCCGGCTTCCTGTGATATTGACGCAATTTGCCTCAGAATCACCAAGGACATCACTACTGTTCATTTTGAGATGCACCAAGTCCAATTCGAAGCATCATCGCCGACTCGTGTAGTTTGAGAGAAGCTCCGAATGTATGCATCCAGTGACATCCTATCAGAGGTAGCCTGGGTCCTTTACAATAAGCATCCCAGGGCGCATTGACGAGTCGCTGAGCTGATTTAGATGATTGCTTGCGAGTCCTTGAGGGTGTCACGGTAGTACATTTGATCCCCGTTTCCCTTCTCTGTGCCGCCGCAGATGATGAGAAGAGCACTCTCAATCTTGAGATCCTCGGCGATAATGCCAACGGCAGATGAGCCATTGACGGAGAGGAAGAGGGCGGTCTTCATGGTGGCAGTCAGGATAGATGCGGGTTGTGAGATCCCTGTACTCGGTTTGAGGATGAAGGCATTCGGCGAGCAGACAACTGGATCTGAGGTGACGATCTAATGCTGTCTAACTTGTACAAAGGGCAGATTTAAAGGCTGAGGCAGGTATGTGAAAGGGTGCAACAGCATCGTAAGGGTAGCACTTGATTTGATGCGCTTCTGAGTCGATAGAGTGAGATGATACGCGACCAGGCTTCCCATGAGATCACAGAATCTGACCCATGAGCTCGACAGAGAGGCTCGTCACGACAATGAGTTGAGATGCCAGAACCCAGTCAATTCACTGCTAGGCATACCAAGATGCGCTCGCTGCAATGCTCATTGTGCACATCGAGGCCACCAATAAGAACCGTTGTGTATCCTTTGAGCCAACATCTAGCTTTATGAACATATCTGTGCATCGGTTGACACCACTCCCTTTCGTGGCGTCGGTGCTCTTCTTCTCTTCTATATCGCACTTGATCTCGCTGGACCAAGCCACAGTTCGTGCTCGGTTCAACTGTATGATGTTTCGCTTTCCAGGTAGCCCTACCTTAAACGCAGGTGTCGAATATGGGCGGCTAGTAGAGTTTGAGGGGGATTCTCTGTAGGAAGCTCTCAGATCAATGCTTAATGGTCTGTGTGATAGAAATCGTCGACTTACAATTCAGAGCACGATGTTCTCAGGGACTCCGTGGTGTCTATTCGCAGGACTCAAGCGGTCTCGATAGTAGCTGAGGAATGTATCGTTCGCGGTGGCCTCGGAGCTTCATAACTACTTCGGCATAAGTTGGTGGATCCTTTTGGCAAGATGCGATTGCAGTTGAGTGTGGGTCAAGCTCCGTGACACCATCACGCAACTCTTGCGTTGACGGCAAATGAAACATATCCTGGGGTTTGCGCGACAGAGAGGCTCTGATCCGAGGTATCCCGTACAATTATACCTCGCTTTGTCAGCCCTTGCTCATCGAAGAGACGGGAGTGTCTCGGATGGTCCGAAGCCATCCTAACCACAACTTTTCAGACTGTACAGCCGGGTGCCAATTAGCGCTATACCGAGAACCTGCCGCCTAAGCTCTCGAATCGGTGGCGACAGAATGATATCGGTGCGTCTCAAACCAGAGATCCTCACTTGATGCGAACGTGAGACATAGCAAAGTGCCGTTGTGAGCACTTCTATCTGCGCGCCGCTCTGTAAAGTGAAGAAGGGCCAATGTGAATATGCAGGACCCTGAACTCGGGGCGAGCAGTCTTGGAGGTTTGCTGCGTCTTTGTTCTCCCCCGTATCTGGCCTCTCATATGTCTTTTGCCATCGCTCTCATTCCCCTCTTTCAAGCCATCTTTAGGTTCGTCCTGGGTTGCTATGCCAGTCTACTACACTCCCCGCCGCGATCTGTCTTCGCTTGATGGGCCTCAGCGAATATTGTCCTGGGGCGATCTATCTGCAATATCATGGACTAGGCCAGTGCGGGCGTTCTAATACTTTCGCTTCATTCCGGTAACAAGGCCGAGTTCGTCCAGTATATCGTTGGCAAGCCCTCGTATGGTTGCGGGTTCAAGCACTCTGTCGACACGAGAAAGACTGATGTTTTGAACTTGGCCTGGCTGCTTGGGTCTGCGTAGTATTCGTTTTGACGCCGTGGATCATGGCCGTCACAATCTTTAGTCATGTTATCAGTGATTATTTTGACATATCTGATAATGCCGTGTCCCTCACGAAAGGAGGGTTACGGGGGTCCCGCGGCACGGTGGCGGAAGAACGACGTAGTGCTCTTAAAGTAGGCCTTGCGAGTCACAATCTCTGTCGAGAGGTTGTACTACAGCCTCTCCTCAAATAGAGCTCCGTCACCATCATCAGGACCTCGACAATAGACTTTGACCTGACTTGGCCGTGATACCATCGGTTCTGGAAGACAGTCTTTCCGGAGTAATTTGCGACTGTTGGTGGTAGTGTCAATACTACACTGAGTATTATCACGGTACCAAGCCGCCCAACCCAATCGTGAACATGGAGATCCATAGTTCAGGGTGCACTAAAGGAGAAGCTTGCCACTCAATGCTAGCCACAGGCCTTGAGCTTGTCGTCGGTTATGGTAGCTGCGGCCGTGACTCATGAGAACTCGGGAGGGACTTGGTGCTCTCTCATACTCGACGACCGAGACTTATCGCGGATGGCTTTGCGTCAATGAGCGGGCATGCAAATTTGCTGGGAATAAAGCTCCTTGGAGCCCTTCGATGTAAAGGTTCCCTTGATACGCACCAAGATGCGCTGGAGTGAAGATGGCGAGAAGTAGAGGGTCTGCCGATGCGTTTCCCACTCGCGCACGGTTTCGTGCCGTCTTGGTCAGTACCAACAGCTATCTGAGCCGTGATATGACGAGGCTTGACCATCGCGCTCGTTATTGTCTTGGTTGCTATGTCTGCGGATTTGATAGTGTTAAGCTCGGACCAGACAGGAACGAGAGGTGTGGAGAAGATCTGGCTTGATAAGTCGTAAAGGAAAGAGCAATACTGTTTTTATGTTTAGCTGAATGGAATGTAAGGAACGATTGTTCGGGAATATAGACGAAAAGAGGGAAGCCGAATGTTGGATGTCGCGTCTCATATGCAAAGGTGTCTGACAACGCCGAGGCCGAGACATTTGCGCGATACTGAAGACCGTGATGCTGATGGATCAGTATTAAGTCTGGGGGACACTTATAAAAGTAGTTCAGTAGCGTGACTGCGCGAGTTACGACCGGGGACTTGAGGGTGGACCAGGATAGTGGTGATATATGAACAGCGATGGAAAGCTCGCAAGTTTCCTTTACGGTAGCAGCGTAGTCAGATTCGCCACTCGTCTATGGAGCTGAAGAAATGACATACACTCCGCTAGAACTACTGACTGCCTTGGTGTCTCCAAGAGCTCTCATGGGCTTTCTCCCATGAGTCCCTTCAAACCGTCAAGCTTGATCAGTATTGAACTCGTCAAAATTCATTTCAGCTCCGCCTTCGCAGGCCACGCTGATTTCAAGCCGGGGTTAACGCTATTGAACCGAGTTACTGTGTCCTGCACATTCTCCAGCAGGTAATGCACGGTAAGTGCGTCAGGTCCGAATTTCCCATGACATCTGGGGACTGTAAGACATCCTGATCTTGGAAAGCAAATGCTACCTATCTCTTCCTGAACCTTATTTCGCCTCAGAAAACAAATCGTGAGTACCTAAATGTGCTCCTTGGAGCATGATCTGGTCAGAACAGGTTGAGTGGATGTCTACAGTGGCTATAGGCTCCTTCAACCTTAACCTAACATCATTCTCCAGCAGGTGTCTGTGCAGAGAATGGAGCGTCGAGGTGTGGTAATATTTATTCAACTTGAGCATGCAGATTGATAACGCTCGGTCAATTCGTGTTCCACATTCGGTATCCCTATGGCGACACCCTGATTCTTTGATATGTATCTACTCAGTTCCGTGAATGTACCGCTCCGCATGACCTTGAGGGGCCTGAAGAACCATTGCCCTTGTTGCTACAGCCAACGAATGTTCCACTGTGCAATAGACTCGAGCTCTCAAATACAATTTGCTTTTACCACCTAGACAGAACAGCAGAAGATGCGTCGTATACCAAAGACTTGACTCTCTTCCCCGATCGGTGAATCTGTTGTCATCGTCGTCGTCACTATTATCATCATCAAACTTGCGCTTCTTGCGCTTCGTCTTCTCGCTTGAAGTATCAGAAGATGTAGAAGTTGTCTTGTCCAGCCAAGCCTCCACTCGTGTTTCGGTAGGAGTGGGATATTCGTTGATGGCGGCAGACTCTTGGGCGGTCGGGGCCGGGTCTGAGTCCGTCCCAAGCGCTGAACTCGTGGCATCTGAAGTCACCTCTTCTCCCTCAGGTTCGTCGGAACTAGCAGATGCGAGAGAAAGAGAGGCTTGATCAGAGTCTGTATCGGTACTGCTTAACGTGGCGATGAGCGAATCATCCTCAGCTCCCTCGCACATCGGTCCTTCGGAGCTTCGGGAGGCGCGTGACTCTTGATGACGTCGTATGGTGACCATCGTCTCTTGAAGGAGTGTTGCGAGTCGTGAAGACGGATCCATGTTGTAGAGAGTGTTTTGAATCTGAGAACTAAGGGCTCTGAGCTCATACTCTTCAGCCGAGAGCTTGGACATGATGACTTGTGGCGTGTGATGTGATTGAGGAACTTCCTAAGTGAGTTGCCGGGGAAGGTAATGATGAAAATGTCAAAAGTCTAAAGTACTGGATCTATGATTCTCGAGAGGAAGAGATTACTGCCTATTGACAACAAATGGTGAGAAACCAGATCCATAAAATTGAGTCTCGGATACCCGCCTTTCATGACGAATTGCAGAGATGATGTGTAGCTTGTGTCGATGATGGGGCTAAGAGTGAATGTTCAAACATCCAGTGCTAATGCGGGTAACCACAGAAGGACCATTTTAGTAAAATTAGAGGCCAAAGGCTATTCAAACGGGATACGGGATGTTTGCTCTGCACGGTTGCAATCTTTTATGGCGTGTAGACAAGGAAACATCGGGTCACGTTTCAGTAGTTGCACTTACTTGTTTCTTTCTTCTACCAGAGGCGGACGGAATTATTAAGGTGAGTAAAGTTACAAGTTATGCTGAGAGCCATAAGGAGCTCTGGCAACCTGGATTTGTGACCTCCTTCGGGACAGAGTAGTGGTGGGTAAAACGCTTGAACTCTTGGATCATTAATCGATTCTGCAGAGTAGCAGGTCAACACTGCGACAAGACTATGAAGATCAGGCCTCTAATATCGCCTAGAAATGACAATGTACATTCCATTACAGTAGCCGCTTCTCTATCGTGAATTCCGACGCTTTCTATGTCGCAGAATCGAGTCAGGTTGGCTTAAGAAATCATCAAGCCTCATCGCCAACGTTAAGTGACCCTCAGCTACAAGACAGGGACGTAGTCAGAGATCAGCCAATCGTCTTACACGATTCGGGTGTGAAATCTGTCTAGGTGGCCGACAACAGGCTAGTGGCATAACTCTTGTTGATACCACAAGCGACGTTTACAACTGAGCATAATCAAAGCCGAAGAATGCTTGGCCGGAACGCCAAAGAACAGAGGTTGGTAGCGGGTCAAGCCATGAAATTGGACTCCTCTTAAGTGACCCCTCCAGAAAGTCGAGCGTGTTGTAAGCGTTATCTCGAGCTTGGCCGTAGGGTCAATTCAGGGCGGAGTCCTTTCGGAGCCATCGGTCGGCGAGGGGCCAAGTGAGCGTTGTGATAACGCACAAGAGACAGGGTGACCTGGCGTTGACGTGTAAATTGATCATTGCGCTGCGAGGACGGTTCATTTCGATGGGTGAGGAGGGGATCGGTCAAGATTGGTGATTATTGGAAATACCTAAATCGCAGGGACTACAGACAGACCCTTGGCTGTGCACGCAACCAAAATGATCTCGACGAGTGGCCTCGGGCACGGCGAAGAAGGAGCCGAGTCGTTTAGATCTGTTAGGATGGGGCTTTTTTGTAATGGCACTGCGCTGTTTGGCCCGCCAATATCATGCACGCATCCGCGACTATGCAAGTTGAAGAGAACGAATGGAGAGCTCGAGGAATAGTTGGTGGTGACGGCGACTTACATGTAGAGCTAACAAGGCCCCCTGCATAACTTCAAAATTAGATACTGGCCAAGTCTGATCCGTTGGATCGATCTTCACCACTTTAAACTTTTGAACCCTTCAGATCGCTGTGAGACTGTTAAATCGTTAGATCAGTTTGAACTTCTAACTTAAGAAAGTTTTCCCACTGGACTAAGAAACACCACATCGATCACGTTTGTTCCAATGCCTCCACTCCGTTCAGCACCCACACCTGTTGGCAGGCAGCGAAGCGAGTACCCATTCCCAGAACGCAGAGTATGTGCTATAACATAGACATATTATCGTGACAATTCGAGAAACTGACCAGCCGGATAGGTCATGCTTAGGACTAAGTGCGAAAGCCCTACAGAACCCCTAGGCCTGGATCATTCAGCAAAAGAGCCCGATGACTTTGTTCAAACCGCACCAACCATAGACGAAACTATCACTCTACGTAAGAAGCTTCTTTACTTGCTAGACAAGAGACAACAAGGCGAAGTCGAACAAGTCAGAAGGCAAGCCCGTGCCAATCAGAACAATACGACAAGTCTGGACCATTATCGTGCCTGGACCGCGATGCGGAATGCTGCCTCCGAGCGCGATGATGCCGAGGAAAAGCACAAGAGCATCGCGAAGAACAAACGTGACCGCCAAAACGCAATCAAGCGCGAAAAGCGAAAAGCAGCACGCCGAGAACACCGAAAACACCGAGATGCGATTTCTGTACTTGATGGAGAGAATCCGAAGATTGAAGCCTGTCTTCCAGAGCTTAACGACAAGATCCGTCCGCTGGAAAAAGAGGAGTCAAACCGATCCGAAGCCATCCACGCTGTAAGGCTGGAACGGAAGGAGAACAAGAAGGCTTTAGCAAAGCTTGAGGACAAGGCGGCTATCGTTGGCCGTCGAAACCTGTTATATTTGGAAGTCGATGGGATTGCAGAGTGGAGTGTTGACCGGCTGGAGCTGTTTCTGGCCGTTATTGCCGATGATAAGGTTGATGATATTCTGTGCTGTCGGCAAGCAATCCGGAAGAAGCAGGCGGCTATGGAAGTGGACGATGCGCCAACACGGCTTGAGGATGACGAGCAAACCCGGGATTGAGCTCGTTGAGCCCGAGGCTGAGGATGGCAACCCATTGTTCATCACTACTTGTTTCCATACCTCATATTCTAGAGTTTTGAGGGTTTACTGATAGGTCTTGGGAACGAGCTAAGGCCGGGGAAAGGTTAGGCTATGGAAACTGACGCTGTGACTCTGGGAAACTAATCTGGAAATATAGATGTAGTCACAGGACAAGCACCTCCAGGTCCATCGTCTTCTAGGTCTAGACTATCCCCCTGACGCACTGCTCGGTGGCCATGATCGTACTACCCATTGACCTTCGGATTCGGTTCCCCAACGACGACTCAGCCTCACATGCCGAGTCCACAATACATCCTCCGTCATTTCCAGTCTTCATACAGGTTCTCAACGCAACCGTCGTTACGAGGATCCTGATCCTCCCGACCGCCTTGGAATACGGGGCGTAGTAGGGGTCGGGGAACCCTTTGTGCGTAGGAGAGCATCCTCTGCTCTGCGTGGCACTTATCGTCGGTCCCCGCGCATCGTGGTTGAAATGATCGTGATGTTCTCGATCGGACTCGTGGTGGTGTAGAGCTTTATCATCAGCTTCATGGGCTTGCAAAGCGTCTTCCAGTAGTCGTTATCTATGGAGTGGTATACGACCTCCATCGCCGCGATGTTGTACACGGTCAAAACGCTGTTCCTCAGGTAGACTGAAGCCGCCTTGCTCAAGTGGACCGTGAGTGGCTGCATCGGCGATGCGAACCCCATCTCTTTCACGAATGGCGACTACATAGATGTGTCCGGGATCTCTGCTATATTTCTTGAACCCGTCCAGGTCGGTATGCATGGACTTGTGCTCGCACACCAACATCTTTGCGCCTGCGCCCCCCACCGATCTTCAACAGCGTCCCATGCCATAAGATGGGCGCCACCGTGCACATCCTGTATATAATACCAGCTAGTGGAAGCTTATTTACTCTGACAATAAGACGAAGGACGTAGAGGAATCGCGGGGATGCGTTATGTGGTAGCGCTGGAACGTCGGTGGCTCGGTATTTCATGGGAATGTTTCGTACAGAGACTTGCGTGCTGGCTCTCGTGGTGGCCTATTCGCTGGGCTTCTTACACATTTCTTGAGCGTTTGGGTATATACACATAACCTCCGCCATGATCTGGGGATGCCCTCCATGGGGACACATAAGCCTGGGGGCCGGTATCTCTTGGGACTGCTTTGTAGAGACTTGCTCGCCTGTTCTTGTGGTTAGGTAATCAGTGGGCTTCTCACAGATAATGTCTTGAGGGTCTGGGGGCTGATCACAACCCCCATCATGATCATGATCCTGTCCAACCACTGCAGGAAGGTTAACCAGAAGACTGGATTGACGAGCAACAGATCATGCGCTCCCCCACCAAGCTGAAGATCCAATACAGGTCCGAGAAGGCAATATTCACCTCCCTGGCACTCCATGGCAATGGGTCGATGAAGTGTAACGAATTGCCCCAGGAGATCACGCCGCTGTACCGGTAGTGGCCGAGTCAGTCAAGATCGCTCTGAAGAACGACAGTCGCCTTTATATCGCTCTTCAGGAAGATAAACTCGTGAAGAATGTCGAAAAAACGGCGATTTAGGCGGTTACTCCTACTCTTGGGTGAACAGCAGTGTCGTGTTGCGATGTACATAACCCCCGCGGGTCGTGACACTCAGGACAAAGTCTTCAAGATAGAGTTTGCTGCGACACTTGGCATCGAGGATCAGATCGCCCATCTCAGTCTTGACGACCGGCAAGACGTCACTTCAATTGCCTTGATCGGGCTGAGGTATAATACAGTCCGCTCGATGTCGTCTAGAGCGATGTCAAAGAAGCTGGTCAAGAAGGGCTTGTTGGATTGGTGAGGAGGCAGTGCCGAGAATAACCTCTCCGTTAGAAGGCAAGGGTAAAGGGAGGTAATTCGGCGTCGGTGATTTCGCACCCGTGAGGTTTTCGTTGGAGGGTATTTCGAAATTGTTCTCGCGTGCCTTCAAAGCCGCAAGCGTAAATCATAAGCCTGCAGAAAAGGAGAGCGCTTGAGCTAGATTGCACTTGACAGCCAGCCCAATGGCGGTGTGCTTCATCAACTAGACTGCCCACATCCAACGGAAGGTGTGTGCACGTCTGAGAAGCTGAACCAACACAACAGTAGGCGATGGCGAGTTGGCGATGATCTCTTGCGGCGGGCTCGTGGTGCGGGTTCGGATCGAGAGCGATGGTAACAAAGGCTCTGTGATGATCGTTGTTAGCGCGTGGACACTCCTTGTCAAGCGACAACTAAATGCAGGGAGTTTTCTTACCAATGATGACAGGTGAAATGCTGTGGGAGGCTATCGTTTTCCTCCTTTGAGCCCTCAGGGTGTGCCTTGTTCGACTCTGTTGACGTTGGAGCGGCATTTTAGCAGACGGAGAGAGCTTTGCAAAATGCTGAAGCGTGGGGATGTGCCATGAAGCATTGCTCTGCTTGTTGTTCCATTCGATTCGTAGAGGGGGAAGGCGTGTTCGCTCGGTCTCGGGTTTCCTCGATCTGGCCCTCGCATTGTAGTGTCGTTCGTGTGTTTCTGCAGTCTTCCAATGTAGACTCATGTCACAGACTGCTCAGTCCCCGCCTGAGATGTCGTCGTTGGTTGTTCTTGGCTTGTTTTGGCTTCCAAACTTGCCATCTTTGGTAGAATGAAAGGGCTCACTGATGAACACCCTTCTTTTCCCGATTTACAGCCCCCTGAGGAGGTGGAGCCAGAGCCTTCTCCGAGGGGGGACGCACATGGGCAGAGGCCTACAGCGCCGTCGCCCACACCGGGGTTTACAGAGAAACCCGTCTGCTACAAAGATCTGAGTCATTGGTGGTAGAGCAGCTGGCCGTGGCCATAAGGAACCCGACGGGTGATAGGCTTTCGAAACGTAACGACTCAATCGTGGTCAAAGCCGGCGAGAATGTTTTCGAGACATGACTGGGCCCCGGCCGGTGACTCTGCGCTGTTCATTCGTCAGTATCACAAACCACGAGGCTCATCAGGATGGCCAACCTGAATGACGCTAGAGAGAATGCCATGGGGCGAAGAGTCTGGGTGTTCCCTTGCACAGTGTAGAGATCGTGACGAAATTGAACAAGCCCATGCAGGAGATGGTATCCAACAACACAATGCCCCTCGGTTCTTGGGTATATGCAGCCTGTTCCAGCCCATGCCATATAAGACTGAGCCCGGCGATAAATTTGTAAAACCGACGTTGTTGGTGTTTCGCATCTTGGTTGTTGTAGTGGCTCGCGGACGGGTGAAGAGCTTATCGAGGTCTGAAGTGCGATATCATTGCGGATGGGCTGTAGAGGAGCATTCGAGGGAGGAGGTCTTGAGGAAGTCGAAAGCGCGTTGTGTTGAGAAAAGTTCGATTGAAATGATCTCAAAGATTTGAGGCTGAAGACGCAACGTGGACCACAGAGGAGTATGGCCCAGAGGTTTTTGCTGCACGTGTCGGAAGATGCATTCCAGGCTCGAGATGCTGAAACCACAGGTTCTCCCTCCGCTTTTGAATATCACTCCATCCATACAACTAATCAACTAAGGTTATTTTCTCGTGTTCCTAATGACTGGCTGCGAGTGGTGCGCCCTTGACCTGCTCAGCGCCGGTAGCGGTGGCTTCGGGACGAGCTGTTTCGGCCTCTAGGCAAGGTTTCGCGACGTGGGTGAAGCTCGGTACGATGTTGTCGCGTCAAGGAACGTGGGTTAGAGGAAATGACGAGCATAGTGTTGAAGTTTGATCTGCGAACAGTGGAAATTGAAAGGCATAATCGATGGATGTACGGTTGTGCTGCTTGCGGCCTCTGATTGAGGAGGAAGAGGTCGTGTTGATGATGAAGGAGGGGAGTTTGAAATGGTTGCCCGCTCTCGGTCACCTCGCCCCCCACTCCCTTGGGTGACGTCGCTAGATTTTAGTGGAGGTGCCCTACAACCCACTGAAGCAAAGAAGCTGCACTTCGAATACCTCAATGCTGAAATCATCGCATGCCCTGCACCTGAGGCGTATATCAGCGAGATCGTTTTTAACATCCATTGACCGCCCTACTCAGTCCTTAATATTGTTTCACCAACAGCTTTATCTCCCCCTGGCACTCACTGCGGTTGTCAAGAACTGCTAACGTCGAAATGCTGGTTGACCAGCTCTCCCTTTCAGCATTTTTCTTCCTTATCAGGGGCATTTGTAGAGAGGTCACAAAAAGCGCGAGGCTGTAGCTACACATTTGGTCTTGTAAACACGTCTTCATATCGTAGATGATTCAGGTACGAGGTTCGTTCCATCCAGGCGCCCAATTCTGCAACAGGGTCCCTCATTGGACCCTGGACTATTGCCTCTTTGGTCTCTCACATCTCTGTTCATTGGCTCTACGTCGTGCCGCTATCTTGACTTTACGTGTCTTAGTGTTGCGGAAGCGGATACGATTGGTCACACTCGTAGTGCCATGTCAGGCAAGGAGTTAGTGTTCAGACTGACCCCATTCCGTAAAACATTGGCTGAGTTGCCGCGTGCCTTGTAAATCTCAATCAGCCCAGTGGTTCGGCAGTAGTTCATCCGGGAGTTTGTCCACCTCCAGATCCTATTATTCTCAAGTGAGGGCATGCTATTCGTTGTGTCTCTGAGTGGCGGCAGTTCCTGTAGGGTAAATACGAGTCAACTTGTATGGCGCAAGGGTTGTTGCGCAACCAAGAAAGGATCATTTCTTTTACCAGAAGCTACAAGAGCGAGAGCAATTATGTGATATAGAGCCTATTTTTGAAGAAGAACAAACTGTTGATGCACTTTGACCTTGGAATTCCCTGTCGATCTTATTCCGTCTGCAGAAACTCACGTCTTATTTCTCGCGCCACACGTACACCTCCCCTCCCCTCAACGAAGTTATTTGTGCCCTTTTTCTGTTGATAACGCACGTCATGTGTGCGCTTGAGTTATCTGTAATGTACAAGTCTTGTTAGAGCTGTGAATCACTTAAAACTTAACTTGTGATGTTGGGCTTTCTTAATAAGGCGCCGCGTTGCATATTTGCGACATTCGAAAAATCGGTGGTGACTTGTCCTCTTTGAAGTATGCCGCCATATTTTTTGTATAGGCCGCCTGACTTGTCAGTTTTGATGATAAGGAGATGCTACAAGTTACCCCAATACCCTCGCAGTACTCGTCTCAAAGGCTGAGAAAGGTATATTTACGACAATTACTACCTATAGTCATAGATAATGTTCTGGCCTTGGTAGGCAAAATTTCTTACCGTCTAATACCCCCGACTTCCGTAAGATTGATCGCCTTCAGGCTGGGTCTACTCCAAAACTTGACCTCTCTCAACCCGGAGCGGCTGTTCCTCAGACTAACAGTGCTTGCGCTCTCCAAGCATGCTCCCCAAAACGCGGACATCTGGGAAGTGGTCTTCGGCTGGGTGAGTGAGAACATCAACCCCTTCTCCTGCTCTATCTCGTCTCGAAGCTCTTCTCATTCGGTGTCGTTAATATCTGAAAACTTCGGCAATGATGTGACTGGTCGAGTGATTGAATATCATGAGGTGAGGGTGCGTATGTTGAACATCAGCGGCAAGGTTATGCTTCTTTGGTCAAAGATTATCCAAGCATATCGGGGTCGGATATCTAACAGATCACCATGGTCTCTGGGGTTCACGGCCCTGAATTGGAAGCCGAGATCCTCTTCGAAAATGCGCGAGGAGACATTTTTCTACGGTATATGGTCTTCTGGTCAAAGGCGGAGCAGTCGTTGACATCGTGGGAAATACGGTAGCAGAAAGGGACGAGCAAGATCAGGGTGCTGCTATCGCTGAGGAGAGGCGCGCTGTGATGATAGATGAGCGGGTGCAGGCGCTTGACAATTGAATGGCTGCGTCTCGGGGATGAATCTGCTTAGCAGAGAACTTGAAGCCCAACTACTCCAAGATGTGGCTACTGTAATTACGCCCGTTTCAACCCAGGGCCTTGGCTGTTATGATTGGTTCCAGAAGATCAGCATGTATAGATGAGCCAGCGAGCTCGGCAGGGCCAGACCACGAGAGGGAACTTGAGGCCTGAGCCGCTGGCTTGCAAGGTTGCCTCGAGGCCGGATATTTGGGAGTCAGACGGAGCTACTGTATCCACGATGCTGGCTAACCGTGGCCTCCGTTCGTGTTTTCCATTGCAGGGTTTCTTCCTCCCTCAATCTATGTTCATCCCAAACTATCATCGGGTGTCCGCGTCCCCCAAAGTAACCTCTTTGCTTCCCAAAGCGACCTTTTGCCTGACGGAAATCCGTGTCTGTTTCCTCATCCCAGGCAGGCTGCGTCTTCAAGCAGGTCAATTCGCCATACGAAAGGGTTCAGTTCATCCGGACAGCCTATACCTTCATGGAAGGAGAATGAGGATGGTGAGGGTTTCTTCAACGTCAGAGCCTCGTTCGGGTATCGCAGCACTTTCGGTGGTTTCTTCGGCGGTGGCCAGGTGGCTTCGTCAGCGGTTTGCGCGGCGATGGTCTCCTTTCTTGATCGCAGAGTCAAGGGGATGAAGTAGGTTCCTCGGGGGCGCATGAAAACAAGCCTCTCTTCTAGGGAAGGCAATCTCAGGTTCATTCGAAGGGTTTGTAGCGATACGGTTACGAAGATGGTCGTCTGCAGAGATGGGAGTCAATTTCGACGATAGGTTCAGGGACGCCAAACTCGCTTCTTCAAATAAAGCTATTCACAATCAACAACACATTCTTGGCTTTATAGTTGCCTCCAATACTAAAGCCAGTCTGTTGCAAAGTAGGACAGGTGATAGGCAGAAACAGTGGAAGGCGAGGAACCAACTGCGGCGGCGGGAATACAGTCGGGTGTATGTATCAAGGCTTCGGTGCGTTGGTCAGAATAGTCACAGAAGACTCCGAAGTTGTGTTTGGAGGTTATCGATGCGCTGTGCCAAGGTTCGATGGAAGAATTATAGACGGGTGGGAGTAGAATGCGGCGGTTTCGGCATCTCTGGGCGCATCGTGTGTTATGGCAAAGACAAAACCTTGAAGTTTTCTTTTTGGTGATATCAAATGCCACGTCGGCAGTGTCGATAATTGGCACTGTAGCAGATGAAGTTTCGATCGAGCGAGTGAAGATGCAGAACCGGCGTTGGTCTTGACATTGAAAGAGACAATGCGGAACCTGTTTTGGGCAGAAAGCTTGGCTGGAATTTCATTAACGGCAGTAGGTACTGGATGACGAGGCAGAGAGTCGTAGCAAGACTGCATGGCTATCAGAGATTTATGTGTGGATGTGAGTTACACGGGTGCTCGAGAGAGCAGGAATAGACGAGGACTGAAAAGCTGGCTGTTGGTCCCAGGAGGAAGAGGGTTGGTGAAATAGAAGAAACAGAATCGGGTTTCCGATGTCGCGATCTGTGCTTAGCCGAGTACAAGCTGTCTTTGAGCAACAAGCCACGGCTTGCGATAATGTCCTGTGCGCAACGAAAAGACTCAGTTTATTTAGGAGAGCAACGTTACTACCTGCAGAAGAACAAAGGCCACGGCTGCCAGTGGAGCGAGCGCAGATACCAGAAATTTAATGACACGAGAGATCAAAGAAGACAAAATTCAAATGCCTTGTGACTCTCATTGTACACCCAGCTGGTTGCGAAGTCGGTATCTGCTGAATTGGTGATGCTCTACGTATTGTGGCCATTCAAGCATCATTACCAGGTTGCGATGGAACCGGGTACAAGAAGCGTTGATTCGAGCGGCTCAATGATTTGTGTAAGTGCAGCCAGAGCTGTCTTTCTTGGTTGGATGGTTGAGGCCGGATATATTAATGTGTCGTGGCTGCGGGCTCAAGCTTCTGGTGATGGCGATCTCATTTTCTCACTATCAGATCCGTTTCTGCTATTATTGGTATTAGACTCTTGAGTGGATTTGATAAAATGTTCGAATGCTATCTTGGATCGCTTAATATCTCCTGCAGTGTAGACTCACGGGAAAAGACCCTTCTGATACCTCTTGATATTACTTGATACTCAGTTGAAGACATATCAGAACCACTTCAACTCTACGCATTACTATTTCCACTTACAGCGGGTCTAAACATTGCAGACATTCCTGGGCAATTGTTTTGTTAAGACAGGCGTGTGCAGTAGCGTGGATGGCAGAGAAGAATACATTGGGCATGTCGCTAACAGGCAGGGCGATCGTAACCGACTGCCCAGGCAGTTCGCGTTACGGTAACTCCCGCTCCGGCAAGTCAATTGCAGGTTTCCCCTGAATTGAGGCAGTGTTTACAAAGAATCGGTGTGATGTGGTGAAACCTTGTAGGCTCGCTAAATCCCGTAGAGTCGGGTTCCGCGTGCCGTCGAGGCAGTCGAAATCCTATATTGTCATGGTGGCAGTCTCTGCAAGCTGCATTAGGCGGTGGAGTGCTCTGGCCAGGCTGAAGGACCGTTTGCTATCAATGCCATGAACCTCATCCTGGGGCATATCAGCAGGGGCGCCTCTCTGACCTTGTTGTAGGTTAGCAGGATAACCCCTTGCATCGTCTTGGGGAAGAGTGGCAGTGCCGCCAGGTACCGCCGCAATCAAGATCAGCCAGCTTTGGTCTTGGGAAGAGCCTGATGCCTTGCTAGCGCACTGAGTACCCTTTTGTAAAGTCACCGATGAGGCCATTGGAAGACCCCCCGCGATGTTCCCTTGCGAGATCGAGAGTCTGGTCAGCAGTGATAATCCCGGGACGCAGCCTGCCCAGCAACTGGTTGCAGATGTAGAGCGCGAATATGTCTGTATCACTATGCGCCGCCGCGCGTGTGGGCGGGTGAGAGGTGCCAGCAGGTCAGGTAGGAGTGTAGGACATCAGTCCGCATGTGACTTGCTGGTAGACTCGACAGGAGTTCGTCAGTCGATATCCAGAAAAGCTCAGTGCTGGGAATGTTCTTCAAGTATGTGTCTCAAACCTCTAGCGACTTATCAACCGCATAATGCCGGCCAAGAGAGCCTCTCGCGATAGCCTACCGACACCTAAGCAGCTGTCAAACATCGTATACAGGCTGTCAACAGCTTCGATATCTATGGCTGACTATTGGGCATTCCAGGTTGGTGTAGTTCCTGTTGATGAGGGAGCCCACTAGCCTCCCTTGACCGTAACTCCAAATGCCACAGAGGGCCTGCACTCCAGATATTGGACGTGGCTGCGTTCACTCTGGCCAGGAATATATAACTCTGCTTCCTTGAGCCGTCCAGCTTCTGGCGGCAGGTCAAGTGGCCTGGTAAGAAGAAGTTGGGGTGAGTTGGTGACGGTGAGTTGGTGTACCCAGGTGTCGTCGCATAGGTCGCCAACCATGAATCCTTGGCTTCCTCGGTCGTCATCTCGGCGGATGAGCATGCGTGTCTCGTAGGGGAATTCGGGGATCTTGGTCACGCCATCTTGGCCTCGTGTGGCTGGTGTGCCGCGGATGGTGCCACCGGTCGATTGGTACTGAAGCACGACCTGGACCGGGACGAACTCAACAGCCTAGCTGCCCCGGGGATATGATCATACCTGGAGGAACGAGCCTGCCGGGATGGCGACACTGATGCCGGGACCAGCTGAGGACGGTCGACAAGGCCAGTGTAGGCAGTCAGGCCAGTGATATAGGCAACCATGAGATCGATAACAGCCTGGTCATTGTCGACTGTGCAAGAGCATAGATGTCAAGCAAGTCCAACAGAGCGATCGGGGCTCGTGTTGAGCAGGAAGGTTGACGGTGTGTATTGCGGAAGTCGGACGGGCTTCAGAGGGGCCATTGTGCATTATGAGGACGGGAGATGCGCCGTGAATGTACGCGTTCTGTTGGAAATTGGATTCAGTTGAGAAAATCTCTGCCCAGTGTGCACGGATCTGACGGCCCTCTGTGTTGAGGCCTAGCCAGGGCATTCCACTCATCCGTCACAATCCTGCTTCTTTTCACTATTGTCTAGGGATCAGGAGCGGTCTCTATGCTCGTTGCGGCGCGCGCTCGGTCGTGGGGAGGATTGTTGTTGAGCGAAGATCTTCATCAGGGACGGTTCCTTGAATGCTTCCATTGCTGCTAAGCGAAATAAGAATGGCGTCTTGCATAACCGCATGAACCGAGATGTTTGGCTAAGAGCGAAAGTTGCGCTGCTATCGTGTATGGCCTTGTTCTCGTACAGTCTTCCTCCGAGACTGATCGTCAAGCGCAGGTCGTCATCTACAGGGGATTTCTTGGGAGCGAAATCTCTCTTCGAGAGCGGTATCTTGGGATCTCGTCGTTAAGCGTGGGCTTGTTGCGGTCGGAGTCTTGGGCAATGGTGTGGAGCGAAAGTTTATTCTCGTGGGCACTTTCTTCGAAGCTCGTTGAAGCTCGTCGTGGAGAGCGCAGGGAGGGAGTGTCTGTCGGAGCTCATCGTAGAACCATTGTTCGTTTTTGGGGGGCGGGGTCGAAGCACTAGAGATCAACTTGATCTGTAAGTCAACAAGATACAGCCTCTACACAAATCCGTAACATACGGATATATTCACTGGCGGAAGCAAGATGGTGCAGTGTTGACATAGTGGAAGAGAGTGGAGGGGCAATTGCTAAAGTGGTGGGGGTAGGAAAGGTAGGAAATGCGTCATGCGGGGTGTGAGATGCGACGCGCTAGCCCCGCGTTTTTGCTCCAACTCTAGATTCAGCTTCTCGATTTACGCTGCAGCAAACATACCTAAGTACAGCAATGCAGATACTGACGGACGACCCAGGGAATAATGCCCGACGCCAGGGCAAAGAGCAAAGCCATCAGACCCGATAAACCCCCTCCGAACCGCTCCCAAAACCGCATGTCGACCCAAGCCAAACTCGTTACGACTCCTCCATCTTCGTCGATCTTCCGCTCGTCACGCACCGAACCGCTCTCGGCTCCTTGCCTTCCGCACAATGCCCAGCCAGCACCGACCGATCTATAGGCCAGCGTGACCCGTCCGCTGATAGTCCCAGCGGTAGTCAATTCGTTCCGTTACAAAGGCTCAAAATACAACTCGACTTGTTCGATTGACTGTGGGCTGGTTGAGCAATCGAGATTGAGTTGGTGTCTGTGTCCCTTCCGTTTGGCGAGAGCACGTAGAGGGAGTCTGGTTATGTGATTAGCCTTGCTTTTCATCTTCTCTCGCTGAGTGCTTCGGTCTCAACTTGACCAGGTACCAAGCAATTGAGTCCTGTTACCACAACATGGCACTCGCATACATTATCTACAGTCAAATCTATGCAGTCTGCATCACAAATTCTCTGCAAATCACATCGCTGCATCTATAGTCGACGCAGCGGCCCTAGCATTCATTCCCGGGCTGGATGGTGTCTTCTCGCAGTTCCTGGGGCGGATGGCTAGGCAAGGCATATATTCAGTTCCAGTAACACGGCGAACTCGCACATCCGACCGTCTCAGCTATTATGATCCTGAGCGTATTCAAGATGCAGCGTTGATTGGGCTCGTCAAGATGAGGGTGTTCGGGAACACAAGGACAGAGGCATTCGGCGTGATGTTGGAGATGAAGATGAGCGCCGTAGTGGACAAGAAGAACGCCAAGAAGTACGAGACCACGACAAGAACGGGGCTGCGCTAGAACCCGTGATCTCACTATCTATCCCTCCACGGATCCCCGTGATGCTGACGAAGTCCTGCTAAGAGGGGGTTATCGAGGAGACGCAGAACTCGAGAAACGAGCAGAACTCGGACTTGGACTTCGAAGACCACGAGGAGCTCGTCCTCCATTATTGCGATGTAGGGGTCGGCTTGTGCTCGGGGTCAAAGATCTTCTCATCGATTGGGCTGGTGGACTCACAGTATTCCGTGCAGTCCTTCTTGCCGGCGACCCAGTAGAGGTGTTTTCTTGTAGCTTGTTAGCCGTAGAGCTGTTCCAATTGTTTGTGTTGTGATTGGCATCGTACTCACCCGCAGTGAGAAACCACATACACCAAAATATCCTCTGCGTAGAGGGCGGAATTAGGGAAATGCGATTAAGCATTGCTTACTAACTTGGAGCGGATCTCGGAGAGCTTGGTCCTGCGGTAGATATCGATGCGGTTTAATTGCTCTTCATCTCGCCCATGCAGATTGGGACGCCGCCTTCAGTTCACCGATGATCTGGTGCCCAGCGTCATCTCTATGGTACAGTTCGAGTTGAACTCGTCTTCGATCAGGTTCTCCCCCTTGGACTTCCTCACAGGGATCCTTCTTACAAGCGCCAGGTTATTGCACCTCACCACGCTGGCACAGTATCATGTGGTACTTGGGAACTTCATCGAGTCGCTGGTCACCTCGTTCAGCGATGCCCCGTGGCTATCTCAACCTCGTACCTATCATTGTGGTGCATCTCGATCACGTCTACGAGCTGTTCTGAGGACAGCGACGTCGCCATGCAGTCTTTAGAGTCGTTGTCCAGTACCGCCTTACCACTGTCGGCGTGTCCAGTCCACGCTCGTCCTCACTCTCAGAAAACTAACCTTGGATCAGTGATAGCCAACTATATCGATATCTGACACCTCCTTTATACCTCCTTGGACCACCCATGAGACACATTTGTCTATCTGATCGAGATACTTGCCTGCTCGGGTGACCGACCCGAAGAAGTTGAGTCGGCTGTGCTCTGTTGGACTTTGTGCTTATTCTCTTCAAAAGCCATGCAATAATGCTGGATGTTTCTGGTGAGGGGAGATTCGTGAAGGTTCTAGTGTTCAAATTCTACGACGTAAGTTTTGTCTTGTTTAACAGTGACTGTCAGGAACACCAGCGTTTTGGTGGCTGGTGTATAACTATCAAGGGGGTTAGTATATTGGTTCACCATTATGTTTACTAGATCATATGTCTGCAGTACAGCTGGCCCGATAAAGCAGCACTGGCTAACTTCTTCCGAGTGTTGGTACGTTTCCTGGTCAAGATATCGTATGCCAGAGGCATCTCGGCCAAGCATATTCGACCCATGACTTTCTGCAGCCGATGCACTTGGTGCCCTTGTAGTGTGTTGCTGTCTGGAGAGAGCAGCACTTCTTCGCATATCCTCCTTGTTTGTGACCCTACTTTGGCGAAACATCTACGTTGGAGGTGATTCATCGTGTGGTAAGGTAGAGAGCTATCCAGATCCGAGGGTGTGAGGCCGGGAATGATGATCTTGCTATTCCCCATAGGCCCCGGAACTTGATGCCGTGACTGGGCTTAATTGTTGAGGCTCTTCGGGTCTGCTGGTTGAGTCTTAGGGTAGATTGTAAGAGTGTGTTGCGTGTAATATAGTTGAGGAGAAGATTTAAGTGTAGTGAATTGAAGTGACAAGGGCAGCTTTTTGTGGTTTACAATCTTGTTATTGTCATTATCATACCTCGTGCAGGAGAAATTTCCTTCAAGATGAACAATTGAATGCCAGATTGAGTGAGCAAATTGGACGTGTACAAACAGGCGACTTTAGGTCAGTCCTTGTCCTCGAACAGGTAATAGGCTGTTCCATGGTGTAAGCTGGAGACAGCTTTCCGCTATTTCACTTGGCCACATTGCATTCTCGCATGAATATTGTAGAGGCCGAAAGTGACAAATCATAATGCTCCATATTATCTCGAGATCTGCCACCAGGTAATACTACTTCCTGTACAGACCGTGTAAATGAGAGGTCTAGGGCACAAACAATATAAGCCGGCAGTGTGCATCTCAGTCAAGCATAAGCTTGGCACAAATGCTAATAGGACGATACTTTCGAGAAGCGGCAATACAATCTCAGCACAGCGCAAGGTAAGTGTCAGTCTAAGCTTGTAATCCCGAAACCAATGCATGCGTGAGGGGGAGGAAAGCTGAGCGAGGCCTGGTGGCCAAGCAAGGTGTTAACTCAATCCCTACGGCACAGACAAGCATACATCGATGGATAGATGGAAGCTACAGAAGAAGCACTATCAACTAAGATGCAAAGTTTATCTGCTTCTTGATATTCATATTAAAACTCAAAGACTCTTAGATAAAGAGACTCACGAGGCGTGGCTAGTTCTCTGCTATCTGATCTATGTCCATCGGGTCGAATCCCAATCCGGGGGGCTCTGCTGCCATGCCAATCCCCGTGGCCCTCCTGCATCCCCGTTCCTAAGGGGAGCTAACCAGTCGTCGATGACATTAGAAGCCTCCTGGAAGCGGAATGACTCGGGCCATCCATAATCGCGGTAAACCTGCCTTATATACTGGATATCTAGATCGGTCCCCCACTCTTCGGCTTGACTATTCACCGCCTCCTCAGTGATCCTTCCATCGTGTTCAGGGACCTTTTCTGCTTCAATAGTAATCCTTTTTCGACCAGGAATGAGTTTCAAGGTTTCGTATTGCTCCTTCAGGTTGTCAAAGAAGGTCTCAATGGGTACTGCATCCAGCATGTCGCCTGCGTGGAAATCCTCGAAGATTTCGCAATCTATGACATTAAGCCATAGTTCACGGCTGAAGCTTTCGTGCCCAACAGCAATGCAGACCACATTGCTGTCATCCATCAACTCGCCCTCCGATGACCAGAATTCCCAGCCTTGGTGATAGTCCTTATGCTTCTCGAAGTCTTCAAGGGTAAAGGCTCTGAGGTCCAGGAGCTTGGATTTGAAATGGATGTAGGCAGTGCATGTGCTGTCAAAGTAAGGGAGATGGCGAAGGACTTGGATAGCGTAGTCAGATTTGTAGTGTCCGCAAGACTGGGGAGTGATCTGTGGCCATCCAGTAGGTGGGGGTATCTTGAGATCGGATTGGTCATAGTGCAGGGTGGTCAAGAAAGAGTAAAAGTCTACAAATAGAGCCCCAAGTTCTTCGGGTGTATATCGTGGATTGGTAGGATCATCGGAGCCATCATCCGACCCTTCATAAGATCCATTGTCCGAAGGCGGGGGGGATAATAAGTTTCCGTGGCCACACATCTTGGTAAGAGATATGTATTTGATGATAAGAGTGATGCGTACTGCATACCTAGGTAAGGTAGGTAAGGAATGGAAGCAGGGTGGTATTTGTAGGTGAAAGTCAACCTTACTGTGACTACAAGAAATATGGAGGATCACGCCAGCAATCAAATAAAGCAAGGGTGGGCAGGCAGTCATCAGAACCAAGCATGGATTGTCGGCCAGTGCAGTGTCTGCCTTGGGGTTCCTCTCGTAGTCACAACTAATAGTAAACAGCGATAATACGATCCCTACTCAGCGCAAGGTAAACGTCAGCGATACCAGTGAACCTGAGGACGGCAGCCGACAGCATGCATAAGGGAGAGAAAGTCAGAGCGAGCCCTGGAAGCCAAAACAAGGTGTTGAGTCAATTCCCACGGCATGGATAAGCTTGCATTGATGGATGGAAGCTACAGGACAAGTATTATCCCAGATGCAAAGATCATTTGCTTATGTATGTATGTATATCTCGAGGAATGGCTGCAAATACATTAGAAAGTATCGCATATCGCTTCCTGTATCCGCCGGTCGGGGGCTTGGTTCGATCCGAGGCTCGAGTTTGTTGTCGCATGTATGCCACCTTTACGGCGGTCATTCATGTACATGTCCTACTCAATGCTCAAGAATTTGCGACATCTGTTTTAGTGGCACTCACGCCAGCTACGCATCGTCGCCGGTGTGGCTAGTTGCTTCGTGATGGCGTCTGGTCGCGTCAGTGTTTGTCATGCGGGTGAGACGCGTCGGACCGTTCTCTCCCGTGGATGTACAGGTCTGATAAAATATTATCAAGTCCCGGATTCGAGCCGTAGCATGTAGAGCGTTCGACGCAGTCGTGTGGTTGATTGCGACTAGGTGATGGTGATTGGGACTTGAGGTTGTTGAGCTGCGTGCGTGGGGAGACGCTCTGGTTATGGTTGATGACGCAGTGCTGATCTGCGCTAGATTTTAGTGTGGTGGGGTGAGATGACACCGAGGGAAATGCGAAATCTGACGATACAGGGTAGCCAGCGCCAAAATGGATCAATGAACGTAGGGAATGATATCTTTCTTTGGCAACTTAATGAGTGGTATGGAAGAGCCTAGGAAGGTAAATGAAATTTAGACCGGAAGATGGATAGAGCTCAAGAATTCGGTTTTCTTTCCTTAGTTATGAGTATAAATGTAGTTTTAGTAGTCCATTCACGCCATCTAATCCGTTCGTTCAACGTCAGATACGTGAAGACTTCGCAGTTTGGAGCAAAGAAACGCTGAATGCAACGCAAACCATAACGAAATATATATAGATGTATATAAAATACAGCATTAAGACGCAGAATCGGGTTCCTAGGCATATAGGTCTTCTAATATATATTACTATAAGTTACGCTGGTGATCATAAAATATCTCCACACGAGGTGATTGGAGTTTAATCTTAGCCCTTTGTTCCGTTCCCCTACCCTACATTCTACCCACTACTTTTATCTCCCTCCTTACCTCTCTCTCAGCTCCCCTAATAGTTCCTCTCTCTTAAGTACCGACTCATTTATTCGTCGACGATCCTGTGTACCCTTTCTCTTTTGGCAACACCTAGGCACGGCCAGTACCTTCCTCCCGCTATATTCTGCTGGATCTACAGCAAATGGCAAATGTTCCTTTGCATAGGCTCCCTCATCTCCCTCCATCTCAATGATGTTGATCTGTAAGACCTCAGGATCCCTTTCGCCAGCAGGCACAAGGTGATCAAACGTAACCCCGTAGTAGTCAATCCTACTGCCAGTGAGAGGTTACCAGTTAGCATCCGTCTGCCTGTAAAATCGAGAAACGCTACCACATAGCTCACTTACGTCCAAGGCCTTGGATCCTCCTGCACCCAGCCTAGGTACTCATCTCGCACTACCATATCTCCATCAATCTCAGGACAAATGTCATGTCCGTATATTGTCCGGAACGCCACTCTAGCAAGCTCTGGACCAGCCGCCTGCAGACTCGGACGGAAACGCCCTCAAGCTGCCAATCAACCCCAGGCAGCAGTTTGTTGATAGAGCTGAGCGGTCCCTCAATCTGAATCCGTAGTGGCTGATCTACTGGCGGAGGGTGCCTAGGCTCAGCAGGGGAGCGTATACAAGGTGGAATATGAAGATTCAGTGCCATTGGGTCTCTAAGGTTATAGTGTAGCACTCTGTAATGCTATGATTATATATGCCATAGGTACTCTTCCAGCTTCTGATCGATCGTCATCTTTGCCTGCTCGACAGTGGCAGTAACCACTTCCTCAAGGGTCGAGGCTGGGGCATCCTTGCTCGGATCATAATTGATATCGATAAGCTGATAACGATGTTGGAAGCTACTTTTCGTGCAGTGCCAGCTATGTCAGGCGCTAAGGTACCTGTTAACTGATTAGGCTCGCTTAGCCAACCAACCATGCGATGAATCGCTCCACCTTCAGCTTCGACCACCAACGGCGTCATTGAGATCTCGTCTCAATCTACTCTGTACTTGCCTGACAGATGCCTCAGACGTATCCGCGACATGCCCGCAACGAACGAAGCTCATGAGCGATAATGCAAACATGCCAGCGTACCATAGCCATGGCATTCCCCTCCATGTCGATCAGCTCTGCTGTCGCTGCCGGACGATCTGAAATAGCCTTGTGCAACAGACAGCTTCGCTATCATCACTTGCGCCCCGCCTAAGAAATGGGCATCGAGCCTCGTACCTAGCAACCCCGATTCAACAACGAGCAATTCGAAACGGATGCGACCCGACCGAACATGATCGCAACGACGAGTTGCCCAGCCATCGTCAAGCGCACCGAAACCGATAAAGAGTTTCCTGAGACCAAGAACGCGTGCCATCGGTTCGCTTTTCCTCTGCCCAGCGCAGAACAGTTATTCACCAGGCAACATGGCCACCTGCTAAGAAATCGGAACTTCCATCGATTGCCTTGATACAGAGGTACCAAAGAAGGAAGCTGCAGTAGCCAGCAATCTTCTCGTCACCGACTCCATCATCACTTTTACCGCGCCCATCTCCGACCGACCCAACAGGAACCGTTCCTCCAAAAGCACCGAATGCAAGAGAGTCCAGCACCAGCAGAGAAAGCTACTGCTCCTTTCCAACAATCAGTCTGCCACGCTCAACTCTTTCAGCTCACTCCGACAAGGCTTTGACCGACCTGTCATCCTGGGCATCTGACAACTGATGCGATACGAAACTTTGTGCCTACGATTGAAGCTGGTTGATGAGCTCGTCCATGACCTTGTATCTTGAGACAACCACCTTTGCCTTTCAGCTGGGAGACATAGGAAGAGGACTCAGGACTCTAGGCCGTGGTCTCGCGTCTGACGAGGTTGAGGCCAATGCCGAGATCAAGGATGCTGAGGCTATCAAGATCCACCGAGCCACCCAGATCGACATGACTTGCACTGCACTGCTCTTCATCTTGTCTGCTTGGGTTCAATGGAGCATCAAGAGTTTCTTTCCTCGCCGACAGCACTCTGAACACCCGTTTCCAAACAGGAGCCAGGGCGGATTGGCTGCGATGACACCCATTTTCAGGGCGATGGCTATTGCTTTGGGCTGATCCTTTCTTTCACCTATGTCTGCTACCCACAGATCCCACATTGGCCAATAATTTTCACCTTGCTTGCTATCGCGAGCGCCTTCCCTCCCACCATCCATTCTGTCGCAGACACCAGAGATCATGACTGACCTGAAGTCAGCAAGTTGGTGGGGACTGGCCTCGTTTCTTGGAATGGTGTGACAGCCATCGAGGCAAAGGTTGCTCGCGATGGAATACTCGGCTCAAGTTCATCTAGCTCTATGTGGCTGGCGTGTCCAGGCGGCCGAGTATTGCCGCAGGCCAAGGATGTATGCTTCACCTTCTTTCGAGCCAGATCCCATACGCCTTACTCAGTTCTATGTGACAACCTCAGCATTAGTCGATGAAGCGCCGAAGCTGTCATCTGCGCCCACCTCCTTTCCGCAGAGGGGTTTGACACCGAACACTCGCAGAACAGAAGAGGAAGCGAGGCGCCGAGAAGACTTCGATCCACGATCTATCCTTAGGTTTTCACGGGCGCAGGCGGTGCACAGGTAGGGACTCTAATCCTCATCTATCTTACAGCCTTTACACAAGAGTAAGCGAAACGCTGAGAAGGCTGATCCTCGATCTTTCCGGCGGCTTTCGACTACCTCGATTGCAAAAACCCGATACTGGGCTACCTGCAAATCACAGTTAGTACAACAAGCCTCGCAAGGATGACTGCAGTACTGCGGAAAAGCCCACATCTCCCTTGTGGACCTTACCATTTGTGACTTAGAGGTGTATATGATTGGAGACTCCTCATTTGAGTAACTGGGCTATATATCCAGGTCATGGGGCTGTCGGCTTGTGATCTTTAGCAGCGCATCCGATCTTCAAAGATCCGATTGATCGCGCTCTGGGTCATGCGATGCTGACTGTTGCATTGTTGCTGGTCTTTCAGGGAGTCCCCTTTTGTCAGGGCAATGCGTCCTGTATCTACTTAGCAGTGTGGTTCCCCTCAACACCTTTTGTTTTGAAGCTACGCCACGCACGATGCAGCGGCCTCTGGAGTGGGTGCTTTGCTGTCCCCATCGGATCTCGTGCAGGGTCATTTATCCAGAATCGCTGGGTCTTACGGTACCAACGACGGTTGCAGCTCGCGCGACTACTGCCAATCTCAATCAACTACAAGGCGCGGGCGAAATCCTGCGCCGACCTCTTTCGCTTCTTTCCAAGCGCTGGGCTTTCTCATGGAAACGTGCTTCAGTCTGATGATGTCCTCGCGCACACGGAAGAGAAAGGCATCTGCCACGGGTGAGATACAATGTAGGGCGCGGCACCATCTCATCGATCACAACGGCCGCAGCACCCGCACCAGCTTCATCGCCAACAAACACCCCCGCCAGCGTAATCACGGCATGGCACTGAGCCAATACTTACAAAACTAGTCCTCCTCATGATAATCCCTCCCTTACCCCCCTCCATTCAGCAACGACCACAGTCTGGAGACTGACAGCGTAATGCGCTTCAGATCCAAGTCGCATACTTCGCTACAGATGGTACATCATCTCCGATGCTCGCGCCTGGTATAACTTCTTCAGCTACCAGCCCATGCCTTTAGCTTAATCCCGCTCCCCACTCGGTCTCGAGCCCTCAAAGCCAGCTCGCCATTCTTCATCGTGCCCATGTCCTCGCCGCCTGGAGCACCCTCCATCCCACGACATGTCATTTGCCTCAGCAGTGGCTGGAGAGTGTACAAGCTACGGGTTAGGACGGGCCTACCCCGAATTTCTGCAGCTCCAGTGATATACTCCCTTGCTACACCATATTGCATCACAGGCCTGTCTCCTACGCTCCCGAGGAACATGTACAAGGCTCACGCCCAGTTCCCGAAGGCTTCTTGTGTAAAGACTCGATTGTCTAGGGCCACTCGTGGCAATGCTGTCAGGGACAGGCTTGATCTGAACATGCAACTCTGGATGTTCTTGTCAGCGTTGCGCAAGATGTAAGGAAATCCTCTCGTCTGTGCATACATTCTGGCTATTGGTCTGTCGCCTGAAGGCTGTTGATGTGATTAGCCTAACTTTCGTGAACTGAGTAAGCACTCGGTTGACCCCTGATCAGTTCCAACCAACCAGTCGTAAATCGCCGATCTTGCCTCGTACCTCTGTCTTCGCAGCCATCACTACTATAATGCTGACTCGGTGCTGGTCGACCAGGGCTTGGGTCTCTGCCTCTTCCTGCGCCGTCGCCATCCCTGCATGTGCATCGCGACTAGAGTATATATGGCCATGGCTTCTTGCTGGTTTGAGAACTGCCGGATCTTATTGCGCTGGCTATTGATATATAGTTTGAGGCCCTCTTCTTGACGGCTGTGCCATGCTTGTCGAGGTGCATGATGTTGTCCAAGGACTACCATGATACCGTCTACCACTCTGTGTGCTGGAGGAGACGAAACAGTCCATTTTGCGTTTCTAAATCATTGCTTCTTCGTGATAGCATTCAACTCAGTGTTCTTGGTGATGACGGCAAAGTCTTGGTTGATGGCTTTCATCCCCCCGACAGCCTAAGGGGTCTTGCGCGCTCTGAGATCGATGACACCAGCCTCACTTTATCACGACTCTACTTCCCAGCAAGAGAATGATTGCCAAAGCTACCAGGAAACAGACATGCAACAGGGAGAGTTCATGATGGTCATCGACCATGCCATGGGAGAGCGGCTGGGACCCTGTAAAGGGAGTGACTGGCAGTATAGCCATGTGGACGTAGGCAAGCACTGTGGGAGGCTTTGGTACCCCATTCCTGCTTGTGTTTGACGTAGTCTTGCAGAAGGTGCGCCTATGAAAGTTCTTGGGACCACGGCGGCGGATTTGCCAGAGCTTCAGTCCAACTTCGTCAGGAATGGCTTCAGGGGCACGAGTACTGGCATCCCTTATGCACATGAAGCGCACCAGTAGGAAAGCCAACGAACCACACTTCTGGTATTAAGAGTACTTATAGTTATAGCGAAACATGGGAAGAACCCAAGTACTCCTGATACTACAGCTACCCAGATCCAGATCCAGTAGGACTCTCACCTTACTACAAACAAGTCTCTCAGGCAAATTCATGCAGATTCTACTCAAGTACGTTCATCTGCTTAAGGATATCTACGGGATTTTCACTTGCGCGCGTGACTGCTTTGCTGAAACGTCTCGACTGTCTCAGGAGGTTTGCCATCGTGAATCACGATTTCTCAGTGATGATGGCTACACCAATTCCACATTGATGATTACACTGCCACACAAGGCTGCTCTGACCAGGCTCTCACTTACAGTCGCGATTAGTACCAAGACGTTGCTGTCACGTACTTGGCGATGGGGTGGAACTGCCCGATCAGGACAACCACTGCTTCGCCAATCATCACATCAGCTTAAGTTAAGTCTCAAACAGCGCTGCGATATTGTTTGCCTGCGAAAGGTCGGCCAAGAGGTTGGTCCCAACGGCTCAGAAGCCAGTACCCGGTTGCGCAAAGTCCGGAACCGATATCGCCAGCGACACCAAGATCATGAAGATCGGGAGGAGTGCATTTCTCGCCATGAATTCTCGGGAACTCCCTAGCTGTCACTTCCGCCTTGCTCCGTTTTTCTGGGTCCCGTGGAAATGTTGGGCGATGGGGGAGGGTTGTTGATTAGAGTGGTGTAACGGGACGAAAGTGCGGTCTGGCTTTTTTGTTTGAACGGTAAATTTAGAGACATAATTTCCCATACATTTACAAAGCCCATTTTTTGCACTTGGACCGCGATGCGAGATCCCGTCTTGTGGGTTTCACTCTGCCGGTAGGCGTCAAGACCTGAGATTTCAGGGCACTTTTCGGCAAGGCAGAACGCAGGTAACGTATGATTCAGGTATCATCAAACAACCACGCGAGGGCTGCCTACGTAATGAGTGTGTTGACGTGTTGTGGATCTGCGAAACATTCAGGACTCTTGTGCTGATGTAACCAGTCTCATGCAGATGAATTCGTTGAGGCTGCTTCGAAACGCGATTTCATGCGTCGATCTAGCAAATTTATGCCAATCAAGAGGCCAGTGAGAGTGGGAGAAGAGTCATTCCAATTCATCGGCATATTCCCACAGTACGCAAATGCTTGGAGAAATGGACCAAGCTGTGAGTGGCGCATTAGAGACTCCAAGCATTCGACCAACCCACAGCTTCTCAACACCAGTCTTGCTCCTTTCACCGCTAACCTCTGTATGAAGCGCAAGTCTTTTGCTGTGTCATGGAAGCAGTCCATCATCAACACGGCTCATCTTACACGGCTCGCGCGTGCCGACGATCCAGCCCGCAAAATGACAGGTCAACCAACGACGACAATTGTTGAGGAGGCAAGAAGACGGGACTTTGCCTATCGGATAGCCACTGCCAGCCAAACGGAGGCTTCCCATCTACGGTTGAGTTGGGAGTCTAGCTGCGAGATACGTTGGCTTCGTTGTTGGGCTGTAGCTCCCGAGGGGAGGGTGCATCAGTGTGCCACATGGCTAGAGTATCTCTCCGAGATTGTGCACCTTATTTTCTGTGCTTGCACGTTTGCGTTTCACGGTCCCCGCTAGATACTGCAGCTACTGTTGTCTGCGATGACGTGGTTAATTGTTGGTGATGCTGTAGTTAACATGATCTAGGCCGTCGCGTTGGACATTGGGTTGAGTCTTGAGCTAGCCGTCTGAGTTTAGAGTGGGCGGGAGGCAATCGCCAATGCGTCAGCACAACTGGGTCGCGCACGTTGTGAGCTGAGATGTACAGAATAATTGTGCAAAGATGCTCTATTTATAGCGTTGTGATCTGCGCTGGCGTAATGACGATGGAGGGGTAACAGGACCCTATAAACAACATTTCACTTCAATTTATATCGAAAGTCAGAGAATTGGCTATTATTATCACCCAAATAATATTTACACTGACAATTTAGTCAAAGTACAGAAAATCCTATCGTTTGGTATCTTGTTGCAGCTCGCTGAAAGTGTTGAATGCCCCCGTAACGTGGGGATTCAAGGTTGCATCTGCCCTAACTACGAGGCACCAGATCTTTAGATCGGCGATTAATTTTAGGGGTGCGCGCCCTGGCTGGACCCCTGTGTCTTGGTCGCCATTTAGTGGGGTACGGTACACCAACGGCGCCCAACGTTTAAACGTCACGTTTAATGCAGTGCCGCACGTTGACATTCAACGGAAATTTTGGACATCAAGACATCGCATTTGTGAGACATCTCAGACATTCACGCCCCGGAGACTCTGGCCCGGTCTTCGCAGCCATACGGATATATCCCCATGCCAAACGTCCCTTCTGGGCTTACTCAACGTTGCTCTGATCACGACCTCACCGTCTAGCCGTTACCACGGGAAGCGAGGTGATACAGGGCCACGTAGATGTGACGCGCCCGGACCGCGATGTGAGGCATTGGACAAGCGACGTGACACGGGACGCCATATCGGGGAAAATCCTCCGTTGCGCCGCAGGAATACCTCAATTCTCTGCGTAAATACATGGCATTTGATGTACCACTGGCCAAAGAAACACTAACCTTTGGAATTTCTCCAAGTTACAACTCGCACGTGATGAGTAAAGCAGACATATCGTTCAAATACCCCTCTCCTTACTCTTCTTCCCTTCTCCTCAGATCAACAGTTCCCTGCATCTCACGCATTTGAACTTCTTCTATTGGCAACTTCTTGTCTTCATCTTTTCACTTTGCTCGACTCTCCCTCCTCAGGGTCAGACATTCGTGTCTTTGACAGGGGTTTTGGCAAGTCTTTGGTCTGGCCAGATTCCTCTTGTCTTTGACCTTGTCTTGCCAGCCTCAGCTGCTGAGCATTTTGACATATCCGCCATTATCTCCCCTCTCCTCTCTGCGTCACGAAACTTCACTACAAGCGTCGCACTCTTGGTCTTGACAATACAGCCGGTAAGTCCGCTCTGCGCCATGTTCAAGTCTTGCAATACTGACTTCTACCACTTTAGAAACTTATCTCTTGCCATCCGCCTCTCTCATCATCTGTGGCTGAGGAAGTTGCAAGACTTTGACCACCGTTGTCTTCTCCCACTGTCAAGTCCTCTCTTCGGAGTCTTCTTCCCTTACAATCTTGTCTCTTCACCATATTCCCCCTTCGCGGTCTTCTTCAACTGCACTCTGGAGCATAAGAAGCAAGTCTGGTCCATCGCACGCAAAGTCTTGCTAGCGTAGAAGACCCCTACACCCTACACACCCTCATCCTCAACTGTTCTACTTGGCGCCCTCCTAGCATCTACAATTCCGACAAACTCTAGGTCTGGGCAAGAACGCTTCCTTTTACGTTCTTCCCGCCTCAAGGCGCTCTGGCTCTCTCTCAGTCGATTCCCCCGAACCTATAGCTTGTGTCTGTTGCTCTTACAAGTCGATGTCTTTGCCTCTGAGACTTTCTATGTTTGAGACGATTGAGCAAGCGCTCTCATTTGTCCAACACTGGACGAAATCTTGACGACGTCTGGCTTCTCAGTCCGAAGCCGCATACTAGTTGCCAAGGAGGACAACGAGTATATTGCCCAAATGAGTTTGTCGGTGTTCCTCAATTTTATGTTGGGATTGGAGCATCTTCCACTCAAACCTCTCAAAGGCCGTTGGTCGATCAACGGACTAAGTTCTGTCCGTTGATTTAAGCTCTCACTCACAAGTCCCAACTGCAACATCTAGCTCACCGCCTAGACGTCGCTCGAATGGACTTTGTAATATCTTCGGCGACTAAGCGACGTGTCTCAAGCCTTAAACCAAGACACTTTGGCCCAACAAGTCACCTCGAACACACAATCAACACACACTCGATCCCAACCCCGGCGCCTCAGCTCCAGTTGGGGAATGCTATCGATTTCATCTATCCTTCAGACCCTAGCATCTGGTTGGATACAGGCCAGGCTGGAGCTTTGCCTTCACTCTTCTGAACATCTCGAGCCTCATCCACATCGACCATTCCTCACGTTTGTGGAAGAAACCAGAGCAGGAGGAGACTTTAGAAGATCATCTCGACCAAGCTAGAGAGAATCCGCGCCCAAGATTCAGACCACGCCCGATACCTTCCACAAACTACGTGGCCTCCTTCCGAGTTCCTCTAACCTCGGCGCGAGGCATTGGCACAGTATTCCTTTACATACTCCGTCCTGAGCTGGGTGACAAATTGTGCAAGTAGCGACAGCGCGCTCAGCTGCCATTGGAAAGTATCGTCGGATCATCCTCCGAAGCAACCACAGGCTCATGATTACATACCCCCAACGTGAGCCTCGTAATGAAGCCTCTCCATAGGTCTATGGCCTCTCGAAAGGTTACCTCGACCAAAGCTCCCCTCCCACTTCCCTCGAGCACGCTCGTACTGTCGCTAAGGGGTCTTCGGCTCTCTGATCTAAGCGATGAGTTTTACACCGGGCTATCAGACCCTCAACTCATACAGCGCAAACACGATAGCATCGCTGCTAAGCCTTTGACAGAAGTACTCACCAGATAGTGCTCAATCGATGTGCTATCCAAACCCCTTTATTTCAAGAACTAAAAGACTATCTTGAGTGAAGACCGCCGTCTTAGCTGCGAAGAGTTCAACAGCATTGACAGGGAGATCAAAGCAACGCTCTGTCGCTTTGAACACTATCCCTTTAAAGGCGAGATACAATCCGAAGAAATTCTCCGATCCACGATAGTTCTGCCGGATCAGTCCAAGAACAGAGCTTGCCAATCAACAGTGTTGGCTGTTATCACAACGCTGCTTACTCGAGCTTGGCGATCAATACACTCATTCCAGTTCGCGCCTCAGAGACAAAGGCTACTTCATAGTGGTCAAGATTCCTCTGCAAGGCCGTCTCATCGACCAGCCTCGTAAAAGCGTTGATGAACTTGTTAGGGGCGTAACATCCTGACACCATCCTTCCAAGCAATCACGAAACACCTCCAATCAGTGGACACGTCAATCACCAGTCAATCAGCCCCCAAAGTCAAAGTTCAAGGGGAGGAGGTTGAGATGAAGAAAGCCGCATATATGCCGTTCAATCTCCAATACTGACAGATGGAAGAAGAAGACAACTGTTGTGCCATCCACGCGGCATCGTCTTGTTCGCTTGATGGTCGGGGTGATTGTGACTCTGGCTCTATCCACCACCTCACCACCACACTCGACAATGCCAAATGCGAGCTGCAGCTGCGAGACGAAGAAATAGGTGACATCCCTTCATTGCTGTCGATACTGATCTAAAGATCGGCATTGAGGGGAGTTCCGTCCTTCAAGTCTTCCAGCATCCATCTGCCACAACACTGGATATAACACAGTACACATCACTCTATCGTTATTTTGACACTGGCCAACTCACCTTGCTGCCTATTTTATTTCACGTTCTATATAGGGTTTACCAACCCCTGTTCTGAGGCGATCAGACAACTGCCTCCCAAGACAAGGCTCAAGGCAACCATGCCCCCTCGAAGCTTCAAGGCTTTGACGTCGAATTTTCTGTGTCGCGACCTCGACAGCGAAGATCTACAATATACTTCTCGCTTCAGTGTCAATTTTGCGAAATGCAAGAGCGTCGAAAACCTCTTCCATATATCAGAATAAGTCCGCATACTGGATATACAGTTGCGACACATGGCGCAATGATACTGCGCGCCCTGTTCGTTCCTTCTGGAACTCTTCAGTTCGAACCACGGAAGAAGGGCAACTTCGACATCCACAGTGAGGAGTCGCAGCAGATAGAGATACCTATCCCTGGGCTTCGAGAAGACCACAACTCGGGCTTTCATCGTGGCCACCTCTCCGTCCAGAATTTGGAGTATTATTTGGACCTCAATTCTATTGGCTGCAAGTGTCGCATGATAGCTCAGCGTTTTATTTTTCCTTCGGCAAGCGCTCACAGAACGATGTTCCTGAAATAAGTCCTCAGGAGGTTCCTTTGGTTACCAACGGGCCTCCCAACCTAGCGTGGTGCAATCACCCCTGACAAAGTATATCAGGGGATCTCTCGGTAACCAATATGTTTGAACCGGAAGGCGTTGGACTACAACCTCACCGTCACCCTTGCCTACTGACGCCACTACTCTCAACGGTTATATTGCCGAGCTCCGTCCTGGCCAATGTAGTGTTCGTCATGAAGGCATTGATCGTCGTATCAAAGGTCGCTGAGTGCATCCAGCAGATAGGCATTGACCGGTTGGTGGACCAGAAGCGCCTTGGACTTACGTTGCTTATGCAACTCGGGCGATTTGTTCACATCGGCACCGACCCATCAGATACTCGGTCTCTCTCGATGTTGTTTACAAGCACCATACTCGCCAGACAGCCATGAAAGAGTTATTGTCGCCTCTACCTATTCAATCTAACTAACCTTTAACTCGATTCCGTGACACTTGGGGCCCTCGACGACGAGCCACTATGATAGCGACCCTGGGAGGCCATTTTGCCACCCTACCTTGCAGAGTTCCTGTTAAACCATGGCGATTCCAGGCGCTTCAAAAGCGCCATTCCGCTCAGACCAAATTTATAAGTCTTCGTGTCCTAGAAGCAGTGATAGCACCCGAATGGCACAATCCTCAACACCGAGACACGAGGATCACGGGCGGTTCGAGTGTCGAGGGTGTATGAAAACATTCGGGCTTACGAATTACACCATAGCTCATTGGCAAGGCGAGCATGTTGATAATGCCAAGCGGTACAGCTGCAGCTTTTGTGGTAAGAAATATAAGTTTCTTTGCAGCAGAAATGACCATGAGAAGAGCCACATAGAGTATGACTGCCCAAGAAACAGTTGTTACCGGGAGTTCAGCTCCATTGAGCAAGCCTTGGAGCATGCGAAGGATCCTCAACCAACCTGGTAGACGGACATCGAACGTCAACAAGCACCATACTAGAGAGGTCCTTAGCTACGCGAGCACCATTCCGCAATAACCGAAGATACAGGTCTTCGTGTCTCGGAAGCTGTGATGGCACTTGACACTCATTTCTTCGTCAGCGCTGGGGGAACACATAGAAACGATCAGTCTCTCCTCGTTAAAGTGTCGCAGTATGTAAGGTGCCCTAGCTTGTACGCAAGGGATTTTATTCCTTTGCCTGCCACACAAAGCAACAACGGTCTCGTTAAGAGACATGCCGCTGCATCGAGGATAGCTGAGTACATCCCGCAGACAGGGACTTGACCGCCTATAAGCACCATGCTGGGGAGCCACGAGAGAACCGATCTATATCGGTCAAGGCGACTAGCCCTCGTGAGCAGAAGCGACAATGCCTCCTGGGTACCAGTATCTTGCCAGCTAAGGCAGTGTCACCCACACACAAGGACAATTATGCTGGTTCTAGCTAACACTATAGCGGTGTCGCCCCAAGGTCCAGGTCGACCCTCAACCGTTCTTTCTACCGAGTCCACGAGCTTTGGCCGCGGGTACCCTCCAACCCCAACATACATCCATCGTACATTTGGAACTACTTGCAGCCGTGGTTTATACCGCGGTCTGGCCAAAGACGAAGCAGTGGAAATAAACCCCAGATTGGCGACCCCCATTACATTTGGAACCACGTTGTGTGAGACCCAAGTGTATGACAAGGTTTCACCAGCTTACCTTACTGGACAAGTTCACATGTCTCGTGATCCGTGGGATCTGCGACTATGCAGACTCGCACAAGAACGATCGATGACAACGGTTTGTGGGACGCGACAAGGCCATGAAAGTCATGACTGTCCTAGTCGCTTTGACTGAGGCAGCACATGTGAAGATTCATCTGTAGCAGCTCAGATGAACGATCAACAACAGACTTACTCTGCTTCGCGATTCTCTATTATATTTATATAAGCCGACATGTCAACTTTTAGAAACGGTACTTGAACGCAACCGTGTCGCAAGACTAGTGGCCTCACATGGGCCATCTAGATGACAACCATGGAAGCTGAGAATATTTATTGAGGAGTGCAAGCGGCTCGTCAAGCAACCGCCGAAAAATCACTCACCGGGTGTTCAAACAGTTGCCAATATCGCCAGAGCTAATGGAATTCTCCAAAATTGCGGGAGACAGCCTCGAAACGCGATGGGACATGCCTCATGCTCAGCGGACGAAACCTTCCTCTAACTCTGAGCTTACTCATTGTTAGCAATATCCTGAGGATGATAAGGACTGGCATAAAGTGTGCAGCACCATAAACCTTAACGAGACGAGAATGACACTCTACTGTCTCACTGGGGAGTCAAGAATCAAGCCCGTTGACGATGCTTATCACTTGCCATGCCCAGGATTGGCTACTAAAGCACACGTGCAAGAAAAGCAGCTGATCGCCATCCAGGAACTTACAGAAATCTTTCCCGAGGATGAGAGGAACGCTCCCTATGTGGAGATCCCGTCATATGACGAGTCTTCTGGTTGGGCATAAGATTGTGTTGATACCTTGAGATCGTCACAGACATCGCCAAGTTCATCTTCCGATGATACAGATACTGACAAAGACAGAGAATGCACTGTATTTTTGGATGCGAGCAGCATGACAAGCATTTCTGCTAGGAGAATCCACTTCAAGCTGCCATGAGCCATGGTAAAGCCAAAACGAGGGGGAACGGGTACAGCTGAGGCTTGAGCAGTTGAGCACGAAGAAGCGTACGGTGGTCCCAAAGCCCAAAATTCAGAGTGAGGAGGACGAGACGAACAAAACCAAGACCTTCAATCCTGTCGCCCGAAGCTCCTGCTGAGTATGCCGTGGCGACAGAGCTCCAGTTCCTCAACATGTCATCACACCAACTGCCTCCGAGCAGGTAGATCAGCCCACTGACGACCAAGACGATGCTAACATCGACGCGATTCCCATTGGTCTTGGACACCAACTCGCTATCGCAGACACGGCCACTGGGGCGACTTCTTTACCCAGGGATATAAAACAGGCTCGACCTCAATCATAATCCATACTGGTACTACTACTGCTACAGGTATCAGCGAGCATACATCGTCCATCAGTTCAAGGCGCATATCATGCCCAACCATGACAGATATCCTGCGCAGGACAGTCGTCTGACCTTGGCATCAACAAGTACCTACAATGGCGTTGCAAAACCCAAAGTTGTCATGTCATGTTCCGACGAAACTTTGGACTCCAAAGCTGTGTTTCCGCACAGTTATTAGGAAGAAGTTGAGTGAATGAGGTGGGCAAAGTCACAAGGTCGCCAATGCAATAGAACCATTGGTATGGCCAAGGTGAAGGAACACGAGAACCTCGTGGCGAGGCTAAATAGTGTGCCGCTGGAGCAGCGGGCGGATCACCCATGCCTCTCGTCAATATCAGGATTCTGGCAAACGGCCCATTAACTACAGCGGTCGGTCCTTTGGTTCCTCTTGCACTATCAGAGACTTCTCTTTGCAGATAACCTACCATCAAACCCCGAACTCTTCGCTACTACACACAAACACTCCTCATGGATAGCGATAAGCCTAAGGAGAAACTCGAACGTGCCATCGTTCCGGAAGCTGTACAGCAACAGATCACGCAGCCAGGCTGCCAACGGTCCCACTGTCGAGCGGACGGAGCACTGTCAGCCTGGTAGCAAGTATCACCACAAGCGCAAATATCCAATCATGTATTGCGATACAGCCGATAGTCTCGGCAAGTGTCACCATGTCAATACTTGTCGTGGGCGATGCCAGTCTTGCCCCAGAGAATCACCTTGTGCGGCCCAAGGGAAAAAATGCAAGCGATGCATCAAGTTATCTCACGCAGACGACGGAAACCCTCGGAGGGAGAATGGCACACAATCGCAATCGGATTCTCCTTCCTTGGAAGGCTCCCTACGTCAGAAGTTTGAGACTTCTGGGCACGCTAAACATGATAACCGAGACATGAAACTTCTATGTGGTGAATTTGAGCGATCAAAGGGCTCAGAAGTACCGAAGAGCTCTATACAGGGAACTGGTCCAGTATGGAGATCGCTCAGAAGAAGCTGAAGACAAACACAAGGCAGCCGAGGCAAAGCGCAAGGAGCGGCTGGACCTCTTTGACTTCAGGTTGTCCAAAGAAGGGTATCATAAGCTCTGTACTCAGGCTTCCTCTGAAGCGGCACTGATACCAATCCCGAACTTGAGAGCTCGAGTATCCCGTCAGCAATAGGATGGGTTATCGTTGATGAGTTTCATTCTATGATCTTCTTGGTACCCACGCTCCTCTCAAACACAAGGTCGGCGAGTGTATCCTCAACAGTGTTTGAAGCCCTCGACCCAACGAAGCTCTCGGCGGTGGGCAGTGTCTTCACCCCGTTATTTGCAGGGCGCAATGCAAGGCAGTTTGCAACGGTCTTGCAGCGCATGGTCCATATCATATTGCCGTTCCCCAAGTCACTTAGAGCACGCGACGTATCGATACTGCTAGACGCACTAGCTAGCTCGCCCTACGACGGCGGAGGAGCCTCAACAGACCTCAGCTACGGGTATTCCACCAGGCCAGCATTCATCACGTATCGATCCGATAAAAAGAGTCCTGCAGAACGCATGACTCTGCAAGAGGAGTAATTTCAGATCGCGCCATAATAGTCGATGAAGCGAGAAGAACACTGGGATGCCAAGACAAACGAGCTCGAAAAGAAACTTTAATAAGCTGCGCAAGAGAAAGAGTCTTCTATACAGGATCAACAAGTCATATCGAGAGGTTGCACCACTTTAGCGTAAGCCGCAATCCTTCCATCGAGCGCTTTTCGACATCACGCTGAGAGACCTTTCGAAACCCGGCATGAATTACCGCCTTACATGCCAATTATCTAGAACCCCCCAAGAACAATGCTTGGAAGGATTGAGATCGTCCATCCTATGGTCGACAGGACATCTTCGGAACCCAAACACCTGCCACAGGAACAAAGACACAAAGCGCAAGCAAACCGGATCGGCCGAACCTGTGGCATATGTGTTCGCTTCGCCCTACCCAAATAATTGCGCCATCACCGCGATTCCGATTTTGACGGCTCTAATCTCAACAAACCCCATAATGTCACCCGAGATAGAAATTTGGCCTGAGCTCGTTACTCTTCTCTCAATCCTCTCTATACGTGTCATGCTCGGCAAACTCTCACTATCAGTCGAGACTCCGGTTCTCCCCATGGGTTTGGCAGATATATTCAGTCAGCAGCTCGAGATGTTACGCACGAATGGCAGAGGCGTGCTCAGTGGCCTTCGAATAGTCACACTCCGACCGCCATTACTATGACACGTTCTGCCAGACATGACGAAAGAGCTGGTGCTCGAACCACCTTCATAGCCTCCACAACCATCATCCAAAGACGGAGAGACTACAACTCCGAAAGTCTACATTACTATTATGGAAATATGTTGTATATGTGTCCATTGCGGGTGATGAGCAATCATCTGCTTCAACTATCACTTCAACCGAACTGAAGAAGACCTTGACGGAACATATCGTGCCCGCGATTGAAGTGGATGTCTTTTTCTTAAGACACGAAGCCTTGGCCAATTACGCTCGAAGAAGCACAAACCGATAAGGCGGGCAATAAGGCGGCGAGACATTACAAGATCGAACCCAAGATGCGAATCAAGGTCATTGGCCGTGATCCAGAATGTGTACCGCTATTTGACAACATGCAAGATGCAGTTCAGTACTCAACGGCTGTCTCACCCGACTGCAAGGCAATTTACTCCTAATTGGCAGCGGTCTCGCAATCGCAGGATCCCAGGTGAGACATGGAACGATGTCGCGATGTATGAGGACACGAGGCTCATCAGACCGGAGCCGTTAGCTCGGCATCTTGGGCACCAAAGCTACCAGGATCTGCAAAAAGGCCAAGGGAAAGGCTAAGGTCTTGAATAAGCCATTAGATGTTGACCTTTAGCTTAACCAAAACCAGCTTATGGAAACCACGCGTATGATCAAAGAACAAGATCCAACGTGCTGCTTTCCAAACCTGGAGGACTTTGGTCAAGCTATCATCAACACAGTCATCTATAAGCATGCTTGTATTGTAACTTCCAGGCTGGGACCAATCGCTACAGCATCGGCTCCTGCTAAACACATCAGGAATCAAGAGACTCCTCCCACGAATGGAGGTTCATGAGTTAATATAGGCTCTTGCCGTTCAACCTCAATTATGACCCTTCCCAGAGCCTACCTACTAAGAGGTTCTCGTTTACTAAACACCACAACCTTCACCAAACATGGATCGTGGTCCTCCTAGCTGCAACTGCGAGGTGGAGGCGACTCGCCTCAAGGCCTGTGTCACTATTATTAGTGAAGGTTCAAGCTCTGGATCTTCTAAGTGCCAGTGCTTGGCCTTGGGTGGTATTGCCTTGAGCACACGACCTTGACTAACAGGAGGTCTTTTCCAAAACCCTACAACTGCGCTTCGCATCCTGGCTGCAGATGCTGTTGAAGATATCTGAAGATTGTACTGAAATTTTCGGCAATGGACAAATTCTGACAATCTACGTAGAATATCAAGGTTTGGGGTGATATCTCGCAATATGTTGAATCGAGGCTCTCCAAATTCGACCCCATTTTGCCGGTATAGGCTAATAGCAGTCCATGGAGCAAGCGCGCGTTTTCTACTTCCTGTGAACTTTCCAGCGTGTGATTGAGGCTGAAAAGCTCGTGCTTTCGACCCCTTGCCACTGCTCTCCTCCCAAGCCAGACAGGATGCAGTATGCTCGAGAAGCGATACCGCACCAATCTCAAACATCAAGCAAGATGCATTCGTTCAACGGCCTCCCTGCTGAGGTCCGGATCAAGGTTCTCGGGCCTAGCACTAATCTCAAAGATTATGTTTGGGTTCAAAAACACCCGCGGCTTTAATTACATCCCTGGAGATACTTTCAAGCCCCTGAAGACTCCACCTCGCGGGTAAGTCAGGAACACATTACTCACCGACAACTCCAAAATGGCTAAGCTCTACGGTTCTACACACTGTCAGCTTCTTGATTCCCCCGAGCTGCAGCGAAATGTCTAAGCGCCCATATAACAGCCTCTCAGACGATGAGAAACTAGTGGCAGTCCTCAGTAATGGTATCGCAGGCTTTCGAGATCAAGGCAGAACTCACCATCAGACCAGCGGATCAAGTGTTTCCACTTGCTTGTTGAAGCTCCATGACATCTTCGTCTCCCGCTACTCTGAGATTTGATGAATCCACAAAGAGACAAGAGGACTTCAGAAGAGAATTTGCACATGTCTTCAGCTCTCGCAGCTATATACCCGCTGGATTCCCATCATCAAGGCCGGGATGCCCTATTACGTTCACGCGACGGCTCGGAATTCCAACTTGCGGCAGATAATGACCAAGAAAGCGAGACTGATAGCGTCGACAGTCATCTCGCGTGAGACTCTGAAGAGATCAAGAGTGCTTCAAATAATCCTGTCGCGGTGCCTCTGGAGCCATGCGATTACACTGAGGACACCTACAGTCTTGTCAAATACAAGCTTTTTGTCGGTGGTGGTCACGGCGACCCCTTCAATGCTGCCACGCTCGAGACGTCATTGAAAGTCGGGAGACCTCCTGCAAACACATAATCACGAGGTCAAGACTCTAAGCACAACCCTTTTACCGCTAGCTTTACAAAGTCAACATGGATCAACTTCAATCAAATGGAATGGTTAAGGTTGTCGTTGAATCAGACTTTCCAGACATGCTGTCTGTTCATGATTTCTCCATTCAGTCCAATGGCATCAACTTCAAACGCTGTTGTTTCTTGGGAGGGATGTGTTCAAGGTATGACTGGAGGAGCTACAACTGGGCTCAGCACATTGTGCGTAGAAACGCCAGCTGGTGAAGAGAATCCATGACAGAATATTCCCTCTTATGCAAATTTTGTCAATCGGTCATATATACAACTGTTGGGATCATTCTCAGATACCAATTACCGAACAGGCTGCTCCTTTCGAGGTCAGCTTTACTCATGCTGGAGAACCACGGGAATTCTTCAAAGGAGCAAGACTTATGACTTCACCATAAGGCCATGGTGAGGTTCTACTCGCAAAGTTGCGGCTGAAGGACCTGCAAACCACGCTCCAAATGATGGAGGAGGTAGGCATCGACATTCGGAAAATCCAAAATAATTCTGCCAACCGCCCGACACAAACTACGAAACAAGAGTTGGCGCCAAAGAACGACGGCATTTGACAAGTCAAATGGCCCAACAAGACTTACTCAAGCTGCGGTGTTCGATGCGATGAGCCATTCCGTCACCATGGCACCATCAAGATCGATCTTGAGCTCTTTACCAAGATCGTGGTGATTGCGGACTGCATTGCTGTTATGAGGGACTGTCGATGACATCCAGGGATTGGTTATCCAACCTTGACGACCGCAAGGCCATCAATAACTCAAACAGTACATCCAGTGGGTATATATTTCGTGGGTGTTTCCTCTGACTGAACTATATCATTCTATGGCAAGGCTGGTCATCTTGGGTTATCAAGGCCCGGAGACCGTTCAGCCGAACGGCCATACTTTCACGAGTCACATGCAGGACAATCGAATGCAGGCCTTTCAACATCGAACGAACACGACGATGCAACAACAGCATGGCCTTCGAGTTATTAAACAGAAGTCGAAATATCCAGCGAGATCGAGACCTCAACACCCCCGACGATCTTTCAGGAAACGGGCGTGATTGGTTCTCGTCTAGATCACCGAAGATCAGAGCAGATTTGAACGTGACTCTCACGGCATGGCAGGAACAGGAAAGTCCATTGGTTCTCGTCTTGATCAAATCACTGAATTTATGGCCTACGTCTTTGGTCACGTTCAGCCTAAGCTATCTGCTAATTGGTGATGGCTGGTGGCGCAGGTCTCTCTTTGCACGGAGCTCGAAGCAAAAATCAACGGCGACGAGCGCAGGGCTACAAAATGGCTCTCGGAGTTCCCTCAGAACCTCAACTTCGCGATCGACGCCGAAAAATACAAAACCACGGGTGAAGAACCGAGTTTGCTTCCTGAGAAGTCAATAATCACTTCGAGATATTAGAGACGGAGCGGTTTGTATTTTCGAAATCAGCAAATGCTGTCGCCTCACCACGATTCATGGATGTCAAACATTGGATGAATGTATAGACGAAACCTGGAATCATGTACAATCCGCGATCGAACACACGAAGGCATCAGCTCTTAAAGCTGCTGAGCATTTGGCAAGCATGGTATGCGATGTCTCCAGAGATCAACAGCAGCCCGAATGATCCTATTGGACGCAAACCACAAGCAAGACTCCTGGGCGTTCACCAGCAATCAAAATCTTGCCAATATGAAGATTTCTATACACCCACACACCAACAGTTGGAAACCATGCGCACAGCCAGAATATCCCTGTTTGACCGACATCACAAACAAGACTGATACGTTTGGTCTGCGCTTGACAACATCAACTGGTTTCAGTGTTACAACAGCGTAACCTTCTATACGCGAAATGATGTTCTTGAGGCCTTTCAACTCTACTATCATGATATCTCCTGTTTACCAATCTTTTCAGTGGTAGCGTGGCGGTTGCTGGGATTGTTGATCTCAGAGTATCTGTCACTATTGTTCTTGGCCACAAACCTCGAAGAAAGACCTCCAGCGTGGCTTCGACGAGCTGACCCGCAATCTCGGGATCTTCTCTTGCCGGCCTATCTGTTGGCTTTAAGAGATGCCGCCAAGAATTCCTCAGAGATTGGACAAATAATCACTGGAGATCGGTCGCTCCTGCACACCCAATCTCGACTCTTTCAAAGAGGAGCAAGCGGGATGCTCTCCAGCAACTCTGTTCGCACCCGCCTTCACTGCCACAGTCGACAAGATGAACAAAAAAGTCGCCAGGGTCAAGAGAATGAAATTGTGTCTAGCCAGTAACGCAGAGGTGAAACACATTACACCAGCCATGCCTTGCTCAACCAAACCGCATGTGGAGACGGCATCTAATCAATGGCCGTGAAGAAGAAGACGAAAGGACCATTCGAATCATATTTCGACAATCCCTTCATAGCGAGACTTACAAGTGTCTCAAATGCCGATATTATATATCTCGTCCGGATACCATATCTCCTGAACGAAATCATCACCATAGGCATCAAACGCGGCCCAATTCGCCGAAAACATTACGATGAACTCATATTCACCTACAGGCCCTTATAATTCCTGCTTTGGACCTGTGTTTCTGTACCGCTGTATACCCCGCGGTCAGGAACCCAGCTAAGGCGCCCTGGTATAGTCATCGAAGTCGCATATACCCACACAAGGCAAGGAGCCGACAAGGTTGCCAGGGCCTACGCTGGTGGAACCAAAGGCAAGATCCAACCCTTTGTCAGCTTTGACATCAATGTAGCACCAAGCCTTCGGTGGATTTCACGCGCTGGCCAGCAGGTGAGATCCAATTTGTCGTCGGCTTTGACATCAACAACAACAAAGATTATGCTATCGACAAGCGTTTTCTACAGGCACCTGACCGAAGCTTTTAAAAGCAAAGAAAGAAGAGAAGAGTGAAGAATAGGTCTTATCGCATGAAGGAGTTCATTTCTACATGGATCCATGACGGATGGCTGATTGCCGTTCACAGGCTACTGGATCACTCTCTCAGAAGAAACCAAGTTCCGTGAGGCGGAGCTTGAAAAGTTACACGATTGGATGCTAAGTGGCTATGACTGCACCAAATTTGGAGCCAGTGTGTAAGTCGTACTTCCTGGTTACATACGCTGAGATGCCCTGAATGTCTATTGCCATGGTAGGTGTCTTGCAAGGATACGCATATGAGTTGGTTGTATAACTAATGGCCTGTTAATAGGAGGGGCTGGCACCTACATCCCTACAACTCTTAGCCGATCAGAGAACCTGGGGAATTGACGTTACCATAGCCATGACAAAGAACTCGTCATTTCGAACCCTGACTGACGGCGAGCAGCCCGGACGTGTGATGATCTAGACACCATAGAGTGTCTTAATGCGTCAGTACGCACACGTGGTCAAATGCCTCCTCGCTTTGCCCCTCCCAGCAGCAAGCGGACTTCACATGACAGCTTAGCAGCCCGCCCATCTCACAAGCGCCGTGCAGAGCGCCGTGATATCGTCACTGCAGCTCAGATGGATAAGGAGATTACAAACCAGAAGATTACAGACGTGCCAGCAAAAGGTTGCGGATGGTGTGCATTCCAGTGCCTCGAACATGTATGGCCTGCACTCGATACACGCCAGAAGGTATTGATCATGGCTGCGCCGACACATTTTCTCACCAAACCTCAACGGCGCTGATGCCGCCTCGCCATTCACATGTCCTCATTGTCGGTGTGAGGACCCAGTCAATGCATCCATGTGCAAGGGACGCCCCGGTCAAAGGTCTCGTCCGACACAATCGAGACCTTGCGTCTCGCCAAGAAGGATGCAGAAATCAGGATAGAGCAGGGAAATATCATGAAGCCCGGGGAGCGCCTTGAGATCGCGACCGCAGAAATAGATGGGTTCGCCGGCAAGAAGACTACTGAGAGCGGAGCTGGGCACTGGCCTACAAGTCTGTAATTCCTGACTTCAAGGGAGTCGCGTCTTCTTTCGCTGAGGGTGACATTGAGGCCCTTACCACGACTCGTGACCGACACCGCAATAACTACATCATCAGACACAGTGCCGTCCGGAAAGCACCCAGTCCTGCAGTCCGAACTCGGAAACGACGCCAGGGAGACATCTCCATAATCTATCCTCCCGAAGTCAAAGACAACAGTCCGGATTGATCAGAGCCAGCCTTCACAACCACGCTCTGCGCCATCTACTATCATATGGAGAACGAAGGCCCGTAGGTCAATGAACCTCAAAAGTGCGTCTCCTCGAGGGGTGTTCTAGCCTCTCCTCGGGGCTGCAGCACAGGATATACTATCGCCGAGGCCAAGAACTACACTGATGATGCTTGGACGACGAGCACGTAACAACCATGAGCACATCCCAGATGAAGTCCCCTGGGCAGAACACTCAGCAGATCCATACGATGGAGGAGGTGCTCGACATCACGATACCGGGTCTGCCTCCACACCGAGTTGATCGTCGTGTTTCTCAGTCTCGTCAACTTGACCAGGGCACCCAGACCGGCTTTGACTACAGCCACTTCCTGAACCCCAGTTCCAACAGCCCGTTGAAACGTCGCACTGGCCTATGGTCTTGGTATGCTCATAGAGCAAAGACTTGACTTAGCCTTACTATCAAGAGGGTCTTGTCTACTGAACACTACTTCAGAGTCATCCAGCTAGACCTGCGAGGTAGAGGTGTCTTGCCCTCGAGACAGCTAGCTCAATTCCAGACAACAATGTCGTCGAACACGGTATGCTGCGGCCTATTGCGTCTCTACAGACACCAGCTGCGAGTTTGTTCTGACCCCCGGGGAGGCCGTTGATGTCCGGGCGAGCGGTACAGCCTACAACTACGGCCAGCCTTGCAGCATTGAGTAATAAGCGGTCACTTGGGATGCATCAAGGCCGGATACCATTACGGTCTGCGTGAACACCGTATACTAAGGGTCCTCCAAAGCAAGGAGTCTGAGACGGATACGGCTACAAGGGTCCGTCGTTATCTGCTTTGCTACGCGGACACTAATACAACGAGGCTCATGTTTTATACTATAACAAACACGTTACTCCTATGTCAATGGATCGGATTGCCAGCAAGTTATTATTACAATCAAGTCCTGAGACCATTTATTATCGTTGTTACAAATAACTCATTCTTTCAATCCTCAAGGAAGATACTTTGCAACCCTGCACGCCGAAAAGGGAGAGGACTCCACAGAAGGACTTAACAAGGTTTTATCTCGATCAAGACATGACGGCAACAATTAACTTGGACGACGAATACATCAGAGCAGAGCCACTGTTAGTTGTTCATTGATGTAATGCTTAGTACAGTCGAGGCTCTCCGCCTGGAACTGGTCTCCGCCGGACACACCGAAGCAGCAAGCGTCAGTAATAAATTGTACAAGAAGCTTGACTTTCACTGTCAGATAAACGGGGCGCTTCAGCACAACCCATCGATATCTCGTCTCGGATATTCGACTCTGAAGGAGAGCCCCAATCTATCTCGTATTCGGGGGCGTTGATGACTGACAAAATATCTTCGGGACCCAAACACCTAGGACAGGAAGCTCGAAGCGCAGACTCCTCATTCTGGCTGATCCTATGGCGTTTGAAGGCTGGCTCATTCATCTCGAAGCTCCTTACAAAGGGCTGCGTCTATTAGCTGCCAGCCTTGAAGGTCGTCCAGTACAGCCGGTTTTATTCAGGCAATTCCACGATTATGCTGCATACTTAAAACACGATAGCTTCCCAAGATCCTCATAATCCGCCCCCCCTCATCGGAAGCCGGTGACGATGAAGACCAAAACAGCTGAGGAAGATAACACCAAGAGTAATCGCCCTTTGAAGACAATGGTGAGACTAACTATGGGGAGAATGACAAAAGAGAACAACTCAATATGATCTGAGGAGTATTGTTGAGATTTGTAGGCAGATATTGCACTATCTGCTACTGTCGAAGCTCAATGTACTCCTGAGATCGAAATCCACTCAATTCAATTCCGAGAGAACAGTTTCAGCATATCCGATCACTGCTCAGAGACTTCCTGTCGTGGTTAGACTCGGTATACGAGAACCACTTCCCTGTTTCCGAGCTGGGTGGTGACCATGCTGCGGACAGGTAGATCGCACACTGTCGAGGCTACCCAAAGCCCATCCTCCCACATCGCTAATGACACAATTATGGCAAGTTAGCTGCATTTAGCGCCAGCAATGAACGGGCAGTAAGCTTTACATGGAGTCAGCTTCAGAACTCGACTTACAATGAAGAGGGACCCGTAGCCGAATCCGACCTATATATTGGGAGAACGCTGCTTCATATAATAGCTGGAGCGGGCAAAATCCGCTAAAGTCACCAGGTACTTATTCCAGGTGACCTATTAATATTTGCTTGCGCACGAAGAATACTTTCGATATTTGACCTGCAAAAGAGAGCGAGTGAGTTTTACCGTTGCGGAAAGACTACAATCTCGGCCATATTATAGCAGAGAAAAAAACACCAAACGTGCCTTCTAAAGCATGCGATTCTGTACGTCTCTCTGGTCAAAGAGTCTGGCAACGTGGGCTAGTGTACGAGCTCGACGACAAACGCTATGGCCTTGCGGAGATCAGTTTATGCTGGATCAATGTGTCCCTGGAGGCACGCGACACCTTCTTCAGCTTTACTCCTCGTATGTGCTCTTGAGTGTGCTTCTGACTGCTACTATGCAACACCCACCGGTCGTCCAGATCAAATTACAGCAAATCTGCCGATCAACGCTCTATGAGTACACCGCCGATAACAAGTCCATAGTCTTCCCAGGAGACAATGGCTGCAAGTTAAAAAGCAGGACGCCAACTGCTTTGATGACTGCGCTTTTTCCAGCCAGTGACAGATCAATTACAACTCGACTTGAGGCTGTCCACCAACGTGCTGATATTTGAGGCTACTGATAAAGCAAATCATTAAGGTATCTCCGACGTTAACCGTTTACTTTAGAGAAAGGGTCTGAGTGACGATGAAGACAGAGAAGTTGAGCACATCTTAAAGACCGGTGATGTTGTGAAACATATACACGACTCTGATTCTGTGACAACGAGCGTATCGCCAACCTCAAGCAACAACAGAATCTGCTTGGTGGCCGTCAGATCGTCATTGACACTGGATGCTTGATAATCTCCCGCCAGACTCATCTCCTGGATCAGAGGACTACAACGAGAGCACCATCCCCCAAATCGAAGAAGCGGCCATCCAGTTTGGTTTCTTCCTCAAGAGATACGCCATCACACCTTACAATGAAGCTACCATCGAGTACCTTGACATTCTTATTGTAATATAAATTTCTCCGGCAAAGGGCATCCCTTTCCGCGTCAGGGACGACCCTGAGGTTCGACAAGAGTTTTCTCAGAATAAGAAACTCCCCCAACTCTTCTTCCTCAGCGTTTGGATCTCTTCGATCGGCAGAATTCAGGTGGCTCTGAGGTTAGTCGCGTATTTGTTCGGCAAACAAGAACCCCAAAAGGAAGAAAAGATATTTTCGGCATATTTACATCCCAGAGAACTGAGAAGACATCCATGTTACGAAGTCCCGGCCGTGATTGGGCTCGGTACATCGAGAACCACTTCTCTGTTTTACTGCGGTGAGCGCTGAGTCCTGCCACCAATACTCCCACAAAGGAACAAGCCATCTAATGCCAAGTTCACACCCAATATCGGTCCTTATCCCAAACGACAACTTGGGCGTGCATCAGGTCGCACATCTCATCTGTGACGCCACTACTTTTCAGAAATACTATAGTTACAACTGGAGAGGCCAGTTGATGGGTGAGATAGCGCCCATGGTCAGAAAGCAGATTCATGGCACTATCGAGTCTCGGCCCGGATGTCAAGACCCTGGCAGCCGCGTCCTATAAACAATACCGGAGATCGTGGGCTCTTTCAAGGGCCTGACCGAGCGTGTGATGATGACCCTAGGCGGCCCTGGGTTACGCTTCGAAAAAAAGGTTGACAATCAAAGGATACTCAAGACATGTCTTATCAATCTCACATGTCAGTTCTTGCTTAGATCCGATGAGAAATCTGCGCTGATCATCACCAAACAGCACTAATTAAAGGCGCCTGGAATCAACAGGGAGACGAGCTAATTCCTACCCAGTCTCCAACAGCCCACTCTTGAGAGCCTCTATGGCCCGACGATTCGGGAGTCTCAAGCATGCAGGGGATTGCAAACATGTATCGCTGTGGCTATGGAACTGGTCAACTTCCCTAGTGTTACAGAGACCAATCGCATCGAATGGCACCTCATAACGTCGGAGCCGGATATACGTTAGTTCTTATCCAAGGTCGCTGTGCAGCCTAAGCGAAAGGCCGGCCTTCACGCCAACACAGGCACTGACGACATGGCTTATCCTCCTCAAGTTGGCCGACGCACTAACGACGAGATGGCATCGTTTCTTGGTGATATCAATCCCTCCTATGAACGACACATTTCCATCTGAGATCAGGCTACGGAGCTGGGCTACCGAAATCTACAGAACGTGGTAGTGAAGTCAGTCAATCTCTTGTGGCTGCACCTGAGCTCAATACACCGCCAGACGAACCGTCAGTCAGAAACTACAGAACCCCCTCGCTGTAGCCATGAAACGATCCAGATTTCAAGGCCTCAACGTGCTGAACAACAGTATCCAAAACCTGTTCATGCGTCGGGGCCAAGAACGCAGCAGAGCAGCTTCATGGGACTTGAACAGATCCTGGATCTGCGATAAAGAGCCAAAGTCAAGGTCGCTGGGATTCGTTCTCCAGGCAAAGGCCGAAGCTGCCTTTTCATCAACAACTTTCAATATATCGACGCCGGTGGCGTTCATGTTATACTTGGCCACCATATTGGTCTGACGAACTCCCCTGAAGAGAAATTCCAGGACAAGTACGAGGAAGCACAAGCAAGTTTCGACCCGGCGGCGGCCTCAGCATGCGACCCATCTGGCACAGCTAGGCTGGAAGATATTTAAACTTGCGGGCTAATGATCAAGCTTCGGTAAGTTATTATTCCGACCTATTTATCCTATAACTAACCTCTTTTCACAGATCAACTCAGTTCTCAAAGGCTCAAAAGATGCATGCTTTGGACTACTACATGAAGAATGAGATCGATATGCTTGACTTTGAGCTGGCCCAAGAACGCAAACAACCATCCGGAGTCCCGCGAGCGCCCCCAATCAGGCCACATCACCACGGCAGGCTAATGATCAAATTCTGATCAGTCTCGATATAACCCTATACCTAGAAGTAATGGAACGGATAAAGGCCGATATCGACATATATACGGATCAAACTCCACGGATAGGAGCACGGCAAGACCCCCAATCCAGCCGCTATACCATCCGAAAAATGAGGATAGCTCGGGGACAACTATGACAGGGGATGTCGCTGGCTGACGATGAGTAGGGGCATCGATCGACCATCAGTCACAAGTACCACTTGGCCTAACAGAGAATTACCACCAGCGATGATACAGAAGATGTTGTCTGACTCGAATAAAAAACAGCTGCTTAAAGAACCACCACCGACTAGAGATGAGTCAAGAAGGGATCTAATAGCAAAGACAACGAAGACTATATAACACCAGATCTATCCAACAGCGCAGGTCATGTCACCACGGCAGGCCGGCCCGAGATTAAACTCGCACTCTTCCTCAAAAAGGCCGACGGACGCTGAAGTGCCCCTTCAGTACACCCACCAGAAGTGAGTGGAGGATATCGCGGCCTTCGCGTGGACCATCCAATGCTATGGGGCAAACAGCAAAATAACCTAATACCTAAGCTCATGTCATGCCTCGTCTCCAGCATCAACAATCTCCTTCACTGACTCAGATTATACATCGGTGTCTTGATTTCGACCTCGATGGGTTGAGATGACGGTAGGAACTATGAATGGAAGTCAGCTATATCTGTGATCTTCAATTCCCTTGGATTTCTATACCACTGGTCAATCGATAGCCAAAACAACAGACGCTCGACATCAAGTATTTGCTAGCATCGACTTCGGAACAACGTGAGTTTGGTGAGTATCTTCTGTCCTAAGCTATTCACTTCTTAGAGACTTCTCTTGCTTACGCAGTTACAGGTACTCTGCCATATCGTAAGCTTTCCCTAAAAGTCACGGGCATCAAGTCCACAGCTTGGAATACGAGTCTCGATCATTGCATCCATATCACGAGCTCCGGGACCAATCCAGACATTGCTCCCGAATCAACCGATCAAGCCTCGACGCATATCGGATGTCTTGAAAACACCGTCTAAAGGTGAAAGTGTACAACGACGCAAGATAGCCTTACAGGCTCGAATACACGAGCAGCACATGAACCATGAGGTATGCCTGCTGAACTAAGCGAAACCAACGCGAAAAGATGACGATGCTGCTTTTAACCTGAAACTGCGGACGGCCCAAGTTACGGAGCCCAGAGCCAGTATTACGGTGTTGGCCTTGACCTTGTGGGTTGCTCTGAGTCCATCGTGGAGGACCAATTAGCAAACCATGAGGGTTAAGGGTCCCAGTTCTCTCGCTCGTTCTCATTCTCCACCGCCTCTTCGTCGGAGCAGCCGCCTCGAGCGGAGAAGAATCGACTACACTGAAGTGCCCGATACCGACATAGACTTGCGAGCCAAGAACGTCAAGGCTGGGGAAGGTCCCGATAGATTCTGGATCATTTTAGCCGGCATTCAGGAGTGGTTCGATGAGCCGAGTACTATTGACAAGATGAAGGGTGAACCTGAGGTCTCAAGAAGCATAGACACGATAGTGCTGCCCCTGAGCGGTTCTGCTCCCTACATTGCCTCCGAGGAATACACGGATCAGCAGTTCAAGATCAGTGAGCTCGTCATTTCTAATGGCCATGTCCAACGACGACTAACACACGACAGGTTACTTTCTAATATGACGAAGTCAAGCTATTCTTGCGTCAGCTTCAGGATCTCACTACTTGGCGCTTTGATCGTGGCCAACATTGACAGTCAGAAGCTCATTGGAATGGAGCACTCTATCGACTCCGGGCTTCTGATCTCATCACAAGTCCTGCTTCCGAGAGCTCTTCTGATGTTTTTATACTCATACATAACGACAGACGAAGGGCATAAGTCACAGCGAATCTACCGCCTACTCCTGACGCAGAGGTGGAGGATGATGATGACTTGTCACCTCACTGGACTGGCCGCAACGGAACAAGTCTCTTGATCACTAGCTATATATCGATGAATCTTTGGCACAGACCGAAAAGCCTATGGACATCATGTTGATGCACCACGAGGGACAGGCCACAACCTATTGCAAGTGGTTCACCTACTAGGAGGTCATGCGCAGAGTCCGGGGAAGTCATGAAGAAGCATACTAAGGTGCTGCCGACGACGACGAGGATGACGATATCTTCGACCGCCCTCCTGTCGGCACCCTCCCCTAAAGCAAAGGAAACCATCAAGCTACAGGGACAAGCAATGCGGCTGGTGACGACCTGAAGCTTCTGCCTGTTCAAACTCCCATCAGAGTCCGGAGAAGTCAGCATGATTCTATCGGACATGTAAGAAGGAAGTCAAAGTCTTTTGGTATTAGTCAAGGCTGATGATTATGATCTTTGGATCAATCGGATCGAAAGGATGACGGATCTGCCTCTCGACACACAGCAACTGGCAGCTGTCAACAGTCATTTTCTCCAGGTGCCCTCTTCCTTGCCATGACAGCTTGATACCTTTACCAGCTTTCCCAAGCTACCAACAGAACTACGACTCATGCGTGTGAATCATTGGAACCGCTGGCACAGAGCTTAGCAATCCAAATTCGACAATCCCTTCAAAAGATCGACGTTGGAGATGCGAATAGGGACATTTTCAGTAACCCCTTCATCACGCCACTTTTTCTGCAGTACCTGCTAGGTCAAGAAGAGTGGATGGCCGAGGCTTTTGACGAGCTGAGCCCAAAGCTAGACTTTGATCAGTGAACATCAGAATTGCGGATACCGTCCTGCAATAAAGAACGATATCTATTTCACACAGGCTCCGCAGACTGATGAGATACATAAGGCTTACAATCTGTTACCGAGTAAAACATCAGATATTCCCGCCTGCTATAGGCTCAATGAGGATTATGGCAAACATACCAAACACTGTAATTACGCAATTATGTGCCTCATTGGGGAATCCTGCAGGTCGATTGGCTCCCTGTGCATCACTTCCGACAGCTGGATCTCCGAGTCCAGGACCTTGATGGCAAGGGTGGCTGATAGCGCCGACAACGATCTCGCGCTTTTTAACGCACGATATAACGAAGGAGAAGTGGGAACTGACATGAATATCCCCGATTAGTTCTCCTAGGTTTATGATGTTCATCGCCCGTTACTCTTAGAGACCATCGACATGATACCAGGCCAGATCCCCGAGTCTGAAGTTCAACCCTCCCAGCCTCGTACCTAATGTCTCGTGCAATGGCTACCAACGAACCTGCCTACGGCGTCCCCCTCGACGATTCAACGGTCACTGCAAACCGATCTGCTGGGAACTGTTTCAAAGGACCCAGTCCCCCGAAAAGGATGATCAGTCTAATTTATGATGGACGGATTGCCAATCACCAAGCTACGGCCGAATGGCTATCCCTAACCCCCATGGGTAGGACTTATATGGTTTCTCCAAAATACCTGCATCATCTCGGCAGACCAGTTCCATCGACACCAAGACTTTGACAAACAAGCAAGGCCCGAAGAACGATTCAAATAAAACGGCGGAACGAGAGGACCCTGCACAAGATGAATCAGCTAGTGCACCTTTACAAAGTGATGATGGACACAAAGGACGGAAGACGTGGGTAGGTTCTGTCAGCTGCGGTTGCTGCTGGTACGCTCGGCGCAAATTCTCAGTCAAACGGCAGGTTCAGAAGCTTGTCAGGGCTGGCTTGACCCATAAGCCTGACTTTTCGAAGCTGGCCCTCCATGTTTGCGATGAGGCGACATCCCCCACGAGAAGTTCACAGAGGATTACAATGCTGCGTCTAATGAAGCCTTGTGCCAAACCTCAGAAAAAGTCAGCAACCGATGGCACCTGAATCGTCAAGATTGTGCTCATGAGCTCAAAGCCAAGTTGTACAAGCGAATCAACCAGAAGAGTCGCTTCCACAAATTCATGTGCTTACAGTTCATGCGGCAATTACTGACACCTAACTACTCTTTCATGATAGCCCAGCAGCAACTGAGATCAGCATCAACAGCAACAGGAACATAAAGACAAGCGGATCAACGATATCAGCGATCGAGTGGAGCTCAACCATATATAAAGAATAGCTCCAAACTGCTGCTCCACGACAATAACGGAGCAATAAGAACTGCGACAGAGAGGGAGTCTTGGATATATGCAGCAGAAACAACACAATTCGTTCCGCCCCTAGTGGCACAAAGCGCTCCTTCACCGACGACGTCAATATCCTTGATCCAAACATTGGTCTGCTTGCAGTCGAACAACCATCACAGGAATTCTTGAATGCTCCGGCAACGTCTACCCTGGACAGAGGGTACCACCAATACGCTAGAGGCTCGTCTCGCCAAGACCACTCGTGAGCTCGACCACGACGTTTCTCACCTCCATAACGAAATGGGTGTTAATTCCAGGCTACTGCAAGACGCAAACTACTACGATGTGTCATTCCTTGCTTGAAGATATTACAAGGCAACAGAGATTCCGCCGCAACACCGGCGAGGAGGATAAATCAACACATATGGGCAATATACTCGTTGCCCTCCCTGGTTCTGGGTGAGACTGATCGTGGATCCTTCTGATCCAGTATGAGGGGAGGCAAGAAGTATATGCCCATGTGTGTTGATTTGTCTTCCTTGCCTGTGTTTTAGGGTCAAACTCACCTCTATGGTCTGAAACTCGTCTGCATCCTCATCACTCACCCTCATCACACTTCTAACCCATCACGTACATTTCCAAACATCGAACTCCTCATGGCCGTTGCAATGCCTTCTGTCGAAAGTTCAATTGGTAGTAGGGCTTATTTTGAGTCTATCGCCACGAACATGTCGGGAGATGAAGATTCTAAGGAAGAGCAATTCAAGGGGTGGGCTAAATGGCAGCGCGATGAACATGACAATTACTTGCAACTGAGGTCTCTTATATTGCTTTGCGTCTAGGCGGTGTGGCAATACTTGCCTGCCACAGCCTCCACCTACACCAGAAGTCAACTTGGACGATGATAACTTGATGGGATTGGCATCTGCACTACGACTATACCTACTACCGAAGAACTTCTCTGCAAAAGACAGCTTGACATATTTTGGATGCAACATATGGTGGCAAGAAAGAGACATTTTCCTCTAGGTCTGCAGGCTGGATATTGAGTTGGCTATGGACAGTAATTCCCATGAAGGGATCTACATGTATGACGAAGTGTTGAGACTTGAATGAGATTTGAATAACGATCAAAAAATGATCTAAGGAACGGCGGAAAATGGTGTAGAGACTAGCCTATAATACTATACATTATGACTGATTCTTGTGATCCACTCTCCTCTTCCATTTGCATGTCTTACTGATGTGGTCTTTGTCGGTCTGTTCCAATACCATGCTAAGTTTTGAGTCAGGCGAAATGTATATTCCAGCTATCTCAACACAGCAAACCGATTGTCCAAGAACTCTGTCAACTCCCTGACGGCGACTATCCTCACCTCCACCGAGCAGAGGCAAATGTGGCCGATGGCTCCTCCTCCTTGTGCGTACTTTTATCACGTCCCGTCGCTTGGGAGAGTACTGCATGGTGCATGAACAAACAGTCTACACAAACCACAGCGGCATGCGACAGCGCACTTGTGGATTCTGCAAGAGAACAGGGTCACTATGACACGACTGATACTGGTTATCCAAGTGCCATTGTCGTAAACGCTGAAAGTGCCCTTCGCCAACCTACCTTGCTGAGCGCCCTGGGGAGGAAATATATCCGATACTTCTCGAGCCTAAGCAACAAAAGAATTTAAGTAATTGAAGCCAAGCTTAGATTTTTTTTTACCAAATCTATTGTGGCATTCTCTTCTAAAGTCTGAACGTTCTTACTACGCGTGAGTATAACACTACTAAAGACCTGTTACGCGGGCTAAGCCTGACAACTTGAGCCCGAAGAGTGCCGACAGATCTCAGACGCTACAGTATCCGGCGATAATATTTTCTCGTCCTATCTTAGTCCCCTTGTGCGATCACGGCGGTAGACGGACTTGTTGTACTCTATCACCATCATCACGCTCATCTGCTCGTGGGCACCAATTTGTCCATCTTGTACACTGCGGCTATATCCTTGTGCATGGCAAAAGACGTCAATTCTTCGACCTATTTTTTCTATTTCATCCTTGGCGTCCTCCGCTGTAGTATCTCCTCCACTCTTCGGGACCTGTAAGCGGACTGAGTTCCAGTTCGTTCTCCCTCCAAGGACACTGTGGCATGGTGGTGTGACTGGACGCTAAGAATCACTCTCTTCACCACCCATTTCCTGCATGGCGCCTGTCGTTGCGGCATGATGAATATGGCGAGGGCGCTCTCGGTTGGAGCTAGAGTTCCGAGGTGTTTTCTTCCGTTGGATAATATGTTCAGTTCCTAGCCGAGCGGGTTCTGATTGTTGTGGTTTTGAGACCTTCTCGAGGAACCCGCTCGGGTAGCCTGTCAGCCCCCAGTGTCGCTTTGTCGTGGGTTGGGAGCCGACAGGTTGCTGGGATCTGTCGATAACCGGTCGGGTGGTAGGCTTAGGGTGTATCCATCTTGGTGTTGTTGGCTGTTGTGGAGTTGTAGAGCTGAAGACGGAGTCAAGACGATGAATACCCCCCAAGCCGTCTATCCCATGCCATGCCCGCAAATGGGTGTTGGCGAGTTGAAGGTTGAATTGTCTAGTGGTGTTTGCGGGCTGTGACTGGGATAGACTGGGCGCCTCGAATGTTGTCGGCGAGGATCTGTCAAGACACAACCAGTGGCATGGATGTGTACTCTGATCCAAAGATTTGTCTTACATCTGGGTCGTCGACGGTCGGCGGCGATGATAGAGCTCGGGGTTGTTGTGTCATCTCTTCTTGTCGCGAGATCTCGAGACGTGCGAAAGATCGATTCGTTCCTTTCGTTGTAATTCGAGCTGTTTCGGGCACTTTTGTAGATCCTCCTCGGTGCCTGTACGTGGGCTTCAAGTGGCCGGGCACAGCACGAGCCGCAGTGATCATAGATCTGATCAAGGGCGTCACCCTAGCATCATACGGGGGAAGCCGTGGGGAAGGTAGAGGAGGAAGTGGATTGCCTGTACGCTTCATGAATGGGAACGTTGATCGGGCGTGATACGTGTCTGAGTGGAACGTTGGCGGACCGTCCTCATCTTCCGAGGGTTTAACCTGTCGAGGGATGTTGGAACTTGAGGACTAAGAGAAGATCGAAGCTCTGTTCGGGTCTTGGAGCTCAAGCCAGCGGCAGCACTTCTCGAGCGCGATGCACAGAGGTAGAGGCGTTCCGACCGTCTAAGTTGGGGGTATTTGTCGAGGTTGGCTTCACCGCTGGCCAAGGTCTTGTGGTTGTGGTGGACGGGGCATGTCGAGATGCTCTTTTCGAAAGTTCGAATGCGGGTTGGTTGTTTCGCGTCTGTCAATCGTCGCGCGGCATGTCCGCAGCTTTGGCACCTGAGTAATGCATGGTTCAATCAATTGAGCTAGCTACATCCTTGTTTGCTTCTTCAGTTAGTGTCGCGGCCAAATCTCACAGTGGCTTCGGTGGAATTGTGATGACTTCAGCCGAAGGGGGGGGTGATGGGACAATGTCGTGTCGCTGGAGGAGGGAATTTGGTACGGTCACCTACAGCCGTCGATGAACGAGGGACAAATGAGTCGGGATTTGATGGAAGCGAGGGCTGATTGATGTAAGTGCGTAGGCTGTTGATGAGATGAACGAGGGGAAACTTGGTGTTGATGAAGGATGAGGATGATGAAGGTGGACGAGGCAATGGAAGGAAGTCAAGGCCAGAGACAAGACGCGTTGACGCGGAAGGCTTGGTCACTGAGCACCCCCCGCGATTGGTCGTCTTTCATCTACAGGGGATCCCAGCCCCACCAAACGTCCTCTAAGTCCCATGCCAATTGCTCCCGCGATATTGTCCGCACTAAAGATGCCCTGTAATTTAGCGCCGAAGAGTCCCTACAGCCTGCACATCAGACTGACTGACTTGGGAGATGCAGCAATGGCTCATGGCAGTCATGAGGTAGCACACACTATGGAAATTTGTCCTGGGAAGAAATAAACTATTTAATGTAATCACCGAGGTAATTTAATTTTCCCTGCTTGACCGTTATTGTGAGACGCCACCACCGCTTCAAAACCGTCAACGGCTCAACCACGATTCCATGGCTCAAGATCATGACCGTCGAGCCTCATCAGACACCTTCAATCACCCAGTGCTGTGCGTCGATATTTCAGCAAGACATTTTGTTGAAAACAGATCGATAGTATTATATACAAAGGAAAAAAAGAAACGTCTCAAAATTCGACAGAAGAACACTGGCCGTTACGGACAGGAATGCAAGGCCTAGCGCCCGTGTGGTAACGTGAGTAGAAATGCTCTGAATAAGAAACGGCCAACCCCAACGACGTGTGCCCACGAAACCTCTGCCTTTCCGTCACCTTTCTTGAGATTACATATTAGTTATTCGTTTTCTTTTGTATACATGAACCTTTGAACCGCACGGAAGCATCTTTAGCCAACAAGGTGCCCTACCCTAGGGCGTAGGCATAAAAGAGTCCTAAAGAGCTCAAAACACTGGTTCAACCCAGCTTTGGAAGATCTGCGAATGTATGGCACAGCAAAAGGCGATATGCATTCGAGTATTCTCAGCTGCCACTGTCCCTTGTAGTAACCCCAAAGTGGCCAGCCTTAATCTTGTGTACATTTTGGTGCTAAGTAGACTGGAAACTGTGCCGTCCAACTTCGACAGTCCAAGTGGGGACCGATTCTCACCAAGGTTAGACTTTTATCGCCTCATCCAATGACGATTTAGACGATAGACCAAAAGGGCAATTCCTGAAGAGCATGATGCGACGTTAGAGCGGCATTGGCGAGTAGGGGAGGTTACTGGAGCGCCCCACTACTGCAACGGCCATACTGACAGCACTGAGGAGTCGGTTATGTTAAGTAAAGTCTTTATTGCTTCGAACACACGAGGTGGCGGCTGGTAGACTGCCTAGCCTTTTGTAAATCGACCACCCTAGATTCAGTAGCAGCCGGGGATGGCAGGGAAACTGTGCAAGTAACCACCAGCCCCAAGCATTGCGTTGGAGAACGCGCCAACCGCTTAGCGGTGAGTGCATGCATGTAGTGTACTATTGCAAGGTGTCAATGGCATTGCTGTGGATGATAGTGTGAGCATCAGGGTATCCTAGAAAGACTTCAAAGCTCCGTAATATCCTTGTCGTTACGGAATGCAGGTAACTGTGTATTAGTTGTTCAGATCATGCCTATCTCTTCACTCATGACACAAATACAGAGGGGTCAGTGTAACCTCCCAATTTTACGTCATCTTCAGCGCGAATCCCTGAAGAGAACGAGACGAGACGAGACGCACACAGAACAAACACCATTTCCTCCAACACATCAGCTCCAAAAACTCGTAGCTAAGCCAGCGCACACGCAACCAACATCTGATGCTGACGAATGGATTTCACCTCGGGCAAGTAAGTCGCTTCCCCTTTGTGATCGATATTGGCACGATTGCTAACATAGTCGTCCATTTCGTAGTGCTCATCATCCGACACTTTATGGTCCCCCATCCTTTGAGTGATCCTTGCAGTAAATCTTCAGGAATTTAGTCTTGTGGAATCGTTTTACTAACCTATTCCTACTGGATAGATAAATTGCCATCGGTCCGTCCACTCCCCCCAAAGAACTCGCTTGCTCGGCCGACTACCATAATACAAGATTCGACCAGAGAGCATGGAGTCATTGCACGTCAAAGGAGCCATACGCTATAGCAAGTCGGCGTTGCTAGTGTTCGTCCTCGCACTGACGACTACGTTATGAACGGCTGGTGTGAGGGCGATCAAGGGCGGGATCCAGTGGCCGAAGCATCTGGCCTATTGCTCTATGGACTAGCGCGTTCTTGATCATATCATTCGACGCGTTAATAGTCTGCCTCGGCAAACAGAAGATCAAGGCTGTGCTGGCAAAGAAGCAGCATTCTGTGGTCGGCCACGCCCTGACTTGGTGCACACGATTGCAATCAGTATTCATGGCCACTCATGCCCTATTAGACATCATATGGCAAAGAGCGAGCGCCGCAACGCGCGGCTCGTCAACTTTCGAAGTCGTTGATACTAATGATAGTGCTTTGTAGAAAGCCATCTTAATTGGGCACAGAGAATCGCAGTATTACACCTAGAGCTTCTTATGAAACCGCAAAAGATTTGAACCTCGTCATAGTGAGCCACATGCCGAGGCAGTTCCCTTGCGTCTTCGCCATCGGGGATTCTAGATATCGTAATCGCGGCCTACGACGTAGTCAAGGTTGCAAGTGCATGTTTCCTCCCTCGAAGCCATCGGCTCCACGGGTAGTTCACGACTCGGAGGTAAACGCAGCTCGAGAAGTCGTCCGCGTAGCTTGGAATAGCCGAGACACCATAGACATTGATCACGGGGGAGTGAGTCTTAGGGGTCTTGATCGCAGAATCGGTAGACTTGCGAGGACTGCCGGTGGCTGCTTTGATACAGCTGTACCGATAGTGTTTGTGACATGGAGTGCATGCGAAATTCCCGTGTCTCCGCTGTTGGTCGCCGTGATCTTGGCCTCAGCGTTACCAGCCATAACCAATGCTACAAGCTCTATTTAAGTTGATATACACCACTGCGAGCTTTTCTTATGCCTCTCGTAGTATCATAGCCAGGCTCTTTTTTATGCACCTTCTTTTGTCATGTGGACGTTGTCGAATCACTCAAGCCACATGAAGCGCAGGATCGAGCCAGACTTATTCAGCAGGCAATGTTGCCTCAATCGTGGCTGCTTGGTGCATTGTCGGCCTATAGTTATTGTACCAGGCTGTGGTATATCAGCGGCTGAGGAGCAATCTCCATCAATGTCACATGCAACTGATTGAAGCCGAGAGGACGGAAACTCAGCTTGAGGCTCAGAAACACGCTCTGTTATATTATAATATCTCTATTTCTTAAACTATCAGCTGTCCGTAGCTCACATTCCTGTGCCGCTATGCTCATATGTGCAGGATTCGCTGTATCCCACCACCCCAAAGACATCACTATAGAGGTACTGCGACTGGCTGTTGAGATTCGAATCTCTTCTACTATCCAACAGCTGTATTTCTATCACTCCTGAAGCTTCAGATGAGGGCCTGAGTGATTGTAAAGCAAAAAGCGTCGACAGTGACGCCATCCATCCACTGAGTCCCCTTGGTTGGGTCCAGCTGCCAACGTCGCTCGCCGTTCGTTTACCGACCTCTCCTCTTGCTTTTGGACTCTTTCTTCATCCCAGTACCAGTCAAGCCCTTATATCTCGAACTAAATGAGGGCCGCCGCTCTGTACTCAGTGCTGAAGCTGCCGATTATTGTATGCATATGCCGATGCCCTTACATCAGGCTTGATGCTCCGACTATGTCACCTCTTGCCTCAGAGGATATATCTCAAGTAGCCCTTGGCTGATGCTTTTCTATCGTTGTTATTACGTGAGAAGTACTAAAGTGAATAACTTATGAACTAGAGGGGCAACGAGTAAAACCGCTACTGGTATCTAAGAGCAACATGAACAAGAGGGGTGGGGCAAGAAGAAGATAAAGAGAAGAATCGCCACCTGTTGGACATGGCGTGCAAGTGCTGGAATCTTACTTCCCACCACGTGAAATTTGCTATCGACAACAAAGGACCGCTTTCAAGGCCCATATCCTTCCGATCTCTGCTCCCGACTCGTCGCCTCAGCCTTCTCCTGTCTCAGCTTCACGACCTAATCCTGCAATCACCCCTAATCCTGTTCTGTGTCTTTGATAGCGGTGGAGACAAGAGTTGACTATGTTTCACGTTCACAAGAACAGACTTCAAGATTTAGTTGTAGTGCCCGAATAAATCGTCTGAACGGGCTTATCTCTGGTCTCAGCTCGGTCACCAATGTTATCCAGGGCGAGTAATTGGCCAATGACGTTAACTGCTAGCTAGAGAAACCGAAAGACCTGATTACTATGGACGCTGTCCTCGGGCAGAGCTGCACCGAAGCATGGCATCTCTGTTGCCCGTGTGACCATGTCGCCCTGTTGCTCCCCAGAAGTCACAATCACCATCGTCTTTTCCCAAACCAACTCGGTTCCAATGCCCAACTATACCTGACACATTGCTGAAGTCTGGGCTGAACTCGAAGACGACCGCATATATTTGATCAGGGAAAAGGCCCTCGTCGAAGCTCACACCAGGAACATTCGATGACCGAGATTTGGCGTGGAAATCGACGTGAGAATCAGCGTTGGCGTCTTCGTTCATGGTATCAACACGAACCAGTGTATATGGTTACAACCGCATAGCCAGACAACATGGTTGTTAATAACCTTCCGTTACCGCTATTGGCTTCTTGAGTTGAGATCTTGAATACTACCACCATATCTTCGTTGCATTGGAAATTGCCCTGCAGTCTTGCTTGGCCGTCATGCGAGGTAGTTGTTGTAAAGGTCTCAATGGCGCTGGCAAGGTAGCATACCTCAGAAATTGACTTGAGGTTATCATTGCCGTCTGAGTTACCATGGAGGAATTTGTCATTCTGATTATGTACCTGGTTGGCTTGGCCGTTCAGGCGGTCGCAGAAGATGATGGCTTCCATGTAGAACGAATCCGAACCGGCCTAATTCGCCGCAGAGTCAAGGTCTGGCTGAGTAGTCCTTCTCCGCAAGGACCCTTGATCACCACGTTTGCCACTTTGCGTGACACTTCGCGGCCTTCGGCAACCTCGGCCAGTTCTAATCGAGTCTGAGAATAAAGGTTTACGTGAACGGGCAATACAAGAGGAGGGTACTTACTGGCATCGGATCGCTTGCCTAAGTCTTTGAGGGTACCACGGTAGTACATTTGCGCCTCGGCCCCTTTCTGCATCTTGTGATCGTAGATGACGGGAAGAGTAACGGCAATCTCAAGGTCCTCAGTGATAATGCGAACGGTGGCAGCCGCGGGTGGAGATGGACATCATGTTCGACAGGTCAGCCGCAAACGTTCCGCTTGAAGAGCTTCATGAGAGTGTTCAGCACTCTCACAAACAGCACTGTCGCCAAGTGAAATTTCACCCGCTCGCATTGCGCGGATGGCAACTCGGTTCCGATATTGGGAGGGCTATGAAGAAGAAGGCTGGGTTGCTACCTACCATGCAGTACCCACCTGCCGGTCATACCCACCTACCGGTCAGCGAAAAAAAAAATTCCCTATACAAAATGTTAAACTTTACTTGCATAGTGCTTGGCCAAAATTGAAGTTATTTACATAGAACAGATTGTATCTTACTAAGAGTTTTATGCTGTTTTATATTAGTATATTCATTTGTATTTTATATAAGCAGTTTGGTCGCATGATACTAGTGTAAAATTTCTTAAATATCTCCTTTATTACCTAGCCTCCCTAAAATTTCATTAAACTTTTATCTATAGCAGCTTCCTTTAATCGCCTTAAAAATGCCTTAACAGTCTTATATAGAGAATAATATCATTGAAGCTATACTGGATATTATAGATAATAACCTTTTGCAGTACCAGGCTGCCTAGAAGCATAGAATGCCCTAAACCACTCTATCTGACCGATTAAGAGGCCTACTGTTAAAGTCTAAGGTCACCTAACCTGCCCAGTTATTATATAAATCCTAAGAGGCTAGGTTAGTTATATAGATACTTTGACAAGAGGCCTTAGGCTATGCTCCTTCCTATAGTCAAGTTCGCGCCACGGTAGCTGCCCTGTTAAGATAGCAGGGCCAGGAAAGGCCTATTAGTATATACTAGCTAGCCAGATTTATTAAATGCTATCTAGAGATTAATATGAAGGTAGGAAAACGCTAGGAAGCTTTAAGGTTTAATTCCTTTACCCTAATGGCTATTAATTAGTACTTTAGTATTTAGGAGAGCGAGTATGGCTGGATTAAGCCTAAGAATACGGTTAATGTTAATAAGGGCAGTATTATAGCTAGATTTAGTAAGTACTAACCACTTTTAATATAAAACTTACTAATAAATTGCAAATCTAGGTTTGGATTCCTTAGTAATTAGTAGTAGCGATCCTAGAAGGAAGGCCTTCCTTAAAGGCTTACAGTCCTGCACTTAGACTAGTTTTATTAAAGCCGTTACTGCAGATGGCCGTCTTCTAAAGCTAGGAATTATCTTTAAGGGTAAAGAACTTTAGAAGCAGTGGTTTATTAATAAGTTTAATAAGATCGCTGACTAGTATTATATCACGTCCGATAACAGCTGGACAGATAACCATATTGCGGTTAAGTGGCTTAAACAGGTTTATTTGCCCCAAACCTAGCCAGCAGATAAGTCTGATACAAGGCTTATTATATTAGATAGCCATAGGAGCCATGTATCTGTAGGTGTTTACTTGTTCTTAATTAGAAATACTGCTAACTGAAATTCCAGAATAAGTAGATGGCTATGTATTTTTTGAATAATGTGTATTGCTGTTACCTGCCTGCATATTGCTCTTATGGCCTATAACCACTAAATAATAGTATTTTTAATATATCTAAGGCTATATATTAAAAAGAACTCTAAAAACTGGCAAGCCTGACCGATTCTGCGCCTGTAGATAAGGTTAACTTTATTAAGGCTTATGCTAAAGCTAGGGAAGTAGGTATAATAAAGAAAAACATCCTTTTGGGCTAGAGAGTAACTAGAAACTGGCCAATCTCACAATAGAAAGCGCTTATATATCCTAAGATTTAGCTAGATAAAAAGGAAACGATGCCTAGATTAGATAGCTATAGAGATAGGTAAGTTAACTCTAATAATACGCTAAAGACTAGCTATTATATTAAAGACCTGGGGAAGAATAAGAGCCCCTTTACCAGAAGGCGGTATTCTGTAATATTAAAAGGGTTTAAAGCCTAAGAGTCCAAGATTGCCTCTTTAAGTACTAGAATAGCTAGCCTGAAGGAGGAAGTTAGCTAGTTAAGTAAAGGCAAAAAGAGAAAGTTAATACTAAATCTTAATAAGAAATTTATCTTACTAGCAGAGGCTCTAGTAGCAGGTAATACTATTTTAGAGCCAAATAAAGTAATTAAAGGGGCGGATATTGTTAAGGATGTGATTAAGGTGGGAGGGATAGAAGAGGATAAGAGGTTAAATTTAGGGAAGGAAGATTTAGGTATTGTATATACCTGCACAGGGCATGAGGTTAAAAGATCTAGAAAATATTAAAATAGATTCAATTTTGATCTAAATTCTAGAGATAAACTTATTTTTACTATTTTTATTAAGTTTTTCCTATGAGGTTAAAAAAGTGCATTATGTATGGGGGAATCTTTTTTTTGCTGACCGGTAGGTGGGTATGACTGGCAGGTGGGTACTGCATGGTAGCACATTTCCGACCAGACATCGTGCTGTTAAAGGCTGTATATATTTATGTACTTGTGACAGATCGTCGCTTCTTGGTCAAATTGGCAAGTTCAATATCCGCCTGTCTTGGGATAGTGTTTTTTGAACTTTTTCAGAATTGTCAGGATCATCTTGGTGCTGACCGTCCCAACCCGAATTGTTCTTATAAAGAAATTCGTTGACAGCATTACTGGCCTTATTGAGAGTCCATCGAGCCCTACACTCTTCCCAAGCCTTATTCTGGGTCAAGGTTGAGGTCGCTGTGTCCACGCCGAGGCCTGGCAGTTTCTGTGGCCAGATCGGCGACAGTCTCGAACATCCCATCAAATCCGTTTTCGGTCGTGGTCCTGGGGTAGTCGGCGTTGAGTTCGAACCACTGCCCTCGGCTTCGCTCACTACCTCGAGGACGTCGGAGTTCGGAAGAGGCGCTTCTATGTCATTGCTCAAACGGTAGCTTCCCTCTTAAGCCGCTGAGCTGGGGCGGCCATAGCATGAACTAGGGGTCTTTGCAGCAAACCGGCCACTGACTCTGCAAGGCCCAGTCTTCGCGGTGGTACAATTATCATTGAATCTCTGTATTGGTGTCGGCCTCCCGCTGTCGACTTTTCTTCGAAACGTCTCCTCTTTCGACCACATTCAATTCTTTCTCATTTCACGGAAGGCCTCTCCTTCAGCCACTCGCTGATCTTTTGCGCAGTCTATTCTTGTTCAATTCCTTCCAAGCTCGGTGCTTTGAACACTTCCGAGTTCCCAGTCTCAGTGCTCTTAGGGTTAGTGATGCCAGGTCGCCTACCAACTGGCACTCACTACCTTTGTCCCGTGGATAACATGCTCGTCCTCAATCTTGCGATCAGTTTTGATCCATTTATAGAATTCTGATTTACGCTTATCGATATCCTTATGTTCGTCTTGGAAGATGTCACTTCCCCTAAAAATTGGGCCTTTCTAGAGTCCTTCTGTTGCAGCAGGCAGCTTACGATAAGTAGCCGGACGGTCAATTTAGAAATTCTCACATTGCGCCAAGGTGAGGGTCATCTTCGTGTGAATTTGACCCGTTGCGAAAACCGGGTCGGAGACGTGCTGGTAAAGCAATTGACCTGGTATCGGAATCATGAGCGTGGACGCCCATGAGCTATAATACTTAAGGCTACTGCTCTAGTATAAGAGGTTGTGACAGAGTGGGCACATTGTAGTCGTGTACATAGGCGCGAACCCCTGTGCATATTCTTTCATGGACAAACAGGTAGGTGTACCGGTTCCAAGGTTGCTGTTTCCGACGTGCTGCCACCTCATCCAGGATCTTTTCCTGCATCTTCTCATCGGTCAAGTACATCTCCTCGTCATCCGAGTCTCGTCCCTCCAGGTACCTCAAGTACAGCATCCCTGGATCTTTTCGCCTAGAGTTCAATTCTGTCATAATTTGCCTTAAAATCCGTTCCTCTATACTTTCAACTGCTCTTGTCTTCTCGGTATCACTTTTGTCTCCATTGTCCTTATTGGCAATATCATCATCTCCATGACCCGTAACTCGATTGCAAAAGAAGTCAAGCAAGCGATATAGACTTGGCCAGTGGTCCTCGCCGTCATTGACACCTAGTTTCTCTGGTCGTTGATGCGGGTCCACCATATCTGGCGCCTCGTCTGCAAGGAAATTCCATGCCTCGAAAATCGGAACCAAATCAACGACCGTAGGCGATCCTCGACTTATGTCCCTCACCACTTCATCCTTGCTCGGCTCTACTTCGTTAGACAGTAGTTTGTAGAGAATGACAGCCGCCACCTGCAGCTGGGGTTCAAACCAGCGAGGAATAGTGTCTTTGTCAACTGATACCGGCTCGTCTTGTTCAGGGTCCGCATGCTCTTCCAAGGAAACCCCTTGAGATGGTCTGTATGGAATTTGAGACACGTTGCCAGGCGAAGATCTATTAATGACAGGGTCGGTCATCTGCACATCAGGCTTTAGTGCTGGTTCGTCCCAAAATACCAGTTCTTCGAGTACACCTGGCTGGGGACGATGGTGTAAGAGACGATCACAGAACTTAGAAACATCCATGCCTCGTCTTTGTGCCTGGATGAGGCTGGTGACTGCAGTGATGATCTGGGATACACCAAGCACGTCTAGTTCTTGTGAGCTTAAGCTTCTTAACTCGTCATCTCGTCTATGCTGTATGACCTGCTGCACTTCTTCCAGCCCAAGCTTCCGGGCGTAATTCAGTGGATACATTCCGCCGTAATCGAAGTGATCGATGCTTACTTTGCATTGGACAAGAAAGTCAGCAAGCGATGCGCTTCCGGTGGTAAGGATGCAGCAATGAAGCAAGTTTTGCTGGAAGAGATTCCGAGAATCGACGTCCGCACCATATCCCAGTAGAACGTCTATGATAGGCTGCTGGTCCCGCTCAATAGCAACAAAGATTGGCGTTTTTCGAAATGGTCCCCAAGTTTGATTCACATTTTCGCCTTCTTCAAGTAGCTGCAGCACAATGTCAGCTGCCCCAAGACGTATCGCGGCTACTAGGGGTGGTATTTCCAAACGCTGCGCATGAGAGCGTAGTTCAGAGATGACGTCCTCTTCAGCTGATGTGGCCTTACAAAATCCTTGCACGCCGACTTCCAGTAGATATGAGACCATGGGTTGATTATCTGCAATCTGTGCAAAGAATTGGGCATTGACTCCTGCCGTATTCACTGCGTTTGGATCTATGCCACGTTCAACAAGTAGACAGGCGACTTCGACACTGCATTTCGTGGCTGCAATATGGAGAGCATTGTTGCCCCTGCTGTCAGTATCGGCCAACACTTCGGCATGTCGATCCAATACTACTAGAAGCTTTCTTGCGTCATTCAACTTGATTGAATTCACCATCCGTGCGGTCGGGGACGCGTTCCTCTCGGCTTCAGACCGCGCTGCGGCGCCCAATTCTCTCATTCGATCGCGTAAAAGCCTTTTGATCTCTTTGTTCGGCCATTCCTCTGCTTTGAAGACAGTCCAGGGTTGAGGCTCAGCACCCCGGTCTATGAGAAGTTTCAGAATATTGGTATGGCTGCCCTCAGCTGCGAAGTCTATTGGGCATCTTCCGACTTCATCTGTTGGGTCGATCTCGGCCCCTTTGTCGAGTAGGTTTGCTGCTATTTCAATATTATTTTTGGCCATGTGAATTGGCCGAAGGCCCATATGATCCTGCAGATTGGGATCGGCATCATGATCAAGAAGTATGGCCACGTGTTCCTGCTTCTGAGCAATGACAGCTTCCATAAGCGGGGTCCTCCCGAAGCTGTCAGCAGCATCAATGACAGCATCTTGGCTTATCAGAAACTCAAGGTCCTCTCTTGACGTCCTCGAGGCCGCCCAGTGCAGTGCCGTTTGACCGAAGGGATCCCGCTCGTCGACAGCTAAGCCGTTGGCTATTAGCCGGCTCAGTGCGCGCCGATGACCGAAGCAAAGTGCGAGAATTGAAACAGATAGATGCGCTCTCTCGTGGCGTGGCGCCGTCTGCCAATAAATCGGGAGCCAGGTCGCATATTGAGGACTGTTGATGTCAAACAGACTCAATATGAAGCCATCAGGCTCCATATCCGCCTCAGCTACATGTATGTGCCAATAGGTTGCCGCGTATTCCAGGAAAGAGAAGCGCGCCTTGATCTCTTTCAGGTGTTCCCCAAATGGGTGGTTTGGATGAACGCTGACTGATTCGGTCAAGTCTACGCTGATAGTACCATCTGGAAGCATTTCCCCATTGACCAGCCTCTTGACCAAGCTTTTCATTGAGCCTAGATGATAGGATTCAATAGTCCAAGGAAAATACGTCGTCCTCGGATGTCCGGTATCCTTATATTTATACGAAAGCTGAAGACGAAGTCCAGCTTTCGTGAAGTCCTCAAGCCGCAGAAATGCCAGACATAGCTTAGCGAGCGTCGCATGGGAGTCTTTGCGTGATATGGTGGATTTCCATGGCCTGGAGTCTGCCTCAGAGCCTGGTTTGACTTTTGCAGGGCCTGGCGCTCCCAAAAGAAAATCCGATACGGTCTCGTGTATGAAGTAAAGCTTGTTCTCATCAACTAGAACTAGAAGACAGCTTGCTTGGCGAATGTACTCCATTCGACCTTCATCCCCTTCTAGGTCCAAGTCTTCATACCGGGTCGACTCCCCGGCAAGCTCCATTGCCACGTCTATCTCGCTTAGAGTCAATGGTCTTTTGGCAGCTTGAATAATCATGAAAAGATTCTCTGTTTCGTCTCGGTCCTCTACGTCCTCTAATATGGTTTCGTAGATCCCCTCGACTGTATTGGGAAGATTATCGATCATCTTCAGGATTTTTTTGACGGTTTTGCCTCTGGACCTTTCAATCTCTCGGAAGACCAGACTGACCCACAGGTATGTGCGATTCGTATTCCGAGCCAACTTGGCTCGAACCACTGAGCAGACCTCGTCAGAGAGAGAGAGCTTCTGTCTGACACTGGCCATCTCGAAGTCGATGTAGTGGGAAATATCCTCTCTGATAGCTCCCATATGCTCCACGGAGGCGATGTGAAGTCGAGCGAAATCCTGGCCAAGCTCCCGAAGCTCACGAACGATCATGACGTATGGTCGGGTGAATACCAGAAATTTGAAAACGGTGCCACTGGGGCTCTGCGAATGGCTGTTGACCTGATGCTCCTTAAGCTTCCTGATGAGTTTATGTTGGTCATCCTGATTGTTCTGAGTCCCGGACTCATCCAAGCCGTCCACGATACAAATCACACTACCGAGGTTCACACAGGCCTTAATTTTGCGCAGAATATCCCACAGCAGGTCGAAACTTTCGAACAATTTTGGCCCGTGCGATTTTATGAAGGGTTTCGCATATTTAATCAACCAGTGGTGGTGTGAAAAAAGCTGATGTAAAATGTTGCACAAAGCGGCCGTCGCCTTGTTCTGGTTTGCGTCCCCCTTTCTCCGAAAGAAAGTGTAGCAATAGAGCCACTCCACATCCCGCTCGCCACGGTCAATGATGGCTCTCGCAAGCACCGACTTTCCGGATCCGGGTTCTGCGGTCACCCAGAAGACATCACTGAGTTTATTGCTGTGCCATCTTAGGAACAGAGGGTTGTCCATGACCCAACTGCAAGTCCCGACAGCTGCTCTTTCGTTTCGGTCTTTCTGGGACTTGTATGGCTGCAAAAAGAAACTCTGGATCCATTGATCATGTTGCTCTGCAGCAGATCTTAGCATCAGGAAGGAGGGAAAGTTACAATGAAGTATGTGAGGACGAACTCATGTCAACGATAGGAGCCGTTGGCTCATCTACTGGTGTCCACCGCCTTAATACAGCTTTGAGACAAGCCGCAGCGCTTGCTGATGCGTACCCCTGCCAGTTTTTGTTCTTGTGGCTGTCTGCGTAATCACAAACCCCTTTGATAAGAATTGTTGGGAACGAGTCCCACGCACCGGCACCCTCCATCTCGAAGCCAATGATCTGGTGACTCGAGGTCCACATGTCCCGGTGGGATGCCGACTTGATCACCTGATCACTAGATCCCATAGTGCCGATGTGTATGACAGGTTTGTAGTGCTCGGGTTTCGTAGTCTCGCTCTGTGCCAGACTGTTAAGGCGTGAGCGAACCACCAAAGTTGATTCGTCGCAGCCCAGTGACTCGCATGTGCTGTTGAGAGCCACATCGCAGACTTTCCCTGAAACGCTGCCACTACCGTCGCAAACGGAGCATTTGCCAGCCTGGTGGTGCTTATGGCGGTACTCCGATGAGAACAGTTTATCTCGAGCAAATCCCGGGTGGCGAAATTTCTCGAACCCATCGACTGAAAGAAGATCCGTCAGGTTACGTGCCGTGTCGTTCCGGAGGTCTCTGGCAATCTGAAAAGTGCCCAAGGTTTTGAGGAAGCTGCGAACTTCGGAAGAATGGCGGCCGAGGCTGTCGTCCAGTGTGTCTTTAATATAGACGGCATCTGGCAGTTGTCGTCCGAAATCAGTCTGGACGAGTTTATTGGTGATAATGACGTCGCCAAGCAAGATTTCGTCACCGGCTTCTTCGGACGTGTCAGGTGTTTTGGGTGCGCCGCCACATATGCCAACGACTAATCCAAGTCGAATACTAACAAAACTGGAGCGGACGCCGGCAGCAGCACTCGCCGACTGGACCTTACCCATTCCAGCAAGGAGCACAGCAACGACATAGTGAGGGCCTAGACGACCGATGGTGTAAGTGTTAGGGTCACCGTGTGCTTTGCCATAGTGCGCGGATTCCCAGGATTCGTCGAATACTGCTACTACGGCGTTGAACTCTTTGCTGAGAGCGCAAAGTACCGCGATGGTCACGTCATTTCGAGAGTGAGGTGGTGGGTTTGACAAATTCCGGTCTATCATTATCGACAACTCGCAACCGCAGGGTCGTAAAACACGAGATTCTTAGGTGAAGAAAGGACGCAACGAGAGAGTGCAATACGGATAGCCACTAACATGCTAAGCATTGGTTTCAGCGGGAAGCTTGGTTGATGTCAAAGCTCTCCCCAACGTAGTTTCTTACTGAGAGAGTGATAGCGGCTACGTCGCGGCGACTGCTGGCAGAGGTGGGGGCGGTTGTGCAGTAATTGGTGCCCGCTCCTTGTGGGACCTCGCCGCGAGGTTGCGGCTGTGTAGCTTCCCGTCACTTGTGGCCTAAATGGGCTAAGCCACCTTGTATCAAGTATACTTCTCAAAAGCCTGAGTTTACATCCCATTTCATGTATCTCTGATAAGCAACTGACCTCCACTGTTCAGCCTTTCTGAGGCTGGTGCATGTGGCGTATCGATCGTCAGCCAATTGGTTCAATTAAGGCCCCATAAAAGTGCTTCAGTTGGTGCCACCCCACATTCGTGGTTGGCATTGATTTTATTTTCCATCTGATTATCACAATGACCGCCAGTCAAGGTGAGGCGGTGCAGGGTAGGTGACCGGCATCACCATAGATGAAACTTGGTAACTGAAATAAACAACGTTTTTGAATTAAATATGACGAATAACTAAATAAATAATAAAATTCCTTACGCAGAGTGCACTCCGAATTTAGCATTCGGTATGCCTATTTGTTTCCATAACCCCTTAAATAGTGAGTATGGTTAACTCAAATGCCGGTAACACAGCAATAGCTGAAGAGAGTCTAGTCAGTAATGGGTAAAGGATGTTGGGTCGATAGTGATCACTGAAAATGAAAATATGGAGTTGAGATACTTTGAATTATGTACGTGAACTATATGGCCAAATCAAGTAACCTTATAAGTCGCTCGGATTCTTGATTGCAAATGTTCCCAGCTTTTCACCGGCTCAGAACTTTGATATCCCTTCCTCGCTAGAACCTCGTTAAATCCCCTTATTATATCGTCATTCACAATCCTCGACGATGCATTACTGCTAGAAATCTTCAACGGTGAGAGGAGGACCTCACGATCCGGCTGAATGAAGACGGGGATACTCAGGCGCGCCACGTTTTCGCTGGCTGTTCGAGGGAATGCCACGCGGTGGACGGTTGATCGCAATCTTCCCGCCGTCCAGAACTCCAGAGCATCGCCAATGTTAACAACGATAGTGTCGTCGAAGCAGGGCACATCTTTCCAGGACCCATTCTGCTGGACCTGCAGACCTCCCTGGTCCGAGGGTTCGCGGTAGAGAAGAGTCAGGGATCCGTAGTCAGTGTGCTCACCGGCCCTGATCTCGTCCGCTGCACCGCCATGTGCTGAGGTTGATGTGGCTGGGTAGTTGATGAGCCTCATGCGACAGGACTCTCCTGTATGGGCTTCAGTCAAGACGCCTTCCGGGATCTGGGGAGGTTTGAGACTGTCAGAAATGAATGACTACCTGGAGTTGAGTAGAACGGTGAAAGTCTTACTTTGAGCCCAATCTCGATTGCCCGCAGGAGACGATTGGCGAGCGCCTGTGTATCGGTGAAGAATCGAGCCAGCTGATCCCTCCCGTTCTCTAGAACTGGGTGTAGTTCCTGCAGGGCTCTTTGAGATGGGTCACATAAGTAGAATGACTCCTTGATATCTCCAGGGCCCATGCCCGCGAGACTGTGAAGGCTGTTATTAGCTAACGTGGAGCAGGCGATGAGGTTGACAAGGACGCGTCGTAAGAAAGGGGGACGATGGCAGGGATATGTTATACGCACGATTCTTCCCTCATGCCCGTGTAGCCCTAGGAACATTTCATTAGCATTCCAGAGGAAAGTGAGGTTATCTTGCCTCCAAGGTCATCTCGTACCAAGTCACCACTGCCGTTACGGTATCTCATCTTGTCAGCTCTTGGAACCTGGAAGAAATCCCTTGCCAACTCGAAGACAGGCGCTGGAACTATGCCGTGACCCTTGACGTAGAAGAAGCCGGGGTCGTTGCCGACCCGTATAATCTCAGAGGCAAGTTGCGCCTCTGAGATTGTGCTGAGGTCGATTATTGGAAGGGCAGCCATGACGGGTCTAGGTCCGCGGATGGGGGCTGGTTTCTTGACAGATGCTACTTGAACATGGCGGTCTTGAACAATTTCGAGTCTTTTGTAGTGACGACAATCCTGAACAGTCCTGCGATGCGTTGGCAGCGAGGCGGCTAAATTGCTAAATTGATCAAACTCTATATGAGATAGGCTGATAACCACCGGCCGGCTATCTTAGCGTGGCCTGTACAGGACCGCTATCAGATCTAGCATAAACTTTTCTTTCCCCGCACCCTGATAGGAACCAAGAGTCTGGTTGTCTCGCCGCTTATTGGCTGGCGGCAGAATTACCGGTTATCTAGCGATGCGATGGCTCGTCTAGGCTCGTGTCTTCATCTGCGTCTGTATCTATACGTACTGACGATAAGACAACGCCTTTGAAGACCATAAAGATGCGGCTTCGAACATGTTTTCCAACATGCCTGGGTTGACTTAGACGTGCGCATCTCTCATCCTTACCATCCTATCACCATCATTGCTTAAAGAACTCTACGAGCACATTTGCAGCTCATTTACAGCCATGGCGCTGCGCACTCTATTCAAGCGCCTTGAGATTCCTCGAGAGACAGATGTACAGACCAAGGCGTACATGAACCGTGACACACGGCCCCTGCCCCTAGAGAGGCGTACCTACGGTCCCTGGGAGTTCGTGGGCCTCTGGGTCGTCACCGGCGCCTTCAACGTCGGTGGCTGGATGACCGGCTCCTCTGTCATCGCTCTCGGGCTCAACGTCTGGCAGGCCATGCTCACTGTCATCATCGGCAACATTCTCGTCGGCATCATCTGCGTCCTCACGGGCGCGCCGGGGGCCAAGTGGCACATCGGCTTCTCCATCCTGCAGAAGGCGTCGTGGGGTATGTACGGCGCGCTGTTCCCGCTCGTGCAGCGCATCATGCTCTCGTTCATCTGGTACTCGACGCAGATCTGGTGGGGGGGCCAGTGCACCAAGACGTTCCTCACTGCGCTGTGGCCTTCGTTCCGGAACCTCAATACGCCTCTAGCCCACGGGACGATGGATACGGGAGACTTTACCGCGTTCATCGTCTTCTGGTCTTTGTATCTGCCGCTCATCTGGGTGCCGCCGGAGAAATACAAGATTCCCTTCGCCATCGTGGCCTGCAGCGTCGCTCCCACCGTCCTCGCTCTGTTGATATGGTGCACCGCACAAGCTCACGGAGCCGGGCCTCTGGTCTCCGACATCTCCGTCGCCGGCGTTGAGCAGGCCAAGGGGAGTCGCCTCGGGTGGATGCTGGTCCTCGGCATCTGCACTAATATCGGTGGTATCAGCACCCATATCTTCAGCCAGTCTGACTTTACCCGCTTCGCGCGCCGCCCCGGGGACCAGTTCCTATCGCAGCTGCTCTTTGTACCCCTCAGCACCGTCGCGGTGGCTCTGATCGGCATCTTGTGCACCTCCTGCGCCTCCCAGCTCTTCCCCGAGACCAACGGCACGTTACTGTGGGAGCCGTACCGCCTGCTGGCTACCCTGCAGACCCATTTCGACGATTCCTCCCGCGCGAGGGTTGCCGTGGCCTTTGCCAGCCTGGCTTTTGTCGTGGCGCAGTTTGGCATCTCTGTCGCCGAGAACGCGCTGTCCAACGGCATCGACCTCTCGGCTCTGCTGCCGCGTTACTTTAACCTTCGCCGTGGGGGCTGCCTCACTGCGGTCTTTGCTTTCGTCATGCAGCCTTGGGAGCTCATGAATGGTGCGAGTAACTTCCTTACCGTCATGGGAGGGTACGGCGTCTTCCTCGGTTCCATGACGGGAGTCATGTTCTCGGACTACTATGTGGTGCGGCAACGTCGGCTCATGCTGACAGGTCTGTATGATGCGTCCAGCACCAGCATCTATTGGTACTGGTTCGGGGTCAACTGGCGTGCCCCTGTGGCCTGGGTCGCCGCGACCTGGCTGCTTCTCCCTGGCTTTGTTCGCCGCGTGCAGGATCCTACGGCAGAATGGAACGGTTGGTCGCACCTGTACTACATGTCCTGGCCCCTGGGCTGCTTTCTTGCCATGCTGTTCTACTATCTGCTCGCTCGTGCGTTCCCTGTGCCGCAGCCCCAGGCTGTTGACGATGCAGATTACTTTGATACCTTTGGATTGGTCGGTGACTCTGGTTCCGTGCTTGAAGGCGAGGCTGTTTTGGGCAACGATAGTCTAGCTAAGAAGGATGAGGCTGTACTTTCCTCGGAGGAGATGAACCTGGCAGTCTAGATTTAAGTAGCAGAATCCACTTTGAATATACTATCAGTCCTGTTTTATTGCATTTCAGGGTCATGAAAGACAACCGACTCATATAAAAGTGCCGTTTTGCTTGAGGATATGAAGATTGGGACGTGTAGCTGGAAGTAGAAATCCATTCTCTTGTGCCCCCAAGGTCTGTCATGATAGCAAGTGAAAAGCCCACTAGAACGATTTAATAGGAAAGCAAGTTTAGCGATTTCAAAGCCTAATCTAAGCTGTACCCGAAGCAAGGGCTTACTAGCGGCGGTAGAATTGGTAAATAGGTGTCATTGGCTTTAGTCTGATAAGCTCGTCCGTATAAGATAGTGGCGCAAATCTGAACTACCATCAAATCACTGCACGATGTGAACAGTCCAGGCTTCACTTGAACGCAATCTGACGCCATGCCTCCGAAGAAGCTACTCTGTATCATCCCCATCTCGACAACGGGGATAACGCAAAGCCTCGCGGCCATCTACACATCGACAACACAGGTCCAGCTCGACTTCATAGATGGCCGAGGACTAACAACTTGCCCGCCGTGTATCGAAAACCACGAACAAGCCGTCGCGTCCTCTGTGGCTATGCTGCCTAGAGTGGCCGACTTTCTTGCCACCCACCAATTCGACGGCATCCTCATGTGCTGCTTCTCAGACCACCCGCTGGTGTACGCTCTTCGACGACAGACGAGCATGCCGGTCACGGGCATTTTCCAAGCCGCGCTTAGGATGGCTGTTCCCACCACGGAGACAGCGAATGAGCGATTCGGAATAGTAACGACAACGGCGGCCTGGGAGCCAGTTTTGCAGGAGTCTGTCCAAGAGTTGGGCTACGGGGCTCATTGCGTGGGTGTGCGTGCAACGAGGCTTGGCGTGTTGGATCTGGAGAGTCTTCCGGAAAGTCATGTCGTAGAGGTCTTCCGGCGATCAGCCCAGGAACTTGTCGATGCCGGGGCCACAAGAATCATCCTGGGATGTGCAGGGATGGTCAGTCTTCGGAGAGGAATTCAGGCCGTCCTGCCACCTCGAGTCCGCATAATCGACGGCGTGGAAGCTGGCATAACAGTTCTAGCGAGAGGGCTAACGGATAATTAAGCTATGCAGTCAAAGGCTTGTCGTGCGAGGTCTGATCTCATGGAATTAAGCCCAGACTTTTCAGCTCATCCATGTCGATGCTGTCTGACCAGGGGAACGTTTGCAACCAGTCGAGAGATGGGACGACATAGGGACAGTCATCTTGAGGTTGCGAGTCATCTAGATAGTCGGAACACATTTTCTCAGTGTGCAAATCGATGCGATCAACGTGTTGTGAAAGCAGTAGACTTGCCGTGTTTGCTGTTGAATTGTCCATTTCCCGCAGGAAGGTAGACATTGACACACTGTGGCAGAGTTAAGATAAAAGGTACTCAAGGTAGTCATAAAAGGACACGACGAACATTAGGCTGCGTAGCTCTTGATATTCCGTCCATAACAGAGGCCGGCCGATGAATCCGCTGAGTAGATGCCCAACTCCAGACAGTTCTTGGAACTACAATTGTAGGTAGAATAGTTTAGTTACTGGAGCACTGACTGGCGTGGCAAGACTAAACAGTACTGACCATACAAGAACCAATGGCTCGAAGATATGCACTTGGAACCTTGGAGATGCTGTTGATCATCTGCTGAGCTGCCGTACAGGCCGACGTGAATGTCATGGGGTCGCAGGCAAAGCACAATGTCTTTAGTAGCTGGATAGGTTGTTAGCAGAAAGTTTGTAGATGCCCTCTATGGTGTGGATCAACGCGCCTGGCTTGTACAGACAATATTGGCCACTTGGAACCCACAAAGATTCGCCTTGTCATTGGCAGAAGGCGGCAGGGCGGTCAACATGTCGCTTGGAAGGGACTCCAGCCCATCTTGAAGAGCAGACAGTATTGTCTCTATGTTGAGAGCTGAAGGTTCTCGCGGTGGGAGACGAGAGCTGTAAGCGTCTGCCACCGTCCGGCCGGCCCGTTTGACTCGGTAGTGGTTAATGACGTGCTCAAGCGATCGGTACAGGTCTGTCACGAAGTTCCAACCGATAAGCCAGTTTCCTTCTGCGGGCTGTGAGTCATCGCTGGGGTATGCAACCATGGTCTGCTGCTCAGGACATCGAATCACATGGCCCATGACCAAGGCCGAGTGGACTTCCAGGCGATACATGGACCAGAAGATGCGCCGATATCTCTGCCTCTCTGGTTCCGTGAGCGTTGACGGCCAGTTGACTTCCTCGTGCAGGTTTTGCTCTGCTATGAGAGTGTGGAAGAGACCTAGGTAGCGGTGGTGAAGAGAGGAGTGCCTGGTTTGGAAGGCGACCAGGACGAGGGACGCGATAGTGGGGAGGTATCTGAAGGCGTCTTGACCACGAACATGGGCTGGGATGCTACGCTCGGCGTTATCTATAAAGACAGAAAGAAGTCCTGTCGTTGAGGCAGCCGTGGTGAGTGCCTCTTCTCGAGACGGCAAGACCGCACCGTCTTTGACATGAGACAGACTGATAGCACATAGACCCATCAGATAAGAGAAGGAACACTGGTCTGAGGAAAGGTCTGATGTGTGCCACTCGTGGAGAAGTGGTTGCTGATCAAATATCGGAAACCTGAAGAAATAGATTGGTGATCAGCACAACACAAATACAGGATGCAATGCACTGCACAGATAAGCATACACGGGATAGACGGTCTGGAAGAACGTGTCTATAAGTGAGCGGATACTGTCCCTCGGGCCGTGAATCCGCTGATCGTATATCCACGGGCCAACACCACAAGATTCATTCGTGTTTTGGGCCAATCTGCCCGACCGAGGCTTGACACCTCGTTTCGCCGTCACCCGGGTCCATGTGCACGGCACGTCATGCTCGATACATGTCAGGCATGAGAGCGATCCTTCTTCCGATGGTAGCTTGCATTTTCGGGCTCTTTTGTGGCAGAAGTCACAGGCTTTGGAAACCCTTGTGAGCTTTTTCTCCATGGTATAAGTTGGCTGCTGGTCGACTGCGCAGATATCACGTAGGAAATAGTGTTGTGAAGATAAGGGCTCTAGGGGACACTGCACTAGCACCGCACAGGGTTTAGCTACAGTGGAGTCAACGACCCCTCCATCTCATCCCCATCTCCATCATCGCTTCAACTTGAGCTCGTTATTCAACACTCGTAACGCGTCGCCATCGCCAATTCAATTCATCCACGGTAACGCCATGGCTGCTATAGACTCTACACCCAAGTCGACGACTGTAGATTGACCTACCGTACGATCCAACGCGCCGAAACATTCGCACCTTTTCCATCATCGTATACGCGCCCGCCCGAGACGATGCAAACACGATTGCCACTGGACGGCTGTCTGTCCTTTACTAAGAGAACCGGTCTACTTGCCGCCATCCTCGATCCCGCCAACGTCCCTCAATTGTTCTTCGAAGCTTCGCTCAGCGCGTTTTCGCTACCGACTTCATTTGTTGCCATGTTAACCGCTCGACCGGCCGATTGTATACATATCTTTGTTCCGATAGTCCAACAATCTGGCTCTGGCCAGGCCTGCTTTCTAGGCACCTCTCTGGAGCAAGCAGCTAACGCAGTCCCGCCGATATTCGCGAGCGATATTCATATTCTTGAAGCGCTAGAGATCGCGTATCTCAGGATAAGCAAGCCTGATGATGAGAAGCGAGGAACCAAACGCAGCATACAAGGCCGGTACCGACAGCACACATTTGACAATCATCCTTCGCTGCGACAAGTCGCGAATTGACTGGCCTGGTCTCTCACTTGCACCACCAAATCCCTCCAAGACTTCGCGACCAGCGTTGCTACCGACAATGCAGGTCCGGATCGCAATCATCAAACCCACGGTCTTGCACTCCATTCATCTCTTGCGCCGGCTACTATGCGTTAGCTACATCGCCCTCGTCGACGACCAAGTCAGAATCTGACTATCCTCGCAAGCACTCTATCCTCTCTCAGTCAGCATCACGCCACCCAAAGTGCTCTGCTCAACATCAGGGGAGGAGCAGGAGTTGACGCATAATTGTCCAATAAGCTAAGTAAGTGTGCTAGCTTAGTAGACACCTCGGTCTTTGCTAAGCTTGCCGTACTCTCGAAGATGCCCGACGCTGAGCAACATGCTCTCGACATCTTTGTTGAGTTTCCTCAAGCTCCCATCGATGCTACTGTTGAGGACCGCAATAGAATGGCCAAGACACTGCATGGCCTTCATCCCACGAACTCTTCTCCCTGGTGTTCTTGCCCCCCTCCACAAGCATTGTATCTCCTATGACCGACCACGAGCCAGTCAAGGAACCCCAGGCGAAAAGAGAGACTAGTATTGACGGAGACGGCTATAAAGAAGACGAGGACGTTCGTCAGCATCAGGGGCATGGGAATTGCATTGCATCTCCTCTCGTCTCTCATACTTGCTTCCAGTCTCTTCTCGAAACCACGTCAAGCCACCAAAGACAATCCTCGATATTTGTACATCCCAATTCCAAGCGAATCGACGTTGACCGTCTCCTGCGTCTTGTGCACCGGCATACTGTCACGCTTTCCGTTACATCACCCGCCTTCGACATCATTCCACTAAAGCGACTTCCCGCCGGCTCCTCGCAACCATTTACCCATTAGTATGATCGGCAACTCGAAGCACCGCGAGAACTAAGTGCGGCCTTGGATGTTCCTGGCTTATTGACGTATGCCAGAGGTGGACTCGACGTCGCCTTGGAATCTCTATACGGGATCAATCACGGGCCGTTTCGAATGTACAAAGACGCTATGCGCCTCGCCTCACCTATGGGAGTTATCCTTGCCAATATGGATAATATCGACCCTCTTGGCAGCGAAGGGAACCGCCTCCTGGTTTCTCAGCCATTCTAACCTCATGGAAACCCGTCTTCGTCGTAACTTGGCCACTTCTGAGGAGAAATACGTACCTGGGCAAGTGAAATCTGCGGACACGGCCATTCTACTCCAGCCCACCAACTACGCGCCTGTCGCACTGATGGCGGGCGACAAGCTCAAATTTGAAGATAAGTTGATAAAACTCGTGACAGCCCATTCAGTCCCCAGTAAGAGCAGAAATGTAGGTTTGTAGGTTATGTAATGTCATCTCCAGACGGTTAGACATGGGGCTAAGAAGCCCAAGATTGCAGTAGCCGAGAAAGTCCGGAAATATCTTTGCTGTATGAATTTGAAGGGTCTAGACTCCGGAAAGAATGACACAGGATCTGACCATCGTATCAGAATGTAGCCAAGGAGGACCTCAATCCATGAGATGAGCGGAGCGCTCGCTGGAAGTTGGACATCTCCAAGCACGGAGGAAGCAAAGCAAGTAGCTACTTTTCACTCCAGTGGCAGTTCGTAACAAATGTATCTAGCCCGACTCAGACCTTGCCGACGCTGATTATTGGCCACGTCCGTTCGCTTCTGGAGATGAATTAAGGTGCCTCGGGTTGACTTGACCAGCGACAGTAGCCTTTTCTCTGAAACCCAAAGACATCTCTCATACCTTCACTGGCCTTCGTTGATAGCCTCAGAGACAAAAAATGGGCGTTTGGCACTGCTTGCCACAAGAAGGAATGATCTGTTTGCTCGTTTGCTATCCTATACCTTTTTTCAGCAACCGCCTCTGCTCCAGCAAGACGTCTTCCTCTCCAAGCAACCCTCCTTACCTTGCATATAGCAACTCCCGATAACGTGTGCATCATGGATCGGATCCGAGATTGGACTGACCAACGGGGATCCTGTACAATATTCTGTCGTAAGGAGTCAGTTCTAGACACATTTGTAACCCCAGTCACATTTTCCGCTCCGACACAGCCCTGTTGCCAGCTCGCTGGTTCAATCCTCACATACCTGAGCACATTGTGTCCTGCGATATTCCATTTGACGTTACAACTGACATCGGTATCTTCAGGCTGTGTTTCGGCGCTCCTATTGTCCCTACTACTCCTTCTCGGCCCTGGCAATGATCCTTATAATGGCATCGTACCTGAAAACGTACATATGGCCGCGTAAAGTTCCTCATGGATCTCTTCAAGTCACAGACGCCAGTCCCGCTGCTACTCTCCCGCTCCAGCTTCCTCAACCTCTTATCCCCCGCCTTGAAGCGTATGATATTCTTCCTTACTCTGCCTGAATTCTTGACTGTATAAACCAGCTAGTCCACTTTCAGGGCCATCTTGCATGATCGTGGCGCTCATTTCTACCGTACTGCTGCAGGAAGAAGATGAAGTCGCAGCGCGTATCTGAAACGGGTCAGAAATTTAGGCCTGGTGCTGGGAGAGGTCGATGGGATTAGCCTGAACGAGTCGCACTGTGATCTTTGAGAGGTACTGGGTACTGGGATGGCGAGCGCTCTGGCCTTTTCGAAACGCATCGTTGCCTGCTGAGTTTGTGCTGCATATAAACGATATACTGATGCCGCCTCCTAGTCTCGGGCGATATCGTTTAGAGATCGAGAATCGGTCTTGTAGTGAGGGAACATTTTCCAACCCCTAAAGTAGGGAGGTTAACATATTCGGACGGCTACCGAGTGATATTCAGGGGTTCTTAGAATAGCTTGGCCTGGGTGCCGAATACGCGATATCCCCGGCCAACGATCTACCACTTAAAGGGAATTATATGCACTGATAGATATTGTTTGGTTACAAGTGGTTGTATCTAGGCTATTGTATTCCCGGCAATATTGCAGTCTTTACGTACTCTGTCTTTACATAAGCCAATCTGTCTAATTCGCCTTTCATGCTGGCGTACTTGGGATAGACTTCTTTTATGCAAGGTAAGCCGCTATCCTTGCTGCAGTACTCCGGCTTATGATGGCTCAGGGATAATGAATTCTCCAGTGGCAGATGACCGATCGTTGCATTCCTATCGAGGCTTTGCAGCTGGTTTGGGGTAGGCCCTCGATTATCATTGATTCTATGTTAAGGCTGAAGACTAACAATTCGTCACATATGAAAGAAGGACCCGTGACAGTTTCTCTTGGAGGAGGAAGCTGGTCAACGATGATTGCCTCGGAGTGATGGGCGCCGTGCCTGGATGGAGATGGAGGAGGAAATGACAGGGTCATGAGGAGCAGTACGTAAAAGGCAGTCATAAAAGGCCTGACTGCAAGCTTGGCCTTGTGCCCGTGGTCTTCTTTCATCTTGTGGTATATCCGGCTACTCTAGATCACCAGAACGAACATCTGAACGGCCGCAAGTCAATAATCGTACTTTGTTACAGTGCCCTGTACCCGTTGATCTTGGCTAACGACTAGGGCGCAGAGGCACAGAACGTAGGTCGCATGGACGAGGCGTTAATACCAGTATGGGACTACGGCTCTCTGAAATGCCGACGAGCAGTATTAGATTCATGGGGATTACAGGTGATCTTCGAGACCAAGCGAGGAGAATGAGATATAGGGTTCGAATTAGAGCTGGGCACGCGCTGTTGCGAGAGTTATGCCAAGAAATGATGTTTTCGGAGGGAAGAAGCCTATTGGTCAGGTAAAGAGGAGTGGCGAAAAGTTCATGTTATCTGAGATGCTGGTAGACTCGAGATGTGCTGGCGTGTCGTAGGTGCTGTTAGGTGTTGTCGCAGGCCTGGTCGGAGTCTGAGAGATTCTGTTGTTGTATGTATGCCTTATTCATCGGATCGAGCTTGCAGTTGTATCGAAGCTGAATTGGCATCCGTTTCTTTGCGTAGACACACAAACGTCTTCCAGCCTCTGTCGCTGTCATCATTCTCAGCTCACTGACCGGACCGCTTCTGTTTGGGACCTGACACTCTTCCCCCCTACTAAAAACTGTGGTTGTTTTGGAGTGCTATATCCTTGAAACAAGATATCTGCTGGCCCGCGACAATCCACGGGTAAATGCTGAAAAGGCAGCGTGCGCCATCGACATCGGAAGAGAGATTTGGCGAGGGCAACGAAGCGGAGAGAACGGCTAAGCAGGAGGGAAAGCCCATGTAGCTTGATAGTGTCTTGAACAGGAACTGGCCATTGCTGGAGAGAGACCTGGTGATTTAGGTTAAGTAGCAATAGACCTCGAGTGTCTTACGCGAGATAACTCGGCGATTGAGCATTGGCGACCCGCGGAGTCGAGACTTGACGGTGGGCTCGGTCCATGGAAGCTAGCCTGATACGATGGGTCAGGGCTGGACATATTTCGACACCACTTTTCGGCAAGACAGCCTTCCACCTGGACGATCAACACGCAAGGGATCAGTGCGACAAAGAGAGTGTGGAACCAGATGAGAGAAGCTTGTGTCCTGTCGTGAGCTTGGTTGTACTCAATCAGCGGCCTAACTTTCTTATGTTCTTCCTGCTGACGACTCGACTCGTAGAGGTTCTCGAGGTGGTGGCAAGCAGAGCGTAAAGCTCTGTGAACGTCAGGCGAAGATGTCGGACTCGAGAATATTCGTCACGTATTGCAGCGGCACGGTCTTCGTTGATCGAATCCTGAACAATAGAGCTGCCTGTGACGCGTCTTAGCCAAGATCAGAGAGCAAAATCAATGGCTGCGCCCAGTGCCAGCGCATCTTAGCGCGATTCCTTAACTCTATCCGCTTATCTCAACCCTGCGCTTAGGGCACTTCATTTAAAGCCAACTCGAAGTCTCTCTCTTCAAGATTGAAGCTTCATTCTCATGCTTACTTCACACTCATTTACTGGTCGTTACACCTAAGATGATGTGCCAGCACAAATTTCTACTTGCCAGTCCAGCAACAATATTGAGAATAATAAGATTCTTTTCTACTGGATCCACTACACCAAGAAAGGAAAACACCGACCTCTTTGCCTTTTCATCATTCAGTACGCTTAGTGGCAGGCGAACAGCCCTTAACAATCTAAGTCAGTGAGTGGTCCGTCGATGGCGAAGAATATTTAACCAACTTTTCCTGAATATATCTTCTAAAGAGATACCGACCGCCGCCGATTCCCGACCAAACCAAGAACCCTGATACAGTTCTGCAGTACTTTGAAGGCACTTCCCTCGACAAGGTTGTCCGTGGTCTTATGCAGCGATCAAGGCCATCGATAGCAGACCCAATTCTTTACAGCCAAGAACTGCCAATTTCCTGAGAGCAATATTGCAGAATCTACAATGGAGGTGTGCGTTGAGGAGAAGCTGTAGTTGGCATGCAGGGATTCTGGGAGCCTATGTATAGAATGTTCCGAGAAAGAGATGCTTGACTTCACGATACTTCCCGGCAAGAAGTTACATTGAACACCATTGTGTACAAGGGCACCGCGGTATAAGACCATAATTGAATCGAGATCAGAGAGGATGCTGGTTGAGGGATAATTGAGGTAACTGAGAGAATCTGAACACAGGAGTAACTAATACCTGCAGGCCCTGATCATGATCGAGACCCGTCAGATGTTCGAGGAGCATTCATCAAGACTCTGCAGCTGGCCTGAACCACATCGAGTTCGTTATGTTCCCCTCCCGCCTCATCGAACGAACGAGATAGCGCACCGACCCACGATGTACGACGATTTCCTCCTGCAAACAAACAAGAAACGCGAGATCCTCACAAGCCGATTGTAAGGCACTCCACCGAGTAAACTCGCCACATGTTGCAGCTTACACCGGTCCTTCGAGTGGTTAGCGGCCATGCAGCGCTATGCAGACAAGCTCGGCGATACAGCAAAGTGGACAGCGAATGTCTTTGATTATCATCACTGGACCTGCCGAGCGCGCTTGACCGGGCATTCCTGGGGTCCTTTTAACGAGGGTAGAACAATCGAACCTAACCAGGTCTACAATGCTAGGCTATAACGAGGGGCGCTCGGGAAGAGGAACAACTCTGCCGCATTTATGCGGTCCGATGTGCATCACTTGTCCCTTACGTAGAGTATAGAGATTAAGGGAGCAATTTATAAACGTCATATATTATGAACAAAGAAGACAACAATGACCTGACTGCATCATCTTGGCTGCTACACCACGAGGGCAAGATTCCAAGTCGTATACTACAGGTCGTCTCAACATCATACATCGCGTCCCTCAGACCGTTGAGCTTGCATCTGAAGATCCAGTTGGAGTGAAATGGCTGAGTCGATTCTTATATGAGTGGAACTTAGGAGAGCTATAGTTATCCTTAAATGTCAGCAACGCTAGGTATCGCTGCGCTTATCTCGTGTCCACATCTAGCGTCCTCTTTTAACCTTTTGTAGGACAACCAATAACAAGATGACTGACAGCCCAGAAGGGTAATCGCCGTTCTCACCCCACAAACAGGCCGCGTGGTGGAGCAAATCTTCGTGTCTGGACCCTCTAGATAGAGGTAAATGACGCAGTCTACCGTCGCCTCTTACGCCCATCCGACAGTCCGTTCTTAAACTTACCTAGCAGCACTTGCCATATGATAGATAGCAGTGGTATCTGGTTACTCAAATCGGGCGCGGCCAGCTTTGTGTATCTCTTTGCGCTTGTTCTCGCGATACGGAATGTGTTGCACTATTCTGACGGCTCCTCATCGTCGAACCTGACAGGGCTACGGCTTCTGAGGTTGGGATAGGTGGCGCCACGCTGCGAAATTATACTCATCTATCAGCCAGCAACTTAGAACGCTTCCTGTCTGAGTCTGGATACATGCTCGATACGATGTTGACAAGGCAGTGGTTTGATAACAGGGCTCTAGAATACACAAGTAGCATCATAAGGTATAGAATTCCTAGCGGAGTTTTACAGGCCCTCAATATCCTACTAACCCCATCCCTACTTGCATTGCTGGCTGCGATAGGGACAATTCTGAGAGATCGACCAAGCAATAAGTTCTACATAGCTACAGCTGTTACTTTTTCTTCCATAACCTCCCGTCGAACTACACTTAGATAGAATCTTATCCCTGAAAGATCCTTCACTGGAGTCGAATGGTGAAATAAGAGAAGAATAAAAAACAGCTAACCAGCCATCATCGCAAGCCCACATCTCTCGGTTTCAATAAAGGGTGTTTCGTCATGAAGTGCCGCTTGAAATTATCCCTTCTGTAACGTTTACCTGCCTTTTTACAGCCCTTAACAGTGCATTCCCAGTATTTCGTGTCTTTATTGTGGGTATCTTTGTGGCGGCTGAGGCTTGTTGGATGCCCGAAGGTCTTTTCGCACTTCAAACATTGAAACTGATGATCAGCCCGGACTGTTTGGTATTGAGGCAATAAATGATTGTTTATACCAGATATACTGGTTTCTCCCTGAAATGAATCCCATGGATGGCGATCATCCGGAATCGGGGAGAATGGCGTATCGTTTGTTGAATTGTTTCCACTCAATGGCGTGTGGCCTGAGAAGGTGTCTCGCTGCGAGTATAGACCTATTCTTGGCCCTGTAGAGACAGCTTCAGAGTTTTCATCCGTATAGTAATACCCAGTTGCGGCGTCGGTATTAGTTAAATGCGAAGAGAGATGTCGAGATGTTCGCACATCATCTATCGCACACTCGTTGTCGACGAAGGCTTTGGAGTTCTCGGATGAAAGCTCTAAGAGATCAAAACTGTGTCCGTAGGATGAGAAGTTGGCCTGGTTGAAGTTTTTCGGGGACCGAGGCGCGTTGCTTGACAGATTCCAGGCAGGGAGGGTCTCCTGCTTTACGTCTGCAGGAGACCCGCCTCCTTCTTTAAGAATAAAACTTGAAGAACTTCGAGATAGCAATCCTGGGCTGTCTGATGGCCCAGGACTGCGTAGGCAACACTATGTTTTTTGGGGTGGGGGGGGGGGCGGATAGGCAAGATCGAAACTGCCGTTTGACTCTGAGTTAAACTCGTAGAGCCAAGGCGACGGGAATGCCTTTTTTAAGTCACCAACTCCACATAAAATCCATGCTGGTATTCTCCCTCGGGTTGACCAATTTGGGTACTCATTGCGAGCCTAGATCCTTAGCATGGGCCACGCCTGAGCTGGGTGTAGTCTGCTATCACACAGTGGGGGATGAGCCTCAAAAAGAACCAATAGCGTAAGTCAGCGGGAGAATGATGTACTAGAACAAGATGCCTAACGCCACATTTTTGGATTGACCTCAATTCTGACCAATGGAAAAGTCGGTTGTGTGAGCCGTGCTTGTGTGTTGGCCATGCTTTAAGGGGGGTAGTATCAGGTTCCTGATAGCCTCAAAAATAGCCAATAGGATAGGCTTCAATTTTGTGAAAGCTGCAGTGTGTGGCATCAATACTGGCCAAAAGTGGATTGAACCAGTCCATCTCATTTTTCGGAAACAGGTGGCCAATTGTATTGTGATGATGACTTAATGCTCCCGCTCTCGAGCTCTCGGATGATTCTTAAGGCTTTGCTTGTCTATAAATACAACAACCGTTTCCAACTTGTGTATGTGTTTTTCCCCAACACTTTCAATCATTGCCAGACTACTACACTTGGTTTAAATCTTCTAATTCTCCATCAAATAGTCCTTCTAAGGTTGCTACTCCCAAGCTTCGGCATTGAAGATGACTTTTCAGCGAGAACTCCCTCAATTATCAGACCCCCAGCTGCTTGACAAGATCGATAGGCTTCGCGATCTCAATATCGCCCAGCACGTGGCCTTACCTCAGGTAGGGCCTTCAATTCTTGTCCTTGCAGCTTCAGGACTCAGTACTGACGGCTGTAGCTTGTCGTTGTTGGGGATCAAAGCTCCGGGAAATCATCTCTTCTAGAAAGCATGACTGGGATCCCCTTCCCTCGAGACCAGACCCTCTGCACCCGCCATGCTACTCAGATTTCTTCTCGTCGCCAAGTTGACGAGTCAGTAAACATTAGCATTATCCCAGGGCCAAATGCTTCTGAGGACCATCGAAAGCATCTCGAAACCTTCCGCCATACCGAGTCTAGTAGCTCAGAATTCCGACTACATTTCACCGATATAATGAAGAAGGTGATATCTATCTTGAAAACTTTAATATTGGTATTTCTCTGTATCCTGGCTAATACAATCGTCTTCAAGGCACACGAGCATATGGGCTTACGATCAGACCTGTCAAAAGGTCAAGGGGCTATTTTCAGTGAAGACGTTCTGAAAGTGGAGATTAAAGGTCCCCATGAGGAACTTCTCACTATTATTGATGTTCCTGGATTTTTCCGCGCTGCAGGTGACGGGACAACTAAGAACGACATTGAAATGGTGGACAATCTTGTCCGAAGGTACATTAAAGACGAGCGTACGGTCATCTTGGCAGTTTTTCCGAGCAATGTTGACATTGCCACCCAAGAGATCCTGCAAATTGCCGAAGAGTTTGATAAGGATGGAGAGCGTACCGTGGGTATTCTCACCAAGCCCGACTTGGTCCATGAAAGGGGTGCTTAAGACAAAGTTTGCGATCTTCTCCAAGGGAAGCGAAGGCCACTCACCCTGGGCTACTATGTCGTTCGCAATCGCGGTGCTGACGATGGAGAAGTCGACCCTGATGAACTTGAACAGACTTTTCGGAATCCCCCCTGGAATGAGCTCCCGCATGACAGAGTGGGCATCTTAGCGTTGAAAAACCAGCTGCGGGCCCTGTTGTTGGATATCTCTACCAGGGAGTTCCCCAAGATGATGGCAGATATCGACCAACAGCTCAAGGGCTGTAATGAAGAGCTGGACAAGCTGGGACCACCCCGTCAGAATCATGGACAACAGCGCACATTTCTTAGTCGAATTGCTGGGCAGTTCCAGAGCAACGTCAGATCAGCGTTATCAGCCGACTATAACGCAAGTACGATCTTTGAAAATGAGGATTTACGTTTGATCACCCAGGTTGTGAATATAACAGAGGCCTTTTGTCATGAGTTCCACGAGCGAGGTCATTCAAGAAACTTTGAGACCCCTAGACACATTCAGAAAATTGCAGACGAGGGCTGGGATTCCGAGGATAAGTCAAATGACGCTGAAGGAGAAGAAGACTTAGCCGTCCCCTCGCATATCCAACTTATACTGGCACTTGTCGACATTTTGAACGTTGATAGGTGTACGGAACAGGAGTTAATAGAGCTTGGCAACATCATTAGCTCTCCGGTCAGTGTCAGCGCCCCAGGCAATAACATGGCAGAATGGATTAAAAGCGTTTACCTCCGGTCTAGAGGTCTCGATCTCGGAACATTCAATGCTCACCTTGTATCCGCGGCTTTTGCGGAACAATCTCGGAAATGGAAAGCCATTACAGGCAATTATATGAACAGAGTGATCCTTACGGTCCATCGCTTCATCAAATTTATACTGATCAAGATCTGTCTAGATCAAGACATCTATCAAAAGCTATGGAGAGAGATTCTCACCAGTCTCTTGCCAGGCTATAGGAGAGCCCTGGAACAAGTCGAGCTCTTGATTCATGTTGATCAACAGAAGCAGCCATACACGCTCAACAAGCGCTTTAACGAGAGCCTGGCAGAGATCAAAGGTCAGCGATTGATGGGCTCGCTTTACGGAACGGCAAGGAAGGACACTAAGCAGTACGGCGAGATCCAGTACATGGTTAATCTCCGAGATATCCCTGGCGTGGCCACGGCACAGAACAATGCTGAGCACTTACAACAAGAGGTTCATGATATTCTTCAGGCTTACTATAGCCTGGCGCGAGATCGATACATCGATAACATTTTCCAGCTCGCTGTGAACTATCATCTACTGCACGGAACGGGAAGCCCTCTTAAGGTGTTTACGCAGGATTGGGTCCTGGGCTTGGACAATGGAGATCTCAACCGTATCGCTGGTGAGTCTAATACCACCAAGCGGAATCGCAACCGAATCAAAAAGAAGATAAGCGACTTAGAGAAAGCTTTAAACATTCTCAAAGAACCTCAGGGTAGCGAGTAGTTGGTAAATGTGGGATAAAGAAGAGGATAGAGAGTCTAGAGGCTGATATAGTCGATCAGCTGATTGGTTTTGTACAATTGACAGCCTAGTTATATGAGGAAGCGAACTCTGTCACAGGATATGCTATGGATGACTGTAACAAGGGATATGTCTGACTTCTCTGCCTCTACTCTCCATGAGGTCTCACATTGTGTTTACGAAAATTGATCACATAACGTCCAATCCTATGAGGGGCACGCTCCAGCTGACCAAGTATCGTCCGATACCGCCATAAGAAGTAATGAACAGGCTGTCTAGCATGCACGGGAGGTAAATCCAAATGCGATGAGTCTATTCCATCCTGCGGACAATGTCCCAACCTCACTATTGATTACTCTTAACACAATACCGCAACCTAGGCGGCAAGCAGTAGGAAAACCAAACGACACACTCACAATACGGCGGGCTTTATGAGAGACCTCCACATATTGATAAAAGCTGCTTGTCTATTTTGGTCATACGGTCGTCTCTCTTGTCGCCATAGCGATGCCTCATTGCTCCGCACACAGCGTAATTGCTCCGGCATATCTTTGCCTTGGCGTCATGGCTCGACAGCGCAGGCTCAAGATTTCAGAGACCAAAAAGGCAACCGGAGCACGGAGCGTTGACCCTTGCCTGTCACATTTGGCGATATTTGCATGGAAAGCAAAAAGAAGAAGAAGAATCTAACTCCAGCTAAAATGTACCACAAGAGGTCGCCATATCTGCCTCCCAATTCTTGTACGCATGAAGTTTCCAGACATCCAAGTTTGACTCGCGAACTACCGTCTCATTGAATTCCTTAGCCGCTGCTACGAGCTATTGTGCAGATATTAGCAGACAGGATCTATCATTCCAGGCGAAATACATACGTGTTTGAGATTTCTAGTTAAATGCCTCAAATTCTGCATGATAAAGCTTCGACGACGACTCAGCTTTGCCTGCCTATTTGGGTATTCTTCCAGGAATGCAAGGTAGAGCGTGAGATCCTCATACGTCTCATGTTGACTCTGGAAGAAATGCTTTAGCTGTAATAACGCGCTTAGGGCATTGTCTATCTTTCGGCGGATATTATCGAACTGGATTGTCAATAAATTGACATTTTCCAGTAGAACTGTTGTTTCTTTTCGGTCAGTTCTCGCTCGCGCTATGTCGTGTTGGAGCCTTTCAATCTTCTTCATAAGGTCTTTTTGCTCGATAATTGAGGCTGGCATCCAGACGACACCAACTGGCGCGATCCACCAGCACAGTAGGTCACCACTCGAACTTCCCTGTCGCTTAAGTTCGTCGTTTCTAAACTGTATGAGGGGCTTAATTGTATCGTCGATACTTTTCTGTAGGTCGGGATTGAGAATATATGCGTATGGTTGCGTGGTGCTTTGATCAGTAGGGTTTTGAGCTGGGCCACCTATGTAATGCTTCCGAAGGAACTCAACGCTCTTCTCGGAACACATAACCTTGAGTTTTATCTGAATTCTTGTTAGCCAGTAATTATTGAGCTTAGATCGTATAAGATAAAGAGAAAAAGCAGAGGAAGGGAATCTCTGTTTGTCTTACTAGATCGAGAGCTTGATAAGTTAAATCAAATTGACGCATTCTGCCTAATGCGGCTTCATGAAGAGCTTTCAACTTCCTTCTTGTTATATAAAGAGCATTGAAGAACTCGCAATCCCAGGACTCCTTCTCCTCATATTTCTTTTGCATAATAACCTCCAGAGTCTGTTTTAGACTGCAGTTGTATTTTTCTTGCGCTAGTTCGATTAACGCGTATTTGCAGTAGGCGATTGTTCGAGAGGCCGAGCTTACTGATGCGAACTTGTTAGTCGATTTGCGTGCTGCTGCGATGACATCCCAACTCACGCAGACTTGGCATTTCCCATAAGTTCCAGTCGCCACAGTATCGTGCTATCGTGGACATGGCTTCCTTGGTTTGCTGCGAAGTAGAAAGAGGACTTGTTAAAAACATGCGTTGGAGGGCCAGGGTCGTAACCTTACTTCATATATTTGAGGATCTATCTCTGTTAATTTGGTGCAAGCCTTTTCTGGTATCAATTCACGGAAGCTCTTTTCGCTCCGAGGAATGTCTGCGACACTGACACACAGGGCCTGGAGGTCTCCGAAGCTCGTTTCAGTAAAGCCAAAACATACGAACCAATATTAAATACCGAGAAAATCCAGGCGGTCAAGGACAAAGCTCATATATGAACTTTCCCCTGTCGCAGTGGCCTTGAGCACATGAACAGTGGCTAGACCGAGCTTCTGCTCAAAAATCTCCTTGAGATGCTCGTCATACTCATCAATCGGAGTCCAAGTCATGCTAGGATTGATATCATCATAGTTGGAACGAGTAATTGTGGCCCCAGAATCATGAGAGCTACAGCCAGCCATTGTAGCGAAGTAGCAGTGCAGAGTGAAAAAGAGGAAGTTAGCTTTACTAGGAAGAACGTGATTGCAAAAAAGGTAAGTGTACAACAAGAAAACAACTTTATTACTGCTTTATACTTACTGTAACTAAGGAATGGTGTTTTATGTAAGGGCAGCACAAGTGAGTCAAAGGCAAGAAAGTCAAAAAAAGAGAGAGAGATGAGACAAACAAGAGTTGAAAAACGGGTGTGCGCTACATAACACAGAATCCTCCTGGTTTATTTCCTACATTGCCCTAACTGCAGAGGATATAACTACGTTAGCGAAACGCAGTAAAATGTTGAAAAGCTCTTAATGTTATAAAGCCCTAATAGATACATATTTTTACTTCAGTCGGATTCTAATAAGATGACAAACATGTTTCAAAAGCTTACAAGCAAGGTGTCATTAGCCGCGAACCTTTCCAATCAATTTGTTATCACAGACAGACATACTTCAAGCTATGTCCTAAATGAAATAAGCCTTGTTTTCCATGACCTGATTGTCTTGCGGAATGTCCTGAAAGGAACATAAAAGGAGAGCCTAACCCAATCCAGTAAACCCATTCCTCGTATTGAGGGTGCCTGAGCGCCTACCTTGTACCTGTTGGCTTGAGTGTAGAGGGGGCTAGGGGTAGTATGACGGCTATCACATATTGGTCAGTCAGTTTGTAGTGATTGAGAGGGTCGGTTTGCGGATGTGTTGCTCGAGATGAATAAGCCTCTGGTATAGGAGGTGCAGAAGAGTTCAGGGTCTCTGTGGGCAAAGAGTAGGAATAGATTATGGTGAAGGCGACATCGGACCTACTGTTCTGCTCTATTCTGGTGCGTTGGCGTTGGTAAGGTTTCCCCTGTTTATCGAGCTGTAAAGGCCAAACGAGAGATTGCCCCACTATGATACCACTTTTTAGTTCTTGGTTCTCGAACCGCTGCAAACTGTCTGAGCGCCACGATGTACAGCTTGGTATCCACCTTGAACATCAGATCATCACATTCTTAGCTCTTTACACATCTTTGTTGCTGCCCTTTTTCCATTACGAGACGTATTTGTGACTTGAGACTCCGGGCCATCGCCCTGCTATTGCAGTAGCGCCGGGCCTCTAGTCATGACAATGGTTCCACGAAGTCTCTGCATGTTTGCACACATGAAGATTTCTGGTTCTGTTGATGCATACTTGTCGCCGGCCCTCCCCTGGACAGTGCGTTACAACAGAGAGATGTGGCGCCAGCTTGGTTTTAGTGGTTTACCTGCTGCATCTCTCCGATTATTCCATCAATTCTTTGGTGATCTCTGTGCTTTCTTTGCAGTCGCTTTCGCAATCAGTGAAGCATCTGGGCTGCCCAATACTGCTTCCACAGTCCGTTGAACTTTGGTATTCGTTTCAATAAGGTCACTTTCGAGACTGCCGATGTGTTGCCCTAAATAAACTGCTGCATTTGTTCCGATGTCTGCTCTGTGACAAGCTCGGCTCGCAGCAATGAAGGCAATTGTTCCTCCGCGTCTACATCCGTCAGTATCCACACTTGATTCGTCGATAAAAGCTTTTATTGACTCCATAGGCCCCTTTGGAAGAGCACTGGGATAGCAAGGCTAGGAGTAAGGCTTGCTGGGAATTCTTAGAAGTGCGACTCGTGTTCCCCGGGAGGTGGTGGGCAGTCAATACCAGTCATTGATAAGTCAACTCAGGGTCTTTCTGTAATCCCCTGCGTTCTGATACCCTGTTAATTGCAAGATTGACGATTAGTGAATCAAGTTACGACCCCTCTTTAAACCAGTCGGACCTCCCTAATTACCCTCAGGGTGTCAGAAAGCAGGGGATGACAGAAAGACCCTGAGTTAAGTTAGCCAACAGGCCCTTTTTGAAGGTTACTACTCAAGCTTGCGGCGTAAATCAATGTCCCAAATACCCTCTTGCGCTTGTGTACCAAGTGCATGCATCCACACATGCCCAACATAGGACGCACCAGATGTCTTGGAATGCTCTTGTGGACTCTGGTTACGTGATTTTCAGAGATAGGGTCACAGTCGAAAGTTACGCGTTATCTGCGCCTTATTTTTCGAGGGTCAAATGTCTGCAGCATCTGTCACACCGGCTGTTGGCAAGCGATCGCGGGCCTGGGAGTGTTGTGAGAACTCGATAGTGCAATGAAGCTTGTTACCTGCAACAAGTGAAAACGTAGCTCAGAAGATGTAGGCAGATTTTTTTCAACAGGTTAATTAATCTTTGAGACAGGATTAGCAAATTGGCTGGCCAATGGATGACTCTGAAGATAAGAATTGGCAGGAGTAGAATTATTGACCTAGTCTGCCGCGTTCTCACCTGCGGCACTTTCGGAAGCGCTGTACATGAAATTTTCGCCATTAATCCGGGCCATTGAGGAAGACTCTCCAGCAACATGCATCAACTCTTATTTGTGATGGGTGCCGATACCTTTTGCCCGTGAATCATGGGAGTCAAGGAGCTTCAGTAATTGAAGAAAATCCGGCACTGGAGGATAGATTGTCCGTAATAGCCTTTGGCCAATTATCTCATCTCACAAACGGTACGCATCATATTCCTCGCATCTTTTTCGTGGTACAAGCTTTGCGCAAATTTTCGTGAAGATTTAACAACTCTAAAAAGTACGTACTTGGCCGTTGGAGTCGCGAGCAACTTGTTCTCATTGAGTTGACCGCGCCACAGCCACTGCAGCCCCTTGTTCCTTATGGTAGGGTCGGATGGCACACATCTCCAAGCAGCGCGACAGGTCCTGTTCTCTTGCCAGTGCAGTCAATTGGGTCCCATCAATAACGTACATGGGCTATCGTGACTTTTGGGAACCTTTGTCTATATTTTGAGTAATCGGTGTTAACACAGCTTTCTTTTCGCGATGGCCAGACGTGGAATATCATTTTCGTCAGCCTGAAGTGAACGCTAGTTGTATAATGCCATGCATGATGCTATAACCTCTCAACCTGGCCATAAAAGCCTGTCTTTATCTCTGCTTTGGGCCAGGTCGCCAGTTTGGAGAAGAACAAGACTGAACTGTTTCCCTCAGCTTGTAGGGTAAGTTAAGCAGTACCAATCCAGCTTCACCCAGCGCTTTATCCCTTCCGACTTGATCACATCATCGATAGTCACCACTTCTTTGTTGAGGACTGGTGCAAAACGACTAGAGTTGTGTGCGATGTTTTGGTTTTAATTGTTACTTGTGGTGCTGGAGTTAAAGTTGAGGCTCTCTATGTTGGGTTTGGCCAGAAATGCATTGGCGACGATGAGCTCCATTGACAAGATATGGATTGCATAATTCATCATCTAGTTGCATATCTTAAGCTTACTACTAGGTATGTAATGCTGCATATCTCCAGTCTGACCCAGATCCGGACCCACTCCACATCGCTTACCATTCCAGATTGGGCTAGAACTTGATCTTGCAGATCTGCGCCGCTCCCAGGGCAAATTCAATGCTCCTGTGACAGTGTTAGGTGCTCCCGCGATTAGTTACCTGCTTCAGCGACAAGCTACGGGGCCTGCTTCAGTAGACATCCTCATAATTGTGGCTGTATCTGCACTGCTCCCACAGCGTAAATTATTGCTCATGCGATAAGCTGGAGGTGATATGACCTACACTTTAATTGCTCCTACGATAAAATTCATTGCTCCAGCGAAAAACCACTAGCTAAGATATTCTGGACATTCGCTGTACAGCAATGCCTCAATCATAAATATCATCAATAAATGCCACTGCTCTTCTCTCCTCTACCATCACTCAGACAAAACCATAAACTCGCATAGACTATTTAATCTGATCATAAATTCACTTACCTGGTCAATGTCATGTCGCCTAGGTTACCTCTCGTCCGATCGCCATTTGCTCCGACGTGAGCATTGTCGATGTATCTCTAGTATTTGGTTTAATTATGACAAAATCGCCAAGGACCGAATCCTGCTGGTGATTCGCAAATCATCTCAAGTCAAAATGACGAGCTTGGTTACTATTTCCCTCTGTCTGGTGCTCAAGTTGATGCTATCGCGAGCTTGGTGTTATATCGGGCCAATGTTAGCCCGACATACGATGGCCACCTCATATTCCGCTTGTAGGTACCTGCAGGTCTCAATTCGGAATAATTTCTTCCGACCCTCCATCAGCAACCTCAGCCTCACTTTCGAAAACGCAGCTGAAAAGCAAGTCTGACAGTCTTTCAACCCCTCTTACCCACCTTGAGTTGTTCTCATCTTCACATACGGAATGGACCTCGCGCAATCCTCACAAGCGGTTTCATCTGCTATACCCAAAAAGGGGGATCAGATCTTGCAAAATGCCATCGCTTCATTCAAGGCAGTTCTTACACCCGAGCAGCTCGTCGAGTTCGAGTGCATTCAATCTGTACCGGACACAGACGCCGTTCTTGTATTCACGGCAGAGCTAGATCTTCGACGACAAAACCAGAAGGGCAAAAGTATTGCCAGCCGTCTATTTCCTATCCTCCAAGCTGTACACAACTTTACATCTGTTATAGATACCTATGTTTCATCAAACCCTACTATTGCAGCTCTTGTTTGGGGAAGTGTCAAGATAACAATGATGGTGAGTATGCGACTGATGATTTACAAGGCCATCGTAATTGACCATGACCAGATTATGCTCAATGCGGCGCCTTATTATGAAGCCTTTGTCGAGTTGTGTATGGAGCTTGGCAGGATTTGCCCGAGGTTTGAGCAATATCAGGCTCTCTTCCCCGCCTCAGAACGGCTACAAAACGCCCTATGCACTTTCAATGCCTGTATCATCCAGTGCTGTCAGCGGGTCATCGCAATCCCGAAAAGGTCGAGTGGGTGGACTTCGCCACTCAATCCACTCAATCCGTTGTTCTGGTAATCATTTCAGCAGGTCTTTGAGTCTGATTTACAAAAGCTCCGCGATCATAGTAAGAATGTCAACAAGGAGATTAGACTTGCAGCAGACCAGTCCCAGCATCGGAATAACGAGCTCCAAAGGCTAGAGAATGAGCAAGCCGACCGGTCTAGGCGGTCGCTGAGTCGGTTTATGTCCCGCACGCGTGAGGATATCGACAGAATGCACAGGCTGCAGATCATGAGAACTGAGGAATCAGAAAGTGAGTATCCATATTGAAAAGAAGAACTTGCTAAACATATAAAAGGAGAAAATAATCAGAAGCTTCTAGACTCTTTATGTTCTTATGATTACATCAAACCTCTGAAACAGGCCCGTCAGAAGCGATACCCCAAATCAGCAGAATGGATCTTCGGCACAGACAAGTTCAAACGCTGGGCAGATATGACTACACCAGGGCTGCTCTGGTGTTATGGAAAAAGTAAGTCTTGTCTATTCATATAAATCTAGCTTCTCTAACACTTCGCAGTGGGGTCAGGTAAGTCAATCATCTGGTAATTATATAGTCGCGAAATTGAGTTGCCACTGACGACCGTAGTGCGGGTGTGATCGACTACCTCTTGACTGAACGATCTAGCCCTCAGAGCCATGTGACGTTCTTTTTCTCAAGATTTGACGACTCAGAGTCGATGAGAGCTGAAACTATTCTACGATCTCTAGCTAGACAGTTGGTCACCATCCAGGATGTTTCAGGTCCCACTAAGCAGGCTTGCGAGACCATACAGAATGCGTCTGAGGATATCATATCGGAACTTTCTCTGCTCTTAACCCGTCTACTGTCGAGAAAAGGCCCACCGTCATGGGTTATAGTGGACGGTATAGATGAGTGTCAAAAAGAAGAGCGTCAAATACTCATCAAGGTAATAAGATCAATGCTGGATAATGGCGTTAACGCCAGACTGTTTATTACTAGCCGAGATCATGCGAATTCTAACTTCGAGGGAGCCAACGTCAACCTCCAGCAGATTTCTATGAATTGCTCTCTTGCCCAGGATGGCATGGCACTACTAGTTGACCAGGCCGTGCAAAAGTGTCTTGAGGCTAAAGAGCTACTGGTTAGCGACCCGACACTCATAGCTAAGATCAAGAAGACTCTTGCAAAGCACGCCGATGGCATGTATGCTTCCCAGATATTGCTGTAGCTGGCAGAAGCTGATTTCATTATAGGATTCTCTGGGTAACTCTTATCCTCAGACACCTCTGCAGCCAACCAAACGACGAAAAGATCCGCGAAGCCATTGTTCTCAAAAATCTACCCAAGAGCCTGACGGAGATCTTCAACCGGATCTTAGATCGCACCATCTCTAAAGAAAAGGATGGCATCGTTCAAGCACTTCTTCCGTGGATAGTAGCGGCAAAGCAACCTCTAACGCTTTCTCAACTCGAGGAATGCTGTCTAATAAGGCCACTCCAAGAATACACTATCCGAGATCGATATGTGAATGGAATTCATCTTATCGACGATTGGTTCCAGGGTCTCGTTGAGATTGACTACGAGACCAAAACAGTTCATTTTATCCATGCCTGCGTTCAACAATTCTTTCTTACCATGCCAGATAAACCAGCCTTTTCAAACTTCTATGTTCCTTTCCAAGACGCCGACCGACACATTAGAGATATTTGCGTTACGTACTTGAACTTCAGTGATTTTAAGACAACTTTAGCCCAAGGACGTCCGTCGCCACGGCCAATAGCCCCCGATGAGATCTGCCAGACGGCCCTTAGTAATGAGTGGAGTCGGCCTATGTTCCTGAGACTTTCTCATAGAATTCGCGGCCACAAGCGACGCGCTGCTGATATTGGTAGACCTATTGCTTCGCGCACAAGAGAGCCTGATGCAACTGTTCAAGAAACGATAATCCTAGATCACCCATTCCTTACGTATGCCTCGGCCTATTGGCTCCTCCACTCGATTCACTTCGACCAGGAGCAATGCCAATCATGGAGTCTATAGAAGGATATGCTCATATATGGGCATGAACTAGCTGCATCGCCAGTGTCTGAAGAGCCTTACCGGACTATCGATAAAGCCCTTATCCTTTGGGCTACTCAAAACAGGCACTCTGCGCTTCTTCATGTTATCGCTACGTCAATGGAGCTAATTGAAAAATATCACCCAGCCATGTTCGACTATATGTTGGAACACAGTGATATCAACCTTCTGCATCGCATATTGAACACCAAAAGTTGGGGCCCGGAGCTACATTCTCTATGCTGGAGGGCGGCGCATAATGGCCATCTTGGGATCATCAAGGCGCTATCTGGAGCAGGCGCGGACATCTTTAATGCATATCGAAGCAGTCCAGGCCAACCCCATCATCTACCTCTTATGGAGGCTACTGAGAAAGGCCACATCGAAGTTATGGAGTATCTTCTACAGAAGGGGGCAAACCCCAAATCACAGACTCTTCTCTATCGGAGTGCGCTGGAGCCAGCGGCAAATTTGGGTGGTTTGAAAGGCATCCAGGCTTGCAAGTTGCTTGCCGATGCCGGGGCAAACGTAAGAAATACCTACGCCCTGCCTAAGTCTTGTGCTCGTGGCGACAGGGAAATCATTGAATTTCTCCTCAGTGCAGGTGCTGATATTAACGCCGCATATCCTGCGACACCATGGGAACTCCTATCCGTAGGCGATTACCTAAATTATTAAGTACTCTTACTATACGCTAACAACAGCACACAGACTGACGGTACCTTTGTGTACGAAGAAACCACCGCCCTCCTACAGGCTTTCTCCGTCTTAAAGCCAAGAGTTGATATTATTGAACTTCTGATTAGGGCTGGAGCGACAGTAAACATAGGAAGTTCACAGGACAGTGGCTATAGACTGTTGCGAGAAGCGATCAGAAGTCGCGATTGCAATTTGGTAAAAATAATAATACGGGAAGGCGCTAGTCCTAATGGGAGGCCTGGTCTTTATTCTTATGATACTCCCTTGGCGCTAGCAGCTGCTGAAGGCTCGTTTCAAATTATGCACTATCTACTGGGTAATGATGCTCGAGCTACTGATTTCAACGGCATAGATGCAAGGATACCGGATTATTTGAAAAGTGGAAAGGACTATAGAGACCTATTAACTGCATTAAGAGAAGCTCGGAGGCCGGTCTGCTGCATGCTATCGTTATAAGATAGGTCAAACTAACTCATTAAGAACGCCCTCCTCTTCTTTAGAGATATAGTTTAAGAGCATTGACCAGCCGATACCAAATCCAGAATTTAAGACCATGTTCATGCCTGGGTCTCCAATTTAGGGATATGGCAGATGATTGCTAAGACAGAGGAGGGCTTACAAGGCTTACCATGTTCCAGTGTGATACACAACACTTAAAACATGGCCTTTTCCCGATCGTACAGCAAATCGCTCTCTATCATGTTCATCCTCATCGGAATCATGCTCCGGCACCAGGCAATACTGGCACCAACACCACTCAAGGTCCATGTTGACCTGGCGCTTGATATTACGGGCAAACACAGTGTTTTAAACTTCACAGCGAATAAGACATATTTCTTCTTCATGTAGAAGTCAAACCCTAGTCACGACAACTGTCGTTTCCGTCACTGCCCAGTAAACATAATGTTACTCCGTCCAGCCGCCATATTACAGCTCATGGCGTCAGATACCCTAAAGTTCACCGAGTGGATCATCGGAGGTTTATATTACAGGATAAAGTGTGTCTTCCTGGGCGATAAGCTGGTTGAAGACAACCTGACTAGAAAAACAAGACGGTAGGAACCTTGTGCCATGGAGTGACTCGAAAGGCAGTGACGTCCATCCAAGGCTCTTAATCATCCCCAAAAAATGTAGGGCATGCTACAAATGTTAAAGGATCGATGCGTGCCGCTGTCGCCTCTTGACCCCGTCCTATAATACTTATCGGCACCCAGAAAGATCAAACTCGACCAACATCGACATGATCATGGAGACCTGAATACCACCATTTTCAGACATTCGGATAAAACCTCTTCAGAGAGTCCAAAACCATTACTCGCTCCGCCTGCGACTTCATTACCTGGTTCGACCTTAAGGCCAGCACCTTTTTACTATCAACTTCTGTTACTGAATCTGCGTGCTTTTTGCAAACTTCGACTATCCTTCCCGCTGAGAAAGAGCTCATCTCACGACTTGTATCTCGAAAGTCGAGATAGGCTTTAGATCTTGATAGCAGAAATCCTAGATCGGGAAGCTTCTTTAGTATTGGTGGAGTCTTGACTGCTAACTTGTTGGTTTATTCGCGCAAATTCGAGTGTGTTGGGTTTCCAAAGAAAAGAGAAAAGGAAACCACTTGCTGTCGATGAAATATCTCGATACAGGAATTGGAAGGATTGGCACGCTAGCAAAGCGTTATTCCTCCCTCATATCTTTGTAACTGTCACAAGCTGTTTAACATCCTGCTAGGTATGAGTTGCGCGTTCCGTCAGCTCAAGATGGTTGAGAAAACCACCTTGTCGCGCTTATAAGGATACTGAGTTTTTCATTGATGATATGGCAGCTCTTTCTTCCATTACAAGCTTCAGACGTCAGATTACTTCGTTCATTTGTGTACTTTACCTTTTTGCGTCATGGCTGATGATTCCTTTGACTTCTCACCCTTATCACAGATGCACCGTTCCCCGAAGACCCTGTATTTCGTAGCTTTTTTCAACTCTCCATCTCAGTTCTATGTCTAGAAGGGTTCATATGCAAGAATGAAGAGAACAATTACTATCTGAAGTTTCTTCTGCAACTCTCATCTTGCGACGTATGTTCATGGGCCATCATCAGGTCACTTCACTTCAGCCCTCATTGGCAAGCTGTAACAGTCAAGGATGCCAACCTTGTGTCAATGAAGCGCAAACTTCGCAGATTGGCAGCTGTATAAGATTACAATTCGTCATACTAGTGCTCGCGCGAGTGGAGAAAGCAGCCATAGTATGGAGTTCCTTGATCATTTAAAGTTTTTTAAGTTATCGTAACTTAAGTATTTAAATATTAACTTAATAAGTATTTAGCTTATAAGATAAATTATTAAATTAAATAATATAGTATATTAACTTACAGTTAAACTCCAAAATGTATATAAGGAACCTAGTGTAACTTGCCCTCGCCCTCATCCTCCACCATAATGATATCCCGTGGTATTTGCTGTTTCTCACCAGTGACCAGACCTGCTTCCTTCACAAGGCCATGACATGCACTTTTGACATGAATATTCCTTGCCGCTAGTTTAATTCGAGACCGATTCTTTAGCCAAATGTCCCGAAGTCTTCTGATAGAGTTATGAAGCCCATGGCTAACTGAAGCATCTACCATACCCTTGTCTCGGATGCTCTCATAAATACCTCGTGCAACATCCATACATAAACGATCTTGTACCTCCCACAGTGTTCCAATGACATGTCGAAACCCAGCAACTTGGCAAGCGCCTATCAGATGCAGACTCTCATCCGCGAATTTCTTATCTTTATATCTACCTGTTCCACAGGCAGAAAGATAAGCCAGGAATGGAGAAGACTCTCTAAGATTCATTTCTAGTAACTCGCCTACAGTGAGCGGATTATGTTGACCCTCTTCTCGAAGCAAATGACTTAGAGACGGATTAGTCTCGTCTGTATGGCCGTGGCCAGCGAAGTGGAATATACTGCATCCCTGTAGATATAGTTGGATGTCTGCTTTTCGTTTCTTCTTGGGCTCTATTATTGTCAAGTTCATGGAGGAGCAGATTCCGCGAATGGAGTCAACTTCTTGGCGCGCAAAGGGAAGTGAAGCGCAGCCGGTGGTATCTTCAAGAGCGACGAGCAATGCCGTTGGGTCAGTTGGCTGCTTGATAGGGGCTCGATGGGATAGAATCAAAGCCTTTACTGATGAGCTGTAGGACGAGATAGCTCTATCCATCACCGTCTCGCCTGTATTCCTCAAGTGATACCCAGCTGCGTGGAGTGGGAACTTACAAAGAGCGCCCGTAGGAATCCACCATATGTGCGTCCAGTTTTGGTCTGTTGGCGTGTTTGTAAGGCCAAGATAATCGAGAATGGGATTCGCAATGACATCCCATAACCACTCTAGGGTTTCAAGACTATCCAAATTGCCAGATTGTACTCTGCGTTCAAGGTCGTTCTTGGTGAGACGTGGAAGACTAATAGCGTATTCCCCCCGAGAATTCACAACTATGGCACCGCAGTCGAACATGCTGATGTTGATGACAATAATTGGACCTTGACGTGCCACAGCTCGTATCTTGGACGCACTTGGCTCCAGGAGGAAATCTTCAAACCCAGAAAGACTTCGAATTTCCTTAACCACATCATCGAAACGGCGCTCGCATTCGTATTGGTGGCTGGCTAGCGTTGATTCTGGCACGTTTTTGGCTCGGTTGGTTATACTGTAGAACTCCTCCTTACACTTGATGAATCGGTTTGCCAGTTCCGGGCTATTTGAGTGTAGATCTTCTACACCAGTGCGCATATCCACTATTGTTGTAGCAAGAACACCACGACCTTTCTCTAAAAGTCCGAGAGCCTTCATTAGAGATTTGACTCCCCTGATTGCAGTTGAAGCAGCCTCATATGCCAGACCCGCGACCTGACCCAACAAATACTGCTTGTCCAAGTTATCAAGTGAACGTAAAACGAGCTCCGGTATGAGGTTAAGTGCCTCCTCCGCAGCCTTGAATGCTTCTTTCCTTTAAGATCTGATCAGGAGGTTTCTCAACAACTGCCTGCTCGCTCTTATTCGGATGATGAGAGGGGCATTAACTTGGTAGGCAGCAGAACGAAAACAGGAGATTGACTCGTCCAACACGGCTAGATCCTTAAGAATAACATATTTCTCCGCCAGCCCGTCTCCTAAGCGTACCAGTCGCTCTGCATGATCTGGATGGTCTTTAGTGCATGAATCCATGGCCTCACGTAAAGTCTGGATACACTGTTCCAGGTCAGCGAGCCCTCCTGTTTGCCGAAATTTAATAAAGAAGAGAGAACCCATATTGCTCAAGCATGCGGAGTGTAGGGGGTGCCTGAGTGGCGCGGCTTGAATTGCCCTTTTCCCAATGTCCATACAGTTAATATAATCGGCATCTTCCGCTATTTTGATGTATCTCTTGTTGAGTAGAGTTCCAAGACTCTTAAGTCGCACGGCCAGGTCTAAATGGCCAGGAGGCAGAGCATCGACAGCTTCTGTCACATATCGAATTGCGTCGTCTAGGACTTCCAACAAACCAGTTCTTGCGTATTCCTCATTCAACCGGATCCCAAGGTTATTCAGGATCGCCGATCGATTAGAACCAGTTATATCAAGAGAATCAGGCGTTAACAGATTCCTGCCAATACTAATGGCATCGTGAAGGTCCACCAATCTCCCGATTCTTGTGTATCTGTCGCCTAGCCGAGCTGCTAGGTTACTGGATCTCGCAGCAAATTCTACATGCCCTCTTGGCGTCTGACTTACGGCTTCTCTTGTGTGCTGAATAGATTTGTCGAGGTCTTTTATTTCTCTCGTTCGTGTATATCGATCTCCAAGGCGACAGCCAAGATTGCTGAGGAGACCAGACCTATCCGGATGGTTTGTGGGTGTATCGGCCTTGGCACGCTGAAGGATTTCGATGCTGTTATTAATGTCCGAGATTTCCCCCCGTGCAAGGAATCGATCTCCTAGAAGAGTGCCAAGAGTGCGCAAGCCTCGACTCTTCTCTCTTGCAAACTCCGTCTTACTTGCTTCTCTGGCTAAGCGGATTGCATCCTCCAAGGTGTTGAGGTCCCTAGTCGTCGAGTATTGATCCCTCATTCGATTTGCCATGTTGTTCAACAATTTTGGTCTCAGTACATTGCGGGTCCCAATGACCTCCAGAGCCTCTGACATCAATTGAATTGCTTCCGTGAGTTCAAAAGAGCTCCCACTGTCCGAATATCTCATTCTAAGAAGGGTACTGATGTTGTTAAGGGCCTCAAAATAATCGGATGTTGATCTCTCAGTTAAGTCTAAAGCATCTTTCGCGAACCTGATAGCTTCGTCTAGATCGGAACTCTCCCCACGCTCCTGGTACCTAGTGCCTAGGTAAGACGCAAGGTTTATCAGCCGCACTTCGTGATTTGCATCGCCTTCTGGCACAGCAGCTATTGCTCTCTTCGTGATTTGAATTGCTTCGTCGATTGAATCAGTCCCGGTTTCCCTCCTAAGGAATAGGAGTTTGCAAAGATTGGTCGAGTAGTTGGAATCGCGTTGTTGATCAAGCAGAGATCCGTTATAGGCCTGCCTTACAAGCTGGATCCCCTCTTCAAGATCAGATTCCAGTCCTGTCTCCAGGAACATCTCGCCAAGCCATAGCCCAAGATAACTTTGAAATCTATAGCAGTCTGCATGGCCATGGGGAAGTCCAGCCAACGCTTCGCGACCTAATGCGACAGCTTTGTGTATATCGGCGGCCACTCCAAAAATATTGTATCGTTCTCCTAAGAAATCCGCCAAGCTTATGAGTCTCTCTGAGTATGACTCATGATCCATGGAAGTCATCTCAATGCATCGTTCTGCAAGACGGACTGCTTCTTGTAAATCTGATATCAAACCTTCCCTTGAATGCCTCTCGCTCAAAAGATAAGCTAGATTGTTGACAAGCTGCGCCCACCATGAGTCCGTCTCTTTCGTTTCACTCAAAGCCTGCGTTGCTGCTTCAATGGCCTCCTTCAATTGAACCAAATCCCTCGTCTCTTTGTAAAGAATGGCCAAACGAAGTGCGACATTACTATGAAATGGCACTTTTTCCGGGTGGCCCATTGGGGTCGCATCAAGCGCTTGAATAGCCACCTTAACACACTCTCTTATATCCTCCACTGCCCTTGTTATGAAGAACTTTTGACCCAGTCGATCAGTCAAGTTCCGCAGATCGATCGCTTTCAGTGGATCACCATCTTCTAGTAGTGCAATGGCTCTTCTCACAGTTTTGATGGAGTCTTCGAGATTGACCCGTTCACCATAGAGTTCCCAGCGGTTGAAGAGCGCCGTTCCCAAGTTTGTCAAACTAACTGCATAATATGGATCGTCCTCCGAGGTCAGGTTAAAGGCCTGATTTGCAGTTCTGACGGCTTCATCGAGGGCATCGGAGGTCTTTGTCTCAAGATAAAACTCTCTCTGTCGGGTGAATAGATTGCCCAAATACATTGCTCGCTGTTTGGTATCACTCGACAGCAGACTTATGGCTGAGCAAGCAAACTGAATCGATTGCTCCAAATCGGTTATCTGTCCTGATAAACAATATTTGGCGTAAAAGATGGAATCTAAGCTCTTTCGCGCCTCATATAAAATCTCGCGGTCTTCGGTAATGCTGGTAGCCTCTTCAGTCACGATCGCAGCTTCTTCAAGGTCAACTGGCGAACCGAGTTTGTTTAAGATAGATCCATGGCTGATTAGGGCTGTAGCCCGCCTAGGGTGGTCGGGGGGTATAAGCTGCAATGCTTCACGTGTTAAGCGTGTTGCATCCTCCAAGTCGACTGTGGCGCCTGCAACAGAATATCGACACTCTAGACGCGATGCTTGTTCGCATAGTCGTCCTCCACGACTCGGATCATCTTTATCAGTAGCCATGATAGCTTCAATTCCAGTCGAGATGCTATCATCAAGAACAAGCGCGTCGGCTGTGTGATGATACAGGAGGTACTTGAGATGACTAAGGTAGCTCATATATTGCGCCCACAATGGATGCCCATGAGCGGTCATCTCGATGTGCTCGAGTACAATTTGTATCTGTTCTTGAAGCTTTTCCATTTCCCAAGACCGGCTATTCATAGGCCTAAAGGAGCCATTGTTTCCGGACTGGCAAGGTTACTTCCGGTGTTGATAGGAAATGGCGTGATTTTCTCTTCAGGCCAAGGAGCATGAAATGGGGAAGTGTCACATAAAATAGAGAACCAAACAGGATGAGACACTAAATGTGAGATTAATACCATAGTCATGAGGACATAGAACCCTAAATTAAAACGTAAAATGGGCATGCTATGAGGTCTATTTATTTCTTTGTATGCCAGTCTCAGGTAAGAAACAATCTCACCCGTCCTTTCAAGCCCCCGGCCACTAAATCGCATGTGATTGGCCCTGATATCTGTTGAAGGGTGCAGGCCTATAGGACCAATCTACCCGCCTTGACCCTTGAAGGGGCCTCTTCACTTTTGGTCTTGCGGCATCTTCAACAATATCTATGCTTACATATTAGTGTATGGCCCATTAGATGGTGTGGCGAGTAGAGGAAGGTCAGCCTCGAAGAACCGGGATACAAACATAAGATAAGATTATATCTGGGCGCAATTCCATGCTGAATTTGAGAATCTCACTATAGGTGCTTTAGCAGCCACTGTAATACATATCAGGGCATGCCTCTCTCTCAACTCCCGTTAATCTGTCTGTCAAGTAATTGCTGGGGAGTGTGCAGAGCCTTATCGCTTCGGTGGTGAGAAACGTGTCAGACAAGGCAGTTGCGCAAATCTTACTGGGCGTCAACATGCATATTGTGAAACAATAGCTGAGCAATCAACTCGAGTCAACAAGCCAATAAGATTTGGCCACGTTAAATTATGCCTCTCTTGGCCTTGAATCCGAAGATTACCGGCACCCATTCGGGTAAAGAAGAGGTTACACAAACCGTCAGTGAAGAGCTTGAAGTTGTGAAGTCGTGGTGGGACATTGAGAGGAGAAAATTTCGGGCTTAGCCGCAAGTGCGACTAGATTCGAAATCATTAGCCCGTCATTATCTTGCCTCAGTTCTTGGTAATCCTTATAATTTATTTACTGCAACGTGCAGAGATGTTGCTTCATACGCCAAACCTGAAATGCCGAATTGAACCGCCTCGCGGAAGCCAGATAGCGCCAATGGTATGAGCGTGGTTGGTGGTAAGTCTTGGAAGTGGCAGGGAAAGTCTGATCCAGCATCAAGATGGTGAGTAAATATCCGTGTCAAATGTGTTGGGATAGTATCCCTTTATAAGCCGCCAAGTCTCCCTTCACTTGAGACAAGTCATAGGTTATTTCCAATGCAGTCTCTCTTACATACGATGAGGGTTTCAAACCCCGCCAAAGCCACTTGTTCCGTGGACCTACAGAGCTGAGCTTGCGAGGTTAGCGATAAAGGTCCTCGAGCCTCCTAAGCTCTTTATATGCTATTGGGCCAATAAACAGTAAGAAAGATACATTGCAAGTAATAACTTATCATCTTTCCGAACGAGCCAGAACTATACTCTTGCCGACCTTGATTACGTTGTCAAGCTTCAGATCTTGACAAGTTCAGATGTTATTCCTCACTCGGCGTCACGTGGAGGAGCACGAGATCTGAGAATAGATGAGAATGGGCTTATATTCTAAACATGTTATATAACTGCAGAGACTTTTGTGCGCTTGTATATCAGCTCCAGAGTTCTTTCTTCAGAACCTAATGGCATCTTGTTGGATTCCGTCTTAACAATTACTAGAGGCGCTGTGATATTCGTTTCAGATTGCAGGCGCCCACCAGAGCTAGCAGTGTCTTTCTTACTACTTTCTCAGGACTGACCATGTGAGTTGGCGTTTCACAGAAGGTTGAGGAGGCTCCCAGGTCGTACAGACGTTATGTCATCATCAGGTGAAAACTCTGACTTACGACGCGTTCCTCTTTGATTTGTTTTTGAACTCACAATAATTCTTTCATCAGCACCGTGGATGCTTTTTGGACACAAGTGACGCGCCCGGCGATGATATCTGGCTGATAAATACAAGAAGAATCATTGAGTAAGTATCTGGATCGATAAATTGATACCTATCGTGCAGCCTGTCGCTGACTCTATCCCAATATCCAGCAGCGCCACGGGTGGTCTCCTCAGTGCCGCCAACATGTCTCCAGCTCAAGGACAATTCCAACGCCCCTTGAACGAGAACAACACAGTATTCCGCCACTTCTCTGAGCTCGCGGTCGAAGTCCGCCTGAAGATATGGGGCCTGGCCAGCCCAGGTATTATTGACGTCTATTGCGACGAAGATGGTATCCGACAGGTCAAGCCACACCCCTTCCTTTCTGCTTGCCCAGAAAGCCGCAGCGTGTACCTCCATGGTGCTACATATCTCAGAGGCACGGGCCGTTCTGGAGATGAACAACTAGCAAACATACCATTTCACTTCGACCAAGACCATTTCCGCCTACATGCCCCTAGTCTCAGCATCAGTCTGCGTCGGCTTCTTGATCACTCGACAAAGATCATACTGCCACCTGACAGTTTCGAGAACTCAAAGTGGCTAAGCGCTCGCTACCCCAAGCAAATGGAGATCCGGGTCTGTCTTGCTGATATTCCCAACCATCTGATCCTCTCCCCGCCATCTGCATTCCGCGACTCTTGCCCCGCCGACGTCTACAAGAAGATGGTAGCCACATATGACAATGCCCAAGAAGAAACGATTCAGGGGATGACGAGCATGTTACAGGGTCAAGGATCGTCTCCATCATCTGACTCGTTGGTTGAAATGATCCGAGCAGGAGTCTATCGCGACCTACTCAAAGACCTCGAGGCCTGGGACTTAATGTTGGACAAAGAGTTGCCACACAAGCCAACGGTCGAGGAAATCAGGAAGGCCAGATTGCTAATGCTTGTATATGTTCCGTTACCTCCTGGAGTCTTCAGTATTATGGGTGGTGTAATTACCAGCTGATTGTGAATCGGCCAGGCTACTAGGAGGCGAGTTGGAGAAAAAGGTTATGGAGCCGGAATGTGTCACTGGCTCTTCCACATAGTGAAGGTTGCGTAAGCTCCCTCAAGTAAAGATCAAGATTGCAGAATGAGAGATGTTGAACTATTAATTGAAGAATGATTTAGTGTTAAAGTAAATGATCCCTGTCTTAATGAGGGGATCAGGCAGTGAAACCCAAGTTGACGGTCGGGAGCCTTGTGATATGAACGGCTAGACCACCATGGTAATGCCGATACTCTCTCTGTCGATATTCATTATTAGTTCTTGATTCAGATTGTCTTGAAGTGGCAGAAGCATCCCCTCAAGGCATCACCATACCCGGGCTCCTCACCTGAAACTGTTGCCCTGATGGACCTTCTGCTGGCAAGCTGCTGTGACGTATTGGCTTGTTCCTTTCAGTCTGTTCTTAACCGAATACTTACGGAAGTAGATGTCCGGACCAGGGCGATTTCAACATTAGATTTGCTTTTCGTCTGCCATGCGACCCTGCCAAAACCAGCTCAGGGCTGAGGTCAAAGTCACACTTAGAGAATCGGGTAAGAGATACTGTCAGCAGGATCGTTACCAACGTCGCCGCCCGATGTCTTTGTTTCCTCCTCTGATCAAACCTTTAGTCTTATGCAGATCAGTACAGACTCTCAAGCCCGTCACTGTAACCTGAACATTTTTGTATTCTAGGATTCCTTGTTATACAGGGGTGACGTATTTGACACTGTTGCTGAGTGAATCTTCGGCCGAGCACACCCTAAAATGCCTCGCTGCCAGGACTTCTTATCGCAACAGAAGCCCAATCAGCTCCAAGCTCTAGGCTCGAGTTCCGGTGATGGATGAATAGATCGTGGATGAAAAGGTGTCGTGAGCACTGTCCAGGCAGAAGGAGACGGTCGTGTCAAAGGGTGCGAAAGTTCCAACCAAGTTCACTCATTCTTCATAGTGCACGGAAAAGGTCAGACAATTGATGCCCAAGCTTATTCAGTGGCTCACGGGTTTAACACCAGCCACATGACTCAGGAGATCCGACGCAGGTTCTCCGAGTTGTCAAGCTCATGCCCCTGAGCAGCATTGTAGGGGGCAGCCTCTTTTCGGGTTCTGCTAAACTTACAGTAGCGGGAAAAAAGTAACGACACACCCCGCCCTATAACGCGTTTTTATCCATAATAATAACACTATGCAATAACTTTAAGATATAATTACTTTATTAATTATACCTTGATATAGGTATAGGCTATATTATTCTCCTTATAAAAGGATAAGGATTATAACTATATATAATATAGGCATCTTGCTACTTAAAATTTATAAGAAAACCGGTCTTAACTAAAACTAGATTTATAATATTATAAGACGCTATAAATATTAATAAAGTATAAAAGATCTTCTGCACTCTAGTTAACCTAGGATCTTAATAGATTAGAATAAAAATCATATCCTTAGAATTATTAATAAAGACTATTTCTATATATTATAAGAAATTAAAAATCGGACCGGTTTAACTTATTATAAATACACTATAATAAAGTAGCTTAAGGAAAAAGGCATTTAGTATAAGTATTTACTTTAATGCCTATTTCTTAGCCTCTAGGCTGTCTTAGCTAGGTATGCTTTTATAGCTAAATATAAATATAAGCTAAAAGAGTTTTAGTATAGCTAGTCCTTTACTAATAAGGTCTTAATTAACTATATAGATAGCAATTTTACTAAGTAGTCTTTCTATAAAAATATAAGTTAAAGGCTTTAATAATAACTTTATATCCTGACTTTTATAAGGGCAAGAGACTTTCTATAAAGAATATATAACCTTATAAATGCCCTATAAGGCATAGTAAGATGTTCTTTAGTGCTATAGGCTTGGAATTTTACTTTGATCTTATCCCTTTAAAAGGGGATCTCTTTATAGAGAAAGGAAATATAACAGGATATAGAATTCAGAAATATCTTTAGCAATAGCTGCCTCTTTTTATATCTAAAGGAGCTACCTTTGCTTATAATAACAGTCTAACTTTTAAGGCTAAGATTATATAATCCTAGCTTAAGATATAGGTAAGATTAAAAAGCGTAACTCTTGCAGACTGGCCTTTATATAGCCTTAATATAAACCTTATAGAAAATCTCTAGAAAATACTAAAAAAACATATCTATAGATACTATTCTGAACTTATTGCCTTTCCCTAATTAGATAAAGCTATTAATTATCTAATTAAGGCAGCGTAAGAAGTCTAGGATAAGATTAAACCTAAAGTATATAAAAACCTTATTAAATTAATATCTAGAAGGCTTAATACTTTATAGAAGGCAAGGGGATAGTATATAAAGTATTAAGTAATATTTTTAGACTTACTAATTAATTTCCTATAGATTGATATATATTATATTTAAATTAACAGTTATTTATATCTTTAATTGCTATTCTAAGTTATTGTATTTATTTCGTAGTGTTAAGTTTACCTAGGGTATGTCGTTTCTTTATCACCCCCACTGTAGGTAAGATTCATAGAGATCCCTGAAAATTCCTGTCAGGGCTAATGTGACACTGGAGTGAGGGATGTTAGGAGCTAAGTATGTCCTATAGACGATATTCCCGTTTCCGTCTATTCGACTGTATCCCTCCTAAGATATTACGAGCTGCATTGACATTTTCAAGGGCTCTAGTCTTCTAAAATCTTCCAGAACTTATACAAAGTGATTATCGCGGAGTTCAGCCAAGAGGCGATTGCAGCAGTCTTGGCAACAACCACGTAGACATGTTCATGCCTTATTATCACCTTTAACTATATACCCCATGAAGATTGATATTTATAACTGCTTGTCTGATTATTCATTGGTTGAAGGTACCAACAGCACATGCACCGGTTATGAAGGTACTGAAGCTCTTGGCCTGGATTGCCGAAAAGATTAGTTCCACCTCTCGGAATTGAAGATAGGGAACTGTGATAAGAGTCCGATGGTAAAATTTTTATGAAGTCCTATACATAGAGATTTTATTTAGATGATAATCTATATCTAAATCTATTTCAAGAACCCTTCTTATATATCTCTCTATGAGCAAATGAGGATACCTTTAAATGGCTCCCAGCAGTCTGAACAATTCAGGTCAGTCAAAGCATACGATAATCACACAGATTACCTACGACCAGAGTGTCGTCCAATTCCTGGGGTTCCATTATCCCACTCACAGCTCTGACCATACTTATGGTTGTTGCATGCAGACTCTGATGGTAGACAAAATTAACATATTAGTGAAAGAGACAGATCTTGGGGGACGGTTCAACATACGTGCATCATGGGCGACAGCCATAACGCCACTAGTGAGGAAGAGCGCAGAAGCGACAATGTTTTGGAATTGCATTTTTGGCGAATGTAACAAGATTTCTCTGTAATTGTAGGAAACTGAAAAGTAAAGAGGATGATGGTTGACTGAAATGGACGACTTTCGAAGGAGAGTTGAAGTCCTTTTATATCTGTCAATGGATTGAGAAATCACGTGTTATTGTCGAAGGAAAGGATTCATGTCCTTGTCAAGCGTCTAGGATTGTGCAGATACGATGAATACAAGGTAGTCATTCTCGCTAGTACCTCCCCAATAAAAGACTTTCTTCTAAGCTTGTGTCGACCGATAACGCTCGGGCCGACATTTAAAATTGCCAGCGTGCTCTTGTATATGGCTCAGCCGGCATGACAAGCTGTAATGTGGCTTGCATCGGAGTGCGCTTTGGCCGCGTCCATCGGCTACGCTGTTTGGTTTGACAGGAAGCTGATCCCAGTTCGAGTGGTATCGTATAACTAAGGAGTTGCTTTCCATGACATCACCTACAGGACTTGATGGCCAGTACAGCTCCGAAGGACTAGATAATTGGTAATAGTGAGAGAGAGGTTATACTCCTCAATCGAAGAGCAGTTTGCTTCTTCTTTAGCAAATGAATCATACAGATAATTAAATAAGGTAATACAGGTTGAGTCATTGACAGAGGAGGAACTTAGATTCTTAATTACTGATCTTGGTTTCTTATAACTCTGGGCCATGCCTACATTCTATTACCTTTATCTGTATTATCAGCAGGTAATTTATTTTTCGATCCTCGTATCCAAGCATAGAGTTCAAGAGTAAACGAAACATGCATACCGTAAGACTAAGAGCTGCATGAATGTGGATATGCTTTTAAGTCTTTGGGTTTGCTGTTGAAGTTTAATCAAGCAAGAGGATTCCAATATGTGATGTAGTTTGTCTAGGCTCTTGTAGATGTAATCAAGAGCGTATATTCTCGTGTTATCCCTGCACTGCTTCTAGTCACCAGGACTCAATCGTCTCTTCGGTCCCGAAGTTCTTCTTCTACCCGTGATTCGATCGACCGTATCGGCCATCAAGGTATGTAATGAAGTTGAAAATATATGTGCTGAAGCCAGTGGAGTAATGAGCAGGAGTCTTGTGTGCAGTGCATGTCTATTGTCATAAAATCCGTTCTTGCTGTTTCACGCTATTTTTCGCTACTAAAGCGGGAACTTCGAGAGCAAGTGGTTATCTATCGTCTTTTAGAGGTTGGCGAGGTGGGGCAGCACGAATTAACACCAGTTGGCGAGCTATGAGATATTGTGTGTGCCTGGATCGTCGATATAGATTTATGTATCTATGTGATGTTCAGGTCATAGTCACATGACGCCAAATGAGCAAAGCCTTCGCGTCACTTAACTTAAGAGAATCAGTCATAACATCGCTATTCTATGATTCTGTTTCACCAGATGACATGTTCGAAGAGACATCTCACCATTATGCTCGGGGGTCTTGCCGGTGTTGCTATTGTGACGGAGCGTACTCCTGGTAGCTATGTTCAGGAAATAATATCTGCAATATATTATGGGTATATAATTCCTAAAGAAACCGGCTAGACTTAGCATATTGCAGGAATAAGTGTAGTATTTAAATATTACCCTAAGCTTAGAGGAAATATATTTGCTTTACTAAATACATTATTATCTAAATAGCAGCTAAAGAACCAGAAACACGGCGTCATCCTTGGCATTTTCTATTGGATTTAGACTTAGTTCTGACGTCAATACTTGATTAGGGAGCCTTGCCAGTGGCATCGTTCCATGCCCCCTGCAAGTGGAAAATCGGAGATTGTCCAATTAACGGTCACATTTATGCGTGAAAAAATCATACCCCGCTTTTGAGTCTCGGTAGGCACCGTATCTTCAGTTACCTAGCACAATGCTATTCCTTGCTAATATGGAGAGCTCTATTCAGGATACCGGAATCTCTATCGTTTATGAACCTAAAAACAGGCCCCCAGTTGTAGAGTAGGTTTGTTCCTTCTACCGGCGGTCCTGCTGCTTTGTATTGACTGATCAGCATCCTCCTCGTACACGGCCTTGGTGGTCATCCTCGGAAAACATGGACCTGTTCCAAAATGACCCCTGGAACACCCGAGCTGTTATCAGCTTCTGAGTCATCAAGGAAGAGTTCTCGGAGGAATGTTCTGGGTCGCGCACTGGATCGTCTCCATCAAAAATCTCGGAACACGGCAGCAGAAGACAGGCCTGAGGTATTGCACGACGATGCCAACCCCGGCGTGGTGTTTTGGCCTGTCGACCTTCTCTCCAAGGACTTCCCAGATGCACGAATTCTCGTATTTGGATATGATAGCAAGATAACCAAATACTCAGCTGGCGCAGTCAGTGAGAATAGCGTCTTTTCACATCCTAAAGACCTGCTTTTCGCGCTCGCCATGGAGAGGCCCCTTTATCGCCCTCTGATATGTGTAGCTCATAGCCTGGGCGGCATCATTTTCAAGGAGGTAAGTCTCTTAGTAGGATTAAGTTTCAGCTACTAATCTATCTTCCGGATGCTTTCGAGATCTTCATCATCCACACGACGTGAGCATCAAGATATCCTCGAATCGGTCGAGGCAGTCATCTTCCTCGACACACCACACCGCGGTAGTGTAGACATTGCCGCTAAGGGGGAAGTAGCCCGGTCCCTGCTCAGTGCCTTAGGAGTGGCCACGACTCCATTCATTCTAGACTCTTTGGGCCTGAAAAACACGGATCTTGAGAGAGCACAGGAGGAGTTTTCTCAGCTTTGGCATACGGGTAGCTTTCGGGTCAAGACTTTCCAGGAAGGGCTCATCCTCCCTAAGTTAGGAAAGAAGGTTGTTCCTGAATACTCCTCTCTCATTGGAAGTCACCGGGAACATGCCGAGACGCTGCAAGCTGATCATCTGGAGATGTGTCGGTACACAGGGAAACACGACCCAAACTATCGTAAAGTCGCTGGCGAGATCCGCTCTACCTACCTTTCGATTACAAGATCCAACAGGCAAGAGTCAACTGGTCACTATAGTCCAGTACCGAGTGTTGGGGTATCTCAGCATGTGGGGGGTGATTCACATAATCAAGCCAGTAGAGTATGGATCCAGTCATTGTGGTTCCCAGCCATGAATAGACGATACGAGACTTTGGGTAGCCCAGCTGAGCAGACATGTCATTGGCTTTTCGATGATGAAAAGTTTCGGGATTGGCTCGGCGGACGAAATCAGGAAAGATATCAAGGACTTATCTGGGTCAAAGGTAAACCAGGCTCCGGAAAATCAATGCTTATGGGGGAAGCGTTTCGCCAAGCAACCCAAAGGCAAGAAAAAGCATCAGCCCCGTCTCAAACAGCGGCCTTTTTCTTTAACCGCAAAGGTGATGAACTTGAGCATTCAGTTATTGGCCTCTTTCGGTCCTTGATATACCAGCTTTGTTCCAAATATCCTCCCTTCCTTCAATGTTTCCAAGCTGTTTGGGGTGCAAAGGTCAAGACTGGATGCTCCATGGAGTCAGGAGCTATTTCTTGGCAAGAAGCTGAACTCAAGACAGCATTTGAAAAGATGATGCTTCAGAAGACAAGCAGCAAAGTATTGCTTTTCATCGATGCTCTAGATGAGTCTGACTCAAGTAGTGTGCGAAATCTAGCCTACTTCTGGCGAAGGATAACAAAGTCAGCTTTCGCTTCGGGAATCGATCTGAAAGTCTGTCTATCAAGTCGGCATTCTCCCTCTGTCACTGTTAGTGATTGTCCAGAAATCATCATGGAACAACACAACAGTGACGATATCTCGACATATCTGAAGCAGAGGATCGAGATTGGAATCGGTATTCAAAACGCACAATGGCAGATTTTGGAGAAGAAGATTAGAGAAATGTCAGATGGTATGTTTCTCGGGGTAGTCCTGGTGGTAGATGATTTACTACGAAGCTGGGATGAAGGCAGGAGTCTCGAATACTTGACGAAGCGTGTTGAAAACACCCCGCAAGCCCTCGAGACTCTGTTCTCGGAGATGTTCTCTCACATCACACCGGAAGGGAAGAACGTCGCCGTTAAGCTGTTCCAATGGGTTACCTTATCCACAAAACCACTTCGTCTTCACGAGTGGCATCACATAATGGGCTTTATTAGGCATCCCACGCCAGCTTCGCTTGCTGAATGGCGAGCATCAGAATACTTTACAGCAACCGACGAGCAGCTGGTGAAACAAATCAAAACTGTTTCTCTGGGACTGGTGGAGGTGACGGGAGCGATCAAGGTTCCACCGCTTGACTCAGGCTCTGACATATCGTCAGTGGGTGTAGACGCAGGATCCTTGACGCTCGAATAAGGTGGCACGAGAATTGTACAGGTAATACATGAGTCAGTACGGGACTTCTTCTTGAGAGGCAATGGGTTCTCGGTGCTGGACTCGAGCTTTTTGACCCATCCTATTGGTACTGGACACTTGTCTATCATGGCTACGTGTCTGGACTACATCAACATCGGTGAGCTTGATGCTTTGGTAGAGGCACGGCAACGAGTTGCCCATCAAGGAGAGGACAAAAATGAAGGACAGAGCCCAGCTTCAGTAGCTGAGTCGAATAGTGACTGCTCTCCGTCTCTCTGCTCTGCTGGTCGTGAGGAGAATCCCCCAAAAGGCACAATAACTCTACCTCTACGTCGCAAGAGGACATCAGAAGATGATGGAAGGCCAGTTCAAATCATGGCAGACCTTCCCGATTCATACCCATTCATGGCTATACATCGATGGCTGGAATAGAGCAGCAATTCAACTGCTGAGTCGGAGTTACTGATCGATGTTCCACAAGCTCCATCCTCGGATATCTCTGACACATTTCACTCCCAGTGTCTAGAGGACCATCCTGCGCTGCTCTCGTATGCTGCATTCGCAATGTTTGAACACGCACGCCTAGCACACATTGACGGGGCTGATCTGACTCCAATTCTCGAACGTCTTAACGACGAATCAACGTGGGCTCGATGGAAATCTTTGAGAGAGGATGTACCAAATGGATTGGAACTACTTGATTTCTTGAAGGACTTGGGCCTTGTCTCGTGGATCAGCGCTTTTCACGATCGATTCCGTCGTGGTCAAAAGAGACGACGAAGTTCTCCTCCATCAGAAACTAGTATTCAAAGAAGCAGTCTTTCGTCGAGTCACCAACTATCGGGGGATGAGAAAAGAAGCAGTACTTTTCCTGGGCCGATTTCTTTGCCACAAGTTGAATCTCAACAACATCCTCCTTCTTTGGGTCCCCCAAAATGGGGACGTGAAAGCCTCCAAAGTCTTAACCGCATACCTAGCAGACAGGCAGTGTAGCTAGCTTTAGCTCTGCCAGTAGCCACGATGGATACGACCGAGTTCCCTCAAGATTCGAGTCTCCGAGGCCGGTTAATTCCAAATCTGTCGGAGGGACAAAGGTTGTAGGATTCTTTATGTGTGAATGCTGCCTCAAGAAACCGAAAAAGTTTAATACAGTTGCAGAGCTTGAGTAAGTCCTTTATTCAAATAAACTTCGCATTTACTAATACTTATAATAGAGCACACGAGTCTGAGAAGCAATACGAATGTTCATTCTGCGGTAATAGATTCAAATCACAAGCTGAAGCGGAGAGACATCAGAACGCACTCCATTTACGTCGCCATTCATGGTCATGCTCAGCTCTCTCTGGGTATGATCGGGCTTTTTGCAATTCGGTAACTAAGCCTGGTGAAGCTGATACCTGCTGTTACTGCGGGGACGATTTTCCACGATCTGACTATAATATCGATGGCCTGAGTGGCAATAATCCCTGTGGATATGTAACAGACCAACAATGGGATGAGCGCATAAGACATCTTCAAGAGATGCATAACTTCAGAGAGTGCAACCCATCCAAGAAGTTCTTTCGGGCAGATCACTTTAGACAGCATCTTAAGCATAGCCATGCAGGTATAAGCGGAAAGTGGACCAACATGCTCGAGAATGCCTGTATGTTAGAAGAAGACATAACGAGACAGTAGATATGCAGACTGTAGATAATATATCACCATTCTCAATCTCTTATCATCTAAATGGCGTCACCTCCGCAGCCTAGCCATGGCACTAGAATTACCGAATCGACCTATTACAGCTGCAAAGCCCAAGGGGATTTGGGTTATATACCTTGTATATACCAAGCAGAGCGGTGGTACATAGAGTCAGTTTTTGCGTATAGCTCTTCAGTAGCCTGATATCCCCTCTCGAGTCAAGCATACCTTACCAAGCGTCATGACTCTTCCTGCCTCTGCGGAGAAATGCCTTGGGGTTAGGAGTCTAGTCAACGACCCGAAAAATGTGATATGTGCGGATATTGTGGCGATGACTTTCCACGTTCTGGTATGGCTGCTGGGATTTTGACCTACGCTATAGAACAAGGCTGGGATGAACACATAAGGCACTTACAGGAGATCCACAAGTTTAGGCAGTGCAACAGTACGAAGAAGTTCTACCGAGAAGATCGCTTTTGGCAGCATTTGAAACATAGTTATTCTGGCGCTCGCGGGAGGTGGATGGATAGGTTAGCAGAGTTGTGCTGTAAAACGGAAAAGGGTTAGATTAGTAGTCAGAGTGGCGTTGTATGACCGTCCTTTGAGTCACTCGAGTGCACTGTCAATTGCGTGGGCCCCTGGCTTCTGGCAGCGTACAGGCATTTGTGACTCTTGGGCATGTGGCTCAGATGCTGTGAAAAACCTGTAAGTCGACTCGCTGGCTCTAATAACGGCGGAGCCTCGGAGGTTCCCTGGCTAGTGGCAAGTCTATGTGGGGAAGAAGCTGACTAGCTGGCGTGCGGGATTTGACCTTCCTGCCACTGGTGGACTTGGCCCTCTCAGTAAGCCCTGTTTGAAGAGCAAGCCTCATGGATACGGCTTGCTGCTCATTTCTCTCAACCGAGATACGCAGCCCTGAGAAGCAAACAATGGACACCGTCTTGTTATCCTCCCGCTCTTCCATAGCAGCTTCATTACTAAGTATATCCATTCTAGTATCGGTGTTGACTTTATCGATTGATACACAGCTAATACCAATATCCTTGTCCCCACTAGCTAAAAAGAAACTCATTTTGATGTGAGTCGCCAGAGAGAATGACTAACAGCCCATAGCCAATCAGGCGTTGTGGCAACCTTGTCAGCTGAAAACTAATGCAATACCCCTCGTTCAGGAATCTCACAGTTTTGAGTAAGTTAACAATAAACATCTCGTATCAAACATGGATCCTTTGTCGATAACCACAGGCTATATAGGTCTCATCTCGACTATCGGTACGCTTTCTTTATCCATCAACAGCCTTGTGCGAACCTTTCCTGAAGCTCGTAGTGACCTAGAACGAGTAGCACGAGAGCTCCTCTCCCTGCAGACAGTCCTTGAACTCATTAAAGATGCGATTGACGAGGATAGATCTTTTCCTGACACTCTTGCCTGTCATGTTTCAAGTATTTTGGCCAACTGTCATTCAGTCGTCCTCGAGTTACAAGGCTGTATTACAAAATATTCCAACAATCGACTAGAGACAAGGGCTGCATGGGCCATCAGTGGCCAAGGAGATGTCGCGAAATTGCGGTCAAATGTAGAGGCTCATAAAGCGGCTCTGGAATTGGCTCTTGATATGCTTGCGCTGTAAGGCTGATCCAGGCCTCGAAGACGTAACCTTATATGCTGACTCGTCTAGGCATACAGCTAAAGCAATAAGAATAGACACAACAGAGATCCGGAATGATACATCAGCTATAAAGGATAGTACGGCTCAAATTCTAGAAGAGATCAGTCAACTCCAGGCACGGCTACCAAATCGAGATGATTATATCCTGCAGAGCTTTTTGGAAGACATGACGACATACACGGAGAACGACTTAGACGGAGCATCTATTGATTGGAGAAGTTCTAGTACACGGGCCCCATCTCCTATTATTGAAATCGAAGAAGGTAAGGGCTCTGCTCACATTTCAGATTCGGATTTTTCCACGGATTTCGCGTCGTTCAATGTTCACAAGAATCATTCTGAGTATCAAGTGGCCGAAAAGGACGGACTTTCGGTGTGGGAGTGCATCACAAACGTGGAAACTTACTATACGGGGATGGAGGGAGAATGGCAAGACATATGCTTGAGACGACGGCGCCGAGCAGCAGTCATGACAGAGCAACGTCCCCCATCCCCGTCTACAGTACCTTCAGAATTCTTTGATGCCTTTAGTCTGAGTTTTGATTGGGGTATGCCACAGGACGGACCAGAACCTTTTGCTGACGAGTCCGACGTTAAATCTTGCACGACTCGTTTTACGGCATTGACGTTCCCCGGACGTGAATTCGCCTTTCAGGACATTCTTCGGCCCAGCCGCTTCCAACCACCGAGACGGATCAAGATCGCATTCTATATCCCTGTGGATCGCTTTACGTTGCCTGGTGAATTCAAATCTCGGTCGAACTTCATTTCCCATTCTGTTTCAGCACTCGCACAGCAGGTTGTATCTCCTTGGCAAAACATTGTTATTATCATCGAGGGGCCTCCTAGGTGGCTTGGGGATGATCCTGTCTGTATGCTCCTTAGGTAATTGGGTATCCTGTTCGAATCAGATCAGTCGATCGATTATGTTGGCCGTGTCTCGGTGTATCCGCCTTATCACATGGAACGTGATAAGATTTTTGAGCGGCCGGTCCTTGGGACCATATATGAGGTTGGTCATCCATTCAACAAGAACATTATAGTCCGTCTTATCTGATATTCTTTTAGCATACAGTGAAGCCAACAACCCAATCCCGTGGAGCCTATTCTCAGAATGTTCTAATTACTAGACCACTACAGATATTAGCAGTAGCACCACATCAGCATCGAGACGACCCAGCCCGTTATAATCTACAGCACTATGATAACTGGGCTAGAGATGTTTGTAATGTTTTGAAACCGGAGTTCATAGTCACTCTGCCACAAGGTGAAATGGCAAAGATCCCCCATCCGGGGCGATTTCTTTCAGACCTCTGGAGGTGCCAGACCCGATTTAGCAACTCAAAGCATGAGCATGTTAATCAATATGTCTTGCTCACACCCTTGGAGTTTCAGACGGGTCGCGTTGGGGTAAAGCCGGCAAGGCCAGTAAAGAGCAGAGTTGAAACCCTCAAACAGTCGCCACCGCAACCCGAGCAACCCACCACGCCAGTTGAGAGCCCGATTGGCTCCAGCTCTCAGCCATAGTCAACTCCGAGGAATATAGTGACTAGCGTCAGGCCTGCGCCAGAGTCAACTCGGAATACACGTCCTGTTACAGATTGGAATTATACTTACATTCTATCTGGCTTGCTTATCTCATATATTTTACTTTTTTCTACCTTTTATACCTATATTTTATTTGGCTTGGGTTTCTCTTATATAGTCTTTATTTTCTTTTTAGTCTATTCTAAATAATACCCTATATATACTCCTAAATTCTCACCCCTGGATTTTATTTCCCTGTTTGTTTGCAAAACTTAAAGTCTCTGGTAGGCTTGTTCATGAGGATGCAACGAATCGTTGATAAAACACTATGCAGGATCCCATGTGGCAGAACTCTCTAGTGCCTGAGTCATGGACATCGCTGCAGAACCTGGATACTGAGAAACATGTCGCTGAAGTAAATATCTAACCCCCGTACCTGTATTTGCCGCGTTGGCCTCATTGAATAGCCCATGAACTAGTTCAATTCTATCGTTAAATCCGACACTGCCACTATCATCACTGTGACAATGCAAATACACTCTCAGTGTTCACAGAAGCTATTAATGCTAGATTACTGATGATCTACAGAATGAAATCCTTGGAGCTCCCTGTCTGAGTATGGCTCTTAATGGCCAGATGTCCTCTCTTGAGTGAAGTATACCTTACCAAACGTGAAGACGATTCCTATGGCAAGCTTCCTTGACCCTTTCGAGAGAAATATAAATCCTAAGCCCAGTAAGGGCAGAACGTCTCGTAATCCCCATATGCAGTGCAAGATCCACCAGACTTTCCTCCGCACTATAACTAGCCAGTTAGTATTGTCTACTGTGGTTGGAGCAGGGTACATCCAGAAGTAAGTTGCTGGCTATTGCCATTGAATACTCTTCCACAGGGGAAATCGTATGTAGCATCCTTTGACTGTGTTCGACAATAGTCTCCGCCTCCGGTGTGAACACAGGTCTATTCGGTTGTTAGGATAATAGGTGGCATCTCGACAGACTTAACTCACGCCACTGCATCCGCCATTTGCAGCAGGGCAGCCATTGTTTTTGCCACGGGCTTCGATTGGGTTGGCGCAGACAAGCCCCAGGGGAAGAAAGAGCAGATACTTGGGGTTCATATTTGCGATTGGCGATGGGATCTTTGGAATTTGGTCGGTGCTGTGTGTAATATTGCTAAAGGTGCCGCAGAGAGAGGCTTGTTAGATTGATGATATGATTTATATATCCATTTTAAGTTTATAAAGCTCGTAAGATTATATTACTAAATATTAAAATCAACAGACAAATAGAATAAGGTTCAAGTCTAAACACAATTTCTATCCTGTCTGAAACAAGCTAAATTAGTTGCTTAGAAATAAGCTTCTTAAGAAATGAAAACTCCTGCCTGTCACAGACAGTTGCTGCGAGGTAATTGGAGGATAATTCCCAGTTCCTAGAGACCCGTATATTCTCAATTATTGTTATCGTATATATCTCTCCCCATCAATCACGGGCAGCTTAAGTTTGTCTCGGAAAGGGCTGATGGCAGCTGCCGGCTTGAATTGTCGGGGGTAATTGTCAATTGATGACGCGGCGGCCAAAATCTTAGCTATAGAGTTTACTATGACATTGACGGTAAATATAGCAAATTCGACATTAAAGATCCCAGAGGAAGAATATGGAAAATAGTCGGCAAATAGCCAAAGTCCTCCTAACTGTGTTCTTAGCTTCGAGCTCTATCACCGTGCTTTTTGCGATACAACGTGCTACAACAGGACGACGGACCCAACCAAGTTCATAAGTAGAATTGACCTTCCGCTTTTTTATCAGTGAGACGGCCAGAAAAAATCAGTGTCAGGGATGCCGTGTCGATCCATGGCTGTGTTGGCCAATAATTATCGTGACAAGCTTACCCGATAGTTACATGCTTCGTGCCTGGATAGCTTAGAGCTGCAGCAGCCGTTTTACATACTCGACAAGCAATAAGAAACGCTCGCGAGGGACCCAAAAAGGCGATATTATCCGAATTTGCATACTAGTAAGACAATCCACGCAGCAGGGCACTGTGTACTTACGCAGTGGGATCTTCCGACAGATTAGGGTAAAGCAAGCAGTGGATGAATAGCTTAGAGTTAGGAGCCCCTTAAACAAAACAAGGTATAATATTTAGAAAGAATGAATACTGGCGGCATGTTTTGTGCCAACAGCACAAACGTATCGATGACGTCCGTGGGCCGGAATCCCGCAACCGCAGGAGCGTCAACAGGGATTCCGCAAGCTTTGAGGACCGCAAACCACGATTTCGGGGCAAACCGTAATGGAGATGTATTATTAATGCGCCGAGCCCTTTAGAGAGCTTGTCAATCTCGTGTATTGGATCAAGACAGACTACAAAGGACATCTGTAATACTCACACTCAAGACACTTTGCAGTTCCTGTTGGCCCATCGCTCGCCGCTGTCGTTGGCATGCCCCAAGTCTTGCTAAGTTCTGTCTGCTGATTTAAGATCTCGGCCACGAGCCTCAACTACAACTAATAAATATAGCTCACAATGAGCCTAGGGATATCCATAATTGGTAACGTCGACAAATATTACTGAAGTATTTCATGAGGCTCTTCTGCTAGATACTCGGCTGCAGTCCTTAATGGGATCGCTAATTCTAACAGTTTAGCCGACCAGAGGATTAAATAAACTTATCCCAAGGATTCAAAAATCTCATTAATATAAGTCCACACACTTATCAGTAACAGTAAAGTTAGAATGTTACAGCCACAGCCTATAATCTATGTTTTAGCCATATAGCTAGCAAGGAAATTAGCCACCACTGGTAGGCCCTGTTTTAGCTCTTGCCAATCCCCTAAGGGAAGTCGAACGTAACCCTTAAGATCATCTTTGTCATCGCCAGTAGATGAATGGCCCGCTGGCACCACGCAAATTCCACGCTCGCTTGCCAGTCGCCCACAGAAGTCTGCATCATCAATTGGGTCTCCGTTCTCATTGCAAATCCGAATGAAGCCTACCCCAGCCCCAGCTGGCGGGACCCATTGGCACCACTTCGAGTTCTCGCGAACAAAAGCATCTAGCAAGGCTATTCCTTTCGCACACCGCTCTAGGTTGACATCCATCAAGCGAGGAAGAACCTCAGGCGAGAGGGCAAACATAGAAACGCATTGGTCAAGCTGCGAAACGCTGACTGTAGTGTAATCCCTTGCCACAACAATCTGTTTTATAATCTGTGGATCTGGGCTGACCACCCAGCCAACTCTAATGCCTGACAGACCGTGTGCCTTGGACAAGGAACTAGTACAAATAGTTTTCTGATACCCCATTGCTACCACAGATGGTGGATGTTCTTCGTTCGGAGAATGGAAAAGCGGTCGAAAGACCTCGTCGGCAAAGATTATCAGGTGGTGCTGCTTGGCTACTGCGATGATGCCGTCCAGCATGTCTCGCCGTAGGACTGTCCCTGTTGGATTGCATGGATTACTGAATAATTCTTTGTTAGCTTTAACATTTAATATTGGTAGAGGGCTACGTTACGTGATGAGAATAGCTTTGGTGTTTGGTCTCACTAGTGACGCAAGGTCTTTTAAGTCTGGGATCCAATTTCTCTCAGCCGATGACTTCCATAAGCTGACCTCGACGCCAAAATGCTTCGGCAATTCATAAATTTGCCCGTAGGTCGGGTATTGGCAGATGACATGGTCACCACTGTTGAGGACCGTTGACAGAGCAAGATAATTTCCGCAAATTGAGCCAGATGTGATGACTGCGTTGCTAGTCGTTAGAGTGACTTCCTTCGACGAGTGAAGTTCAGCAATGCGCTTTCGCAAGCTGTCAAAGCCTAGACTTTTTCCGTAAGTGAGTGCCAAACTCCGATCAATAGGATCTCGAGTCGAGTCAGGCGTCAATCCCTTGAGACTGTCTATAGAATGGGATCCTGCAGATGAACCTGGGTAATAATCATAAGCCGCCATCTTTATTTATCACTGGCTAGAGAACTTACCTTGAAGAAAGACATGGCATTTGGGCTATGCCTGTTTAGAAGTGTTTAGGTTGTAAAAGGCGGTTTATATACTCACTTCGTTTTCCCTTACTTCAAGGTTATATTAGCAGTCATGATCTGTTATTTCTTGGGCTCTTGCTTACGCCACTCGTCTAGCAGAAACGGCTGAATAGATTGCATCTCTCACACTCCCGCGGAACACTCTGCTTATTACTAGGTTGTGTGGAAGACTTCAGTGAGTAATAATAGGTTGAAATAGATTAAAGCGACAGGGACAGTTAGTGATCTTATATGCCATTCCGTAACGAATCAATCATTCACTTACACCTACATTAGCCTGTCTTTTCCGTCTTGTCATATGCGCCCTTCTATTCTCGAGAGCATTTTAAGAACTGTCAATTGCAGCTGAATCTGGCCTAGAGCGCACGCCTTCTCTCGCGCCCTATCAGGATAACAGCCGATATCGGGAATTCAGCATCTTACTTTACTCCTAACGTCGGCCACCCAAAGAC
>NJCS01000397.1:0-25633 GCA_002234255.1 Fusarium sp. Na10 | reverse complement strand
TACGGGCACAAATCGTAACACTAGGGTATCCCTATTAATCGCTACGTTCTCGATAAAATACAGTAACTATTAGCTAATATTAATATTAGTATATATTTAGAACTAGAGATAAAGGATTAGTACTGCTAAGTTCTTATTAAAATAGGTTATAATAATGTGATTCTTAGGGCTTGCCAGGAATTAGATAAGTTATAGCCCTTTAAACGTTTTTACATTAGCCTCTAAGATAGAATTATTTAATATATTAAAAGTAACCAGTAGCCTGTACTTATATATCGTAAAGCGCTAACCAGGGGCATTGCAGAATATATAAGCTATAATATCTCTTTATAATTTAACTAATCTAACTAAATCTAGCAGGCATTATGTAAGTAAGTAAATTAAGCCTGCTAAGATAAGCTTAGGGATAGGGAACCGGTAAAGTAACTACTTATTAAACTAAGATATAACGATAAAGAAGGAAACGATATAAAGGGAATAAGTAATAATAAGGGAGATAGTAATGGCATAAATAGAGAACCTAAGTAGTTAATTTGCATTTTTCTTATAATAGATAATAAATATTACAGAAACCTTTGTTCCTTTAAAGTGTTACGATTCGTGCCCGTAATAGCGCTGTAAGGCTTCTATAGGCAGCTGTAGCACACCCATAATTGCTTGCATAGCGATTATGGCCCGATCTTTTGCCCTGTGGCTTAACGGCTTGTGCAACCGTTACATAAAGGGTATAGAGTATACTAGCAGAAGCGCCTTAGCAATATTAATATCAGATAGTTAAGTTCAATCACTCTTAATACTTTAAGGAAAGCACTCTAGAGTTACCTGTAAGTATTAGTACTTAACTTATAAAGGAGATCGTTTAGTCTTTTACAAACTCCAGAACTACAGCTTACTTACTATCTTTCCTGTTTACCTTATCTCTATTATCTATTATATATTCACCCCCCTTATAGCCAGAAATGCTATTAAGCGTTTAATTATAAAACGGATCTTTTACTTTAATAAGATCTACTATATCTTTATATATAACTATCTTATTAGTAATGCTTTTAAGCTTATTATCTGTTAGGCCTTTGTAAAAGGTAGCCAGGACGCGCCCTTCTGGCTTTATCTTAATATATACCTCTTACTTAACCTAATCTATGTTCCCAGCGCTACCCTCTTTCTTAATATATACTTCCTGCTTAATACGCTTCTTACGATTTAAGGCAAGGCTTATGTCTTCTTACTTAACCTTCTATTTCTTTTTTTCCTTAACTAGCATAGAGTATCTATCTAATCTTAATGGTATAACTAGTTCCTGTTTATTAATTATATTTAGGGATATAAAGATAACTAGCACTTTTAATTATCCTGCCTAATTATTATTAAAGTATCTTAAGGCAAGTATACTAGATAGAGTTATATACTTATTAGTATTAGGAACTATAACGATCTTTTTACTAAAGAAGCTTAAGGTATAAAAAAAGGCTCTAAAGGTCTCTATTCGTAAGATCAATTATAGATAGGAGTGGATAGAGATAGTTAAATAAGATTACAGTAAATAAGGGCTAAGTTAGTAAATCTACTAAGAAAAACTTAATTACTATATCTTTTAAAGGCAGCACTGTCTCTAGAACCTTAACTATAAGCCCATTAAAGTACTTAGTTTCCAGGCTTATAAGCAAAAGACTTATATATACCTACTAGTATCCCGTCTAGTGCTTTATAGGCTTTCTAGTATTTATTTTTAAATTCTAAATAGCCTAGCTGGCTATAAATACTATAGTTATAAACTAGGGACTGCTTAGTAACTTAGAAAGAGGAATATATACCTTTGTATTTATTACACTGGTAGTAAACGCCTTAACAGGGAGCTATTAAGCTATATGCCTAATACTAATAGATAAGACAGGTTTCAGGCTATTACATAGTAACTAGCTTACTAGACTAACTAGTTATAATAGTAAAGAGTCTTTAACCTTTATTACCTTATTATACGGACCTAGGATTGCCAGAGTTTTAGACCTAGCATAATACTAGGGCCAAAAGGGGTTAGCTAAGCTACAATGGCTATAATAGTTTACGCCAATATATATAGTAGTAAAGAGTTTATAGTGCTTCTTTCTAGCTTAGATACAGTAGATATGCTCCGGGGGGATCTTAAGAGGGCTTATTTTAGTAAAAGAGAGAAGGTAAAAGTTAGAAAATAGAAAAAGTAAAAATACTAGTTTTTACTAAGGTTTTAATTTAATAAGAATAATAATATAGCCCTTCTCTATAGTAAATAAAGTTACTAAGCTTATTTAAGCAGGAGGTTACTATGCTAGTTTACTACTAACTAGTAGTAGGATTATAGCATTAACTACTATAGGCTTACTAAGCTGCTTTTTATTGTAAATAAAAAAGGAATAGGCAGTTAAACCTTTGCAATAACTAAAGTAAGTAAGTTATAATCGCAAAATGCAAATTAAAGCTTAGATTATGAGTTTATTTAGGAAAACTGACTTAGATTATATCCTGGATAATGTGTTATAAGCATCTGTATTATGGCGACTGTCTACTATTTACCTAATGTAGTAGTAACAGGCAAGTTTAACTGGCTGGAGTTACTGCGCGAGCCCGTAGCTGGTCCGCAGTACATTTTCCTAACAAACCCAAAGTACTCCAATAACTAAGAAGCAGAGCCCCTAAACCCAAATAGAAACGACCGGAGGTTTTGCAACAGTCCTCCCTATTGCCTACTGTAGTTATGGCTTCCTCGAACCAGCAACAGGGACCCAATAGGCCCATGGGTACCCGTCGCTATAAAGTTTTTTATCATTCTTCATTGTACAACACAAAGAAATATCTTGAAAATGTAAAAAAAAAACGCCTACAGTATCTTTTAATAGTACTTTAAATCTCTAAGATAGTTTTACAGAATAATATATAGAATTCGGAGAACTAAAACATCTCAAAAGTTGCGCTTACATAAGAATCTCGCTTCTAGATAGTTACGGGTACCCGTGGGAATAAAATTCTCTACGTTGTAAAAATCCAAATAAATTACAATACAGGAGACCGGCCCCCTGCGGGTTCCGCCAATGCCGTTGAGGAACGAGCTGAGTCCTAGACGCGGCGCAAAGGCGCTTGCGGCTCCGACCCCGCTTTCGATAGCATTGCTATTTCATGCTTGCGTTTCTCTACCATTTCTATCTCATCTGCCCATCTATCCATCTACGTGTTCTTCAAGAGTATCATCGAATATCATCGAATTACATTACGAATTGCATTGAAGTATAAAGTTGTTCACCATGACCATTGATTACTCAAAATGGGACAACCTGGACATAGATTCAGAAAGAGAAACCCCCCCTCCAGCAGCACTACAATCAGGTGCGCCGGCTACAGCAGATCCAGTCACAGGCAGCACTCCGGGATCCGTCCAAGCCATCACTGTCCGTTGCGATGGTGAGAGAGCCAGATTCACACCTTGGTCAGTGACATCGGTCAAGGCGGATCACCCTATCTTCTCGAACTTCGTGCCTCCTATCCCGCGACTCATCGAGGTTCCATTAGTCTTTCATCGAGTCGGCAGTCAATCTGCAGACCGGGCCGATCTTGATAATCAGGTCATCACATATCTCCATATTGACTCCGAATCCGGGTTCGCGCCTCCGAGCTGGCAGTCCCACATCGGCACGGTGCTGGTGGCGCGAAAGGATCAGAAGACGTTGCGACCACAGCATCTGGAGGGTGTATGGATGTATTGTGATCACATCTTGGATCTCTTCGGAGATGGAGAAGGTGCACCGACGCATATGTATCGTAGACAAGCATTTGAGGAGTGGTGGAAAGACTACTGCAAAGAGCAGAAGAAATTACGGCGGGGAACGGGAGGCGAGAATGATCCGGATGACTGGCGAGCGGTACAGTCGCCGTATGTGACATAGGTTCCTCGTATGTGCTGGTATAAATATATCTCGCGCGCTGTTCTACGTGAAGCATTGCTGGCTTTTAAACGATCGTCTTGTTTCTACCGCCAGATCCGTAAGTCTCCGCATGGCGTTAACGATGCCCTGGTCTGGCTTGTTGCCGAGGAAGTCCTGCGGCCGTACGAGATTGAGCAGTCTGATGCCTTGTAGTGTCTTGCACCGGGAGAGTTGCACATAGAGACTAGTGAAGTCGCACCTCGAGGGCTGACCCTTTGCCACGCGATTTCCTCGGAGCTCTAAAAGAACATCGGCAAACGTTTTCCCTTGGGCCTTATAGTCGGTCAGTACGAAGGCAGGGACCACAGGCAGTCCGCGTCGGGTGCATTTCCCGGATAGGAACTTGTAGCAGGAGTTGGCTGGATCGAGTACATGCGTGATGGGCCGGATGAGTAAGGTACCCGCTGGGAGTGTCGGGATGGTTATATCTTTTGTCTCTTGTGACTCCAACAATATGCCTAGTGGCGGACCGAAGTGTATGGTAACATCGTCAGCGAGATAATGGCCTGAGAACTTTGGGTCGGGGATGAGGTCCACGGCCGTAAACTCGGCCCCGTTCACAACTCTCAGGCCGGTATAGGTATTTTTGTTGACAACAACAGGCATGCCCTGGGCGCAGAAGAATACTCCTGGGATCTTACAGCTGGAGCTGTCGCCTTGCTCGATGGTCTGGGCTAGCTCCTGCTGTAAAAAGGTCCGGCTGCGCCAGGTGTGTGTCGAGATGAAGATGGAGATATGCTTTGCGTGAAAGCGGGCCCAATCTACCAGGGCTTCCATATTGAGAGCCCATCTGTTACGGTTGAGCGGTGTTATGGCACGCAAGCCAGCCTTGAAGGTGATCTGGGACCGGTCCACGAGCCTGGTGTTGAGCAGGTCAAAGTCCTCCCTAGTCTGGGTTCCGGCCCGTACTCTTTCCAAGAGAGCGCCCAGCTGTGGATCGTCCCGGGCGCGGACTTGCTCCTCGAGAAGGATGACGGTCTTGAACATCAGCCACAGGTTATGACCACGATGGTGAGCAATGGCCGCCTGTCCCGAAGAGGTCGTGTAAGTCGGATTCATCATCTGGTCCACCAGGAGACTTTTCTCAAGCACAGGGGCGAACTGATAGAAATCGCCCATCAGGAGGACGACGGGAATACCGCCAAACGGCTTATCGGGGCAGTCGCGGAGGGCCTGGAGGCGACAGTTGGCCTGGAATAAAGTGGACCCCCCGAGCATGCTGACTTCGTCAATCACAAGTACCAACTTCTGCTTCCACCTCCATTTCTTCGCTTCCGAGAAGACTGGAGGCTCTCTTCTGTCGTTAGAATGGTGAATATCCAGTCCACAAGCCGAATGAAATGTCGTCCCGCCGATCTGAGCAGCCGCACTGCCGGACGTGCCGGTCACCTGGAGTTGATGCAGCTGGCCTCTAGCCACAAATACGTTCCGCAAAGCATCGACGATCCTGGACTTCCCAGTACCGCCTGGGCCACCAACGTATTGAAGGTTCTGACCGGCAGAGTCTGGATGGTCGACGTACTTGTCCAAGAACCGACAAATAAGCTGTAGCGCCATACTCTGCAAACCGTTGAGTGTATACGCGGAGGCGGCCTGAAGTCCCAGCTCCGTGAAACCTCCGACGGGACCCAGTTCAACAAGCATTCGAGGATTCTGTGCCTGCGAGGTTTCCAAATGTCTCGGAATGGGAATGTCTGCATCGCATTGTCGAACAAGCAGATCGTCAATGTCAGCGTTCCCAATGGAGGTTGTGCCACCTTGCACAACACCCTCCATCTCGTTGAGCATCTGTAGATGCAGCAGATCCTGGGCCTTCGCCGCAGCCTGAACGTCATCGGCAGAAGGAACGGAGCATTGGCTTAAGACGCTGTGTTGACGATGGCGAATTTGCTGATAGAAATCGTCGTGACGTTGGATAAAAGGGCGGCGCTCTTCTATCGAGTTCTCCCGGTCAAGGTCTCGGATCAGACCTTGCAAGACCGGAGAGTCCTTTGTTGCGTCGGAATTGCGTACAGCATTTTGGAGAGTGCGGAAGAGGGCCGTATAGTTTTGGTAATGCTCTGCCATGGTCGGCTCTTCCATGGTCGGCTCATCATCACAGTTGCTTTCACCCAGGGGGAATTCTACGTCTACCGTGTCATCGCCTTCCGACCGGTTGGCCCAGAGCCGAGCATCCTTACGAGCATCCTCAGCCGACTTTCTGAGGAGAGAGATATTCGCGACGTGGGATCCCAAGCGAGGACACAGGTTAGCTGCGAAACTTTGCCATATGCCTGTGATATCGGGGTGGGTTTCGGAGAGGAATTTCTCCCATGGTACGAACAAGGCTAGATGGAGAACCGAATTCCTACACAGACTTTCAGGGCAGCTTCGGGGGCGAGTGAACCAGGCAGGGAAAGATACCGTTTGAAGTACACTGGGTGGTCGTCCATGTGATCGTCGCTGATGAACCCTTGAAAGACTGGCACTGCGTATCCGGCGGGCTGACGAAGCTTTTGAATCCATTCGTGACATTCCGGGGGCCCCTGTAGCGCAATATGGACTTCATCCTCATCTCGACCACGACGGCGCTCCACGATGATCGTGGACATATAGTCGTAGAGGCACGTATCTCTCAGAACTGGGCCGCGATAAGCATAGGCGTCCAGGTACAGCAAGGTCCGGCCGTTTTGCCGAAACTGCACTGTTTCCGATGGCTCTTCGGCGTCGATTTGCGTACAAGCCTGGCGACGGAGGTGTGGCCAGCGTCGGAAGATGGTCCAGTAAAGTGCTGTCAGGTTGATGTAGGACCAGTTTGGTACGTTAGTAAAGTCTGTTTGATAGCCGAGCAGAAAGTAGCAGACCTCTACGGCCGAAAGCTGCCTCTCAGAGAAAATTCGGTTCGCTGCCCTCATCAAAAACTGGCGGCTCTCATTCACCACGTCCTGACGCTGGGCATCTTGCTCGGAAAGACTTGGCCCCCCCAGCGACGCGGATTCACGGAGCTGCCGAAGAACATCAGATGCAAAGACGAGGCGTTTCCACATGGGCGTGTCTAATTTGGTGGCATAATTTGTGATGTAGAATACCATGGCCAATCCCTTCGTCTTAGTCAAGATCATAGAGAGGTCATGATTGTGGCGGAGGCCGACCGCCATTGCTTTGTTGTACCGGTTGACGAGCGCATGGTTCCGCCTCATGCTGAGCAGACCGTCCTCCGTGAACCCGGTGTTCTCGACGAGCTTCCAAGGGGCTTTGAACCGACAAGCCGTCGTTCTGTGTTGACCTGCGCCCTCTATAGCGAGTGCTTTCAGAGAATACTTGATACAGGTGTACGTATGCGAGTGCACCTGGCAACAGTAGGCAATGAAGTTGGACTCGTTGTCGAAAGCCCCTGAGAGAGTCACAGTGTTGTTCATGATCTCGTCAATCGGGTCGATTGGCTTTCTCTCCTTGCGGACGGCCCTTCCAGCTTCCTCATCCAGACATTCGTTAAATACAGAGTCCAGATAGCGAACCACTTGAGCACGGTATTCTCCCTCCTCATTTTTCGTCATATCGTCGATCAAGGAAGGCAACTCCATATTACCCTCCAACCAGAGTAGACCATGCAGATGGAGACTACCTCGGTCGTTCGTCTCAACTGTTGCGTAGTAATGGCTAATCTTCCCGTAAACTGATTCCTGGCCTGTCTTGACATATTTCTCAAAGAACAAGGAGACCTCTCGATGGAAGAAGATGGCAGCGCTGACCGGATCCATAATGCTAAGAGAAATTCTATCATATCTCCCACGGAGATCAATCAGAAGCTCCTTGGCTGCATCGCGATCATGAAGTCTGTGAATGGAGAGTTTCAACTTGACCGGATTGTTGATATCATTGGGATTGACAGTAATCCAGATGGCAGGTATACCTGTCCAGATGTTCAATGACTGTATCTTCCTCCGCATCAAGAGCCGGGTTTCGTTGGAGAGCGGCTGCGCGTGGCCAAATATGGACAGTTCGTGGAGCAAGAACAAGATATCCGGATCGGTCGTGGTCTTGGTGTCCTGCATTTCCTCCTGTGCTATTTTCAAGCGGTCCATCGTCAGGCGTCTACAGACCCGGTCCAGTCTGTCGAAGGAGCCCTTTACCAGACGGACCATGCTGATTCTTCGGTTCGTGGATCGCAGGAGGATATTGAAGACCAAGAAACAAAAGATTGGGTGGACGGCAAACCGGCCCCCGTGTCGCTGCAACACGTACTTGGTCCAGTAGTTGAGCGAATGGTTGGTGCCACTCTGTGCGGAGCCCAAGGCGCCACGTGGATCGCCGTCTGGCAGACTGGGGCCCTTCGGGCCGCCCCTGCCCCAGGGGAAAAGCTTCGGAAAGGTTCGCGGGAAGAAATCCTCGTGTAGGCTGTTAGCGAAACCGGTCCCCTCTAATCCGCGATCAACATTTGGGACGATGGGGTCTGTGTGTGTCTTTTCCACGGCTGAGGGTTCCTCTCTTCGCATGCGCTCCATGAGAACGGCGGGAACGGCCGAGCCCTCGGCATACTGCCAGCCATGTATCTCATCCAGGTTAATCTCGATACCCCTATAGAGGGGATTGTTCTTCTGTAGCCACAAGAGAGCAGCAGTCACCCGAGACTTTCGCACCTGAAGAAGGGACCCCACTTCCGCCTGATTGGGTCTCTTGGCACCACTCCAAGAGACATGGATGTTCTCGATCGTCCGAAGAAGCGGGTGAGGCAGCACTGTGGTGACCAAGTCGTCTACGTTATTCGGAAACACGACAATGTGGCCCTTGATGTGCTTCCTGTAACTCGCACTCGACGGCGTCTTGTTATCAACAGTGAACTTCGTGATATAGCCAAAGGGGGCCTGGAGAGCGATCAGCCTCTCCTCGAGAGGAGAGAGGCCGTCGAGTTCTTTGGGATAACGATGCTCGCATCCTATTTTCATGTTGTTGACGGAGCATGCCTTTGGCAGCTTCCCACGGTCGAAGCTACCGCGGCATTCGAGGCAAACATCGACCTGAGCGTCACCTGTCAGTGGCAGACACTTTTGGCACTCTTGAAGAGCCACTGTGGCTCGTAGGAGCGAGGAGGGCAAGTCCCTCCTCCACTGGATGGTAGTCATGTTGGCTGGCGCGCATTTTCTGCAACAGAAGGTGCAATGGGAAATAGGCAGTGTCCTCTCGTCTGCAAAAGCTGCATGGAACGATCTCGAAGTCTCGACTTGAAGGGCGAGCGGGACTTCCTTACACCAGGATCTCCTTAGCGATACGTCTTCCTTCACGCGAAAGCAGGAGTCCCGGTGTTGAAGAATTGTGTCAAGAGACAGTTGCTGATGTTGAGTAACCTCGTGCAGTAGTTTTGGCCTCTTCCGGCGGCTTCGGTCTCGGTCCGAGGGTGTCGGGGCCGGAAGTACGTCTTGCTGTATGCTATGCCGCTTGAGGGAAGGCGGTGTCCGGAGAGGAGAGGCTGGCTCAGGAGTCGTCGGTCCGGTAGCAACCCGCGTATGGACCCATCCACTGCGCCTGCGAGCCTGGTGGGGCCGATAGGGTCCGGGTCCACCGGTCCGACGTTCGGCGCGTCTACGGTCCAGGTCGTCCGATACACGGATGATTTCCTCGAGGGGCATTCTGAGCTTCGTGTTTCGGAGCTCCGACTCCATGACCCGCTGCGGCCGGGTGGTCCGCCGGGTGCGAACCGTTGTATCAGTGTGCTGCCGATCTAGCCTCTCCAGAGTTTGGCGGACATCTTCTATCGGAAGGGGAGTTCGTCCTGGTGGAGGCATGATCCGAGTAAAAGTAACACGGACTATTATGTAGAAAGGATGAGACCTTGGATGTAAAAAGAGGAAACACCACCCTCAATCGACGCAGATGTCGAGAGGGCGAAATAAGGCATTTGCCATCCCATCAATAGACTTTGAGAGAGAGGAGCAGAGACCTGAAGGAAGGGACTAACCCGCTGCGCAGCGGTAGTTTAGGTCCACGGAGTAGAAGCTTTGAAGCTTTCCGTAGATGGCAACTTCGGAGAGGGTGCCAGAGGGGCGCTTCAAGATTACAACCACTCGAACCATGCGACAGAAATATCGCATGACGTTCAGACCGTCAATAACCGGCATGGAGGTTGCGCTCAAAGATGTTACGCTTGGCAGGTGACCGCATCTCGTAGTCAGCGGCGTCCAGCTGGCGCCAACAGTGTTGGTGTGAGTGGGATAATAAAAAGCAATATACAGAAGGGCTGACGGGCGATGGCATCATGAATCGCTCGAGACCAGAGAAAATTGTGCGGGGTGAAGGTTTTTGGAGCAGACCCTGGACAAAGTTCGGAACTGTTTTCCCGTCGGAATGTGGGGACCATTTGCGTATAAGAAGTCGAGCTCATCTCACGAAAGATTCAGAGATGATTCTGACAGACTACTTTCTCATCAAAACACTGTTGCGTGCCATGCAGGATTCAATCCCTGATGCCTCAAGGTCTAGGTTCCAGTAACGGGCAATCAAGGGCCCGTTTGTCGGGAGCGGCGCCAGGGCAGCCAGCTCTAAACCCCCTGGGAGTGCAATTCTTCTCCAGCCTCGAAGGCTTAGAGATAGCTTCATCCACCGACCGGCAGCTTATCCGAGGGCACAATCTGGTCGGTGCGGTCCGGCTGCAATTCGTCAAGGCGAGCTTCTTTGACGGAGGAGCAGGGGAGCACGGAGAGGTGCTCGATGAGATCGATGGAATCGACGTGCCACTCTCCATGCACGTGTACCCCTTCCCCAAGCAGATGAGTGGGAAAACCAGTGGTTCTTCTTCGACATCCAGCTCCATCCGTATCAGCTACATTTCCGCCGTAGAGTCGAGGACGGTGAGGAGTCCATTATTGGAGGATGGGAAGACTCATATGCCAAGTTGGCCCAGGTTCGTGGACAGATGTGTGTTCAAGCGTATGTCGATGCCCTGTTTGAAAGCACCAATGTAGCAGAGACACAGGCCCATAAGTCAGAGGTCAGAATACTAACCGACACATCTTTTTAGCATCTCGATAAGGCCTCTCAGGCTTGCCAATGACTGCCTCCCGACCATAGCACCGCGCGCTACCTTCCACGGACCTGTCGACACCACGGCGTTCCGTTTCAAGGCTGGATCGTTGAGTAACAATCAGCTAAAATGCTGCGGCTTCATCCAATGCAGCACCTATCTCGTACCACCCCGTGACAAGGACCCGACATTCAGAGGCGGCCAGGTGTTTCACATTCTAGCATACATGCCACACGATCAACAGCCCTGGAAAAGCCGGGTCGATTGGATGAAGGGCTTGCCTGAGGGCGGATTCGCATCTGGGAAGTGGATGTACGGAAGAGGCAGCATCGTTGGTGTTCTGAACCCGGCACTGTTACAGGAGGAGCTTCAACCTGGGCAAGATATCCTAGTTGTGCTCGTAGATGAGTTCAGCTTCACATCGAAGGCGACGCTCGAGGGCGCTACTGTGATGAGGAAGGCGTCCTCTCCACAGAAAGCAAAAGTCGACCTGGCAAAAAGACGAAACCCTTTCAGCAGCAGTCCGGACAACTCGCCACCCAAGCGCGCAAAAGATCCTTCTTCGACCAGGGGCATGAATGGTACAGGGAAAGAAATCAGGGACGGTGCATATATGCCTGTCGACCTGCGGCTCCAACAGGAACTAGCGGGCCATGAGAGGGATTCAATCTTGGTAGCAGGTTAGCATTCAACATTTCACCGCAAATCGTTTTGCGGAGTAGAACTAAGCACCAGACTAATACAGAAACGGGGACTTCACAGAGTCCGAGCCAATGAGACAAGATACATTCGCACCACCAGCCGAACGGGAAGGGCAACTCATGAAGCTACCACCGGAGGGCACCACGTACTCTTCTTTTCACGAAATGAGACAAGAGCTCGTTGAGTTCGCCAGATCACAAAGCTACGGTATTCGTATCTGTCGATCATTCCAAAAATTCTCAAGAATCACAGGAGACCCGGTCGCGAAGAAGAGAATGCTTTGGCAGTGTAACCGTGGAGGGAAGGGAGACTGTCCATTTTCATTCAACGCCGTGGAGGTCAAAATAGGAAGCGACCGGTGGGAAATAAGATATAAGAAGAACGAAAGCCAGCATGTTCATAACCATGGACCAAGCGGTGGATTTGTCATATGCCCTGAGCGAAAAGTGCGGAAATGATGCACGAAGAATTGACTCCTGTAAGACCATGATTTGGTGTCGGCATGAAAATCACAGCTCTTGTCCTCAATCGCTGGTTTTTTTTCTCTTTCTTTATGTGTCACATGACCAGGTTCAAGTAGACGTATCAAGTAACGGGTCCTTGGTTAGCAAAAAAGGAAGAAAAAAAAATCGGCAAACGTCACTAAGAATGTCGTAGGACAAACCAATGTCTTGCTGACTCGATTACCCTGTATCTCTTTAAGTGGCAGAAGGCAACAAAACGGTCAAGACAGGGATATCAGGCCAATTAGATGAATTAATTCAGCCAATACAGGATCAGCTTGTATACAAAAGACCAATAACCAATAAGAATAAGTATAAAAAGCTAATAGCCAGTTAAAGTCAGGAAAAAAAGAGGCTATACTCTTATAGAAGTAGCTAAGCTATAAAGAAGTACAGGCTCTAAGAGCTGCCTTTACATATAAAGCCTTTATAGCCTTCTGGTACGTGGGGCCCCAGTTTTTCCCCCCCAGGTTTTTTTTCTTTTTTAGTGGTTGTTGCTGTTTGATCCCTGTGGCGCGAAGGTGATTGTGGCGCAGAAATTGTGGTGAAGCTGGCTAGCACGGACCACTCCGCGATCCGTGCTTGGGTAAGCAGGGCAAGGAAGAAAGAAACCTTTTCGTTCCTTAAAGGCATATTAACAGTGCGAATTAAGAGTACTCTTACTTTACATTAGTAATATAGGTACCTTAATATATACGCTACTATAACCTAATAAGTTTATATATAGTGTTAATATATATAATTAATTTCTATATAAGGCTATTTTTACTTATAAGGTTATTATATAAGAGGAAGGTATAAGTACTTAATACTATAATATGCATGTATAAATAGTATATAAGAGGCAAATACTAGAACCGTGCCTAGTATAAGGAACTGGTATTATCTTAGGGGTTAAGGAGTACGTGCTATCGCTAGGGCTAAAGCGTATCCCGGACCTAGTAAGATAAAAGTTATATAAGCTATCTATTGCTATATCCCCAGATTCTAGATATAGTAAAGTCCTCTACTGGCCCTAACTTAGATTAAACCTAGCTACTGCTTTACAGGCCCTGCCTTAATTATATTACATTAGTTATATAGATACCGGTAAGATTAAGAAGGGCTAAGCTTAAGATACTTTAAAAGCACTAGTAAATATAATACCTGCTAATACTAGTTACTGCTTTATAATATATTTAATACTTAAAAGCTATAATCCTCTATTAATTTTATTTTACTAAAGCAAGAGGAAGAGTAATGGAATATTACTCTGCCTAGGGACTAATAAGAAATTAAGTTATAATAGCTATATATAACTAGGTTATATATAGGGCTAAGTAAGCACCTTCTATTTCCTAAAAGAATAGAGCTATATTATGCCTTAGTAAGTCTTATAGATAAGTTTCTCCTTTTTATCCTGCTAGAGATTGGCAAGCTTTATAGCTGTAAAAATATATATAATATTCTTAAAGATAGCCCCCTGACCAGGAGAGGCCCCTAAATCAGTTAGCAATGCCTTAGCAACTCTTCTAAAAGGGCATAATACTAACTTACTAAACTAAGTAAGCATTAAAACGGAACTACTAGGTAAAAGGCAATTTAAATAATAGACTAATAAAGAATACTAAATTGCCTATAGATTTAAAACCCTCTGCCAAGTACAATTCTGCATTAGAAGATATAGTATAGGACTTATATACTATTGTTATTTAGGTAATAGTTAAGGATAACCTTATTGTAGTATTAAGTATGCTTTAAGCAGATGCTCTTTAGGGCTACGTTTACTAACTTTATTAGCTTACCTGCTACTAATAGGTCTCTAAATAAGTTTAGCTTTTCTAGTTTTAGTAATATAATAATAAAGAATTAGATAATAATATAAGTAGTAATAGTAATGCTACTCTTATAGCAGATATTATAGTAAATAAGTGTAATAGTAATTATATTATAATAGTAAAACCTATAGTATAAATAATTACTATTATAATTACTAGGCCTAATACTCCTAAAGCCTGCTTTTTTCTTTTTTACTCTAAACCTGTTTTCTTAAAGCTACTACTTCCCTTTACTTATACCTATAATTATCTTTAATAATCTTTATTATACTATTAAGTACTTAAGATACCTTTACTTAAGCCTTCCTTAAGTATTGCTTTAAGTAGGTAGTTAGCTAACCTCTTATCTATAATATACTTAGTATTTAATCCTAATATAAATAGTTAATCTAAGCTAATAAACTTAATATTCTTCTCTTTATTAGCTATTAAAGTTTTAAAGTTTACTAAGTTATTAGGTAGAATATGATTTTTATTTAAAAGATTAATAAAAGGCTAGCTTAGTAAATATCTAGTATTTGCTCTATTTTCCTATTAAAAAAGCCTAGGGTCTATTAACTATTAAAAATCCCATTCTTTAAAAGGTTTATAGGGTAATTATTAAGCCTAAATATATATAGTTATATCTAGTCCTGGGCTATACTTTTAAATAATAGAGATTAGCTTAGCTACTAATAGAGGGGTAGGCGGTTTTTAGGGCTATTAACATGGCCCTTAACTAACTTATTTAGAGAGTTAAGGTTAACAGAGAATAACCCTCTTAGCTTAGTAGAGAAGTTAAAATCCTAGGCTATTTATTCTTTATTAAGACTTAGGTCTAATACTATAACTAGTTAAAGATATAACCTAGGTTAGAATATAAATATATCTATCTAATTAAAGTTTTTCTTCCTCTATACCTTCAATTTATTTATCTAGGCAAGGCTAATAATATATTAAGCAATCTTACTAATCTAGCTAATACCGTTATACTAAGCCCAGTATGCCCTTATAAACTTAATAAGGATATTAACCTAATACTATACTAGTACTAAGGTCTACTAAATACCTTAAATTATAGGGAATGCTAGCTTAGTATTAAGAATATTAAATATAAGCAATAAAGCGCTAAAGCCTATAGCTATAAAAGGGATTTACTAGGTAAGACCTAGCTAAAGTAGTTTATAGTAATATTTAGTAATGTTTATAATAACGCGTTATAGTTCGGTTTATATCTCTAATATATTTAAAAAGCCTTTAGCCTATTAGAAACTTATATTTGCGCCTTCTAGGCATAACGTTTTATAGTAGTAAATGCTAATTTAAGTAGTATAGTAATATATATATATAAGGTTCCTATATAAAGTAACTAAATCCTGTCCTTTAGCTTACCTAGCTTTTAGAGATATTATTAAATCCAGCTTACTTTATAAGTTCAATAACCTATTAGAGGTCTGCAAGTTCTAATCTCTTAAAGCTAATTTATACTTATAAAGTAGGGCAAGACTAGTATAATCTTACTATACTAGCTAATACTTACTATTTAGCAGATAAATAATAGTTAAGATATTAGTAAGCTTAATATATAGCTTAACTAACTAGGATAGAATTATAGTAAGCTTTTACTTAGTTAAAGGGCTATAGACTATTAATTATTAAAGCTTATCTCTTAGGTTATTTATATTAAGAGGATTTTTATTATAGTTAAACTGCTCCTTAGTAATTTTTATTTAGTATTTTAGTAGCAAGCCTATAGAGCAATCTTATATAATATAATACTACTAAAGCCTCTTAAGGATGTTCTTCTTTTTATAAAAGGAACCTAAAGGGCAGCTAGTATAAAGGTATACTTTAGTAAGCTTTGCATTTTCTATAGCTAGGCTTAACTAAATAGTATTTAGCTTTCCTATAAATAATAGTAATACTATAGAGAGAAGGATATAAGCTTAAGCTATAGTAAGAGGTAAGGACTTGCTTTTAAGATTATAAAGCACTTTAGTGTAATAAAGGAGTATAATCTATAATAATTAAGAATTAGTATAGCTAAGAGTATAAATAGTAGTATTAAAAATAAACAAGGACGCTGTAAATAGCATTACCTAGAAAAGAAGTAAAGGGATAGTAAATTTAAGTAGTTAATAACTATTATAGTTATAAAGATCCTAAAAGTCTCCTTTATTAACTACTAGTAAGATTAAATAGATATAGAAAAAGTATTATTATATAAACTTATTTAGTAAAGGGTATATTAAAACTTTAAAATAGCTTTAAAGTTTAAGGAAACTAACATCCTATTAAGGTATTTAGTAAATATTTATAATTATAAGAAATAAATATTAACAGTAAACTATTTTAAATAGCACCGTTATAATTATATTAATTAACTGCTAATAATTAAAACTAGTCTAGGAGGAATTAGGATTATCCTTAAAAGCTAAAAAGTTATTAATAAAAGTAATAAATTTAAACGCTCTTGCCATTTTAAGAACAGGAGCAGGATTCTTATTTAATACTAAATCTATATTTTTATTTAATGTAAAATTAAATACTATTTTAACCTTTTCTTTATTATATATATACTCTTTAATTGCCACTACTACCTAAGGCTCGTTTAGCAAAGTGTTATTAACCTTAGAACTATAGACTTACTAGTATAAAAGTAATATAAAGACTTTATTAGTACTTGCTATTTTAACTTTATTCCTCTTATAATATAGCACTTTTTATTAAGGTAGCAGTTTATATAAGAGCTACCCTTTTAAGAGATATTGTAATAAACTTTATATACTTAATAGGCTAGATATGCCCTGCTGGCTCTCTTGTAAGTGTTTTTAGATAGCTTTCTTTAAGGGTCTTCTATTAGCACCTTATCTAGTTAAGGCAGAGGGACATCTATTATTATAAGAACTTCTTTTAACCCTATAATTTAATACTTTTAATATTTTTATACCTACTAAACTTAGATAGAGGTTAAGGTAGTAAGGTTTAGAGATATTAAATAAAACTTATAGGGCTAGTTATTCTATAAGTAATAAAATCCAGGATATTAATACTTTACCCTAGTACCCCTAAATTTAAAGGGCTAAGATTAATAAAATACCTTTTAGAAAGAAGGGGTAATTAATAGTAGTTTTTTTAAAATCCTCCTGGCTTTAAGGTTAGCTAATAACTTATTTATATCTTAATCCATAAACCTCTTATTAAATTTAAACTATAATTCCCCTTCTATATCATTCTTTAGGCTTTTATAAGTTCTTTAAATATGCCACAAATAGAGTATGCTATAAATATAATATTATAGCCTTACTAATAAAAGGAAATAAAGAGATCTAAAGCTAAAAAGAGGTTACCTAAAAAGATATAATATATTAACCTTAGTAGCAGGTTTATATAAATAATAATAACACTCCGCAGCGACTTTAAAGCAATAACTTTATATATATTATCCGTAAGGGCATATATTGCTTCTTTAGCCTTATTAGCCTTATCGATTTCTATCTTTCTACTACCTTTCCCTTAGCTTCCTTTATCTCTAAGGTACTATTTAATTCTTCCTAGGCTATTTAATACTAACAGGACCGTGGTTTGCACCAGGCTGGGGCTAAAACTACCTTAAGTAAATACTATATTAGGCCAAAACCTACACTTAAACCCTATATTAATTAGTTTATTTAGTATATAAGTAAGCACTTTAGCTATTTACTAAGGTTCTAAACCATAAAGCCTTTTATACTAGGTTTTCTTTAAATCCTGCGTTCTATTATGCCCTTACTGTAAGCTTTAAGAAGCCTAAAAGGCCTAAAGCGCTAAACGCTTTATAGAAAGATTTTATAAGGTTAGCTTAACCTGGATTAACTAGAATTAGTAAGGGAGCTTAGCATACTAATCCTATTTAATTAGTCTAAGACTAGATACTTTAGATAAGGGAAGGATGCTTTAGTTTACTAATAATATTACAGCTCTTAGCCCTACTTATTCCAAGAACCTACCTAATAGCTATATATTAGTGCATTGCGGCTTAAGGCTATCTATTTGCTATTATTTCTTTCTATTCTTGCTAATAATAGTAAATACATATACTAGTATATTAGAGTAAAATAATAAAAGTAAATTATTCCCTTAATATATATTTAAGTAAAGCCAAGCTACAAGTCTTAGCGCACTAGCACTAATCAGTTTCCGCCTTTACATACCTTAACCTTGTTAGATACGCGAGTAGGGTTAATATTAAATTAAAATAAGGTTAATTTTCACACTCGAGGATCAATCTAGTCCCCAGGAGCTTCTGTCTCTGTTCTTCTTCTCTGTTCTGTCTTTTTAGGTGTTTTCCCCGCTACCTGGTATTGATATATCCGGGGACCCACAAAATACATATTTCTTTTATCGAGGCGCTATTACTAATTAAACAAACCTTACCCCCACCCTTACTTACCCTTGACCAAAAGATCACACATTTAGTCACGAACACTATCTTGGGCAATACTAAAGATAGGTGCAGAGCAAAATGCTAGTTTAAACCTATTCTTTTAGTACTATATCCTGTATTTCTAATATCCCCTTAGGTTAATTATTAAAGTGCTTAAAGGTTAATTCTCTAAAACCTTTTTTCTGGCAGCTATTAGGGCCTTATTAGCCATATAGCTGCACTAACTGCCATTTTAGCCTGTAAAAGTTCCCTGCTCTACTAAATCGCTAATAGCAGGTGCTAAAGAAAAGTTGTTAAAGTAGAGAGTGGCGGTGTTTGGCGAGATATGTTATGTTATATTATGTATATTTTTCGTTTAGGGGGCCGTAGGCTCTAAAAAGTCTCCTAATAGAGCACAGGATGTGCTAAGCTAGAGAAATTAGGACCTATCTATACACTAATTACAGAATACTATAACTTTCTCTTAAAATCTAATTCTGCAGATACGTTAATAGACTATATACTATCTAGTATATTAATAGTATAAATAGCATATCTTATCGAGCCTGTTACCTATTAGCAGGATAATCAGGCATGGCTAATAAATAATAGCTATAAAGTAAGCCTGTTGTTAGGCGATTGTGAGCCTCTGGGCGTAGTAGCCTTAGGGCTGCCTTCAGGTGGTCACGGTTAGATAGAGGGTATGCTAGCGCCCTTTATCTAGCCAAGAATAGGTAAGAGAGAAAAGTAAGAAAAAGGAAATATATAAGGGTAAAAGAGGGAAGGAAGGATATAAGTATATCCTGGGTTATGCTTATCTAATAATAAGGACAGATCTTTCTAAAGAAAATGCTGTCTTTAGATAGTTTAATAAACTTAGTAAAGTCTTTTCCTATTGCCAGGTTAACTGCTACATTTAGTAAGGGTGCTAACCTTATCTAATAATATGGCAGTACCTTTTTACAGTAGAAGATATAGTCCAGTGCTTTATATTAGTTATATAAGCAGACCAGGCGTGTATTACTATAGTTAAATCTTTTGTAATATATAGCAAAGTCCTTATAAAGTGACCTTACTGCTAGCAGATAGTATAAGGCTATATATAAGAGCGATAGCTCTGGCAGATAGCCTGTAGTTACCTTAAGATTAAGTCTTTTATACTACTTAGAAGCAAAGGTAGACTACTATGCCTAGAATGCTTCTTTTGGCTTCTATCTTGCGATTCTTTGTAGGTAAGCTAGTATTAGTTAAGTGCCTTTGGGCTTAGGGAGTAATAATACTGCCTTTACTAGCTTATTAGCCTGTTCATTACTAGGGATATTAGAGTGCCCTAGTATTTAGTAAACTTAGATAGCTTTATATAATGTTATTAAAGCCTGGAACTTAAGAAAGACATTTTAAGAGGATTTAGAAAAAGTGCCTTATAAATATATAGCGGCTACTAGGTTATCTAGGCAGATAAATATATTCTGTATTACTAATTTTTATAGGTTTAAAGCAGCCTTTAGGCCCTCTAAAGCCCTAGTAGCTTTAGTATTAAAAACCTTAGTAGGTCTAAGGTAACCTAATCTATTAAAAATAGAGATATTGTTCTAATGGATAGTAAAGGCATAGCTAGTAGCCCTTTCTAAGGAAAAAGAGCTATCTAAGTATATAACTAAGGTAAGCGGGTTAAGAGACTTAACCTAGTAGGAAAAAGCATTAGCTAATTTTTCTTTAAATACTATCTGCAGTAAAGGTATTTATTCTTAATAGAAGTATTAATAGACAAGTTTTAGCTATATATAGGGTATAAAGAGTTTATTTATATATTAAAGGCGCGTCCTAAAGCTGCTCTTTGCCTATATTTAATATCTTTATTTAATAAGGTTATGGTAAGTAAGCTATTAAGGCAGGTGCATTCAGATTGCTAGAGGATAAGCTTTATCTAGTGATTTAAGTTATATAAAAAACCTAAGTTACTTTATATTAAGTAATTAATTTACTAGTAGTATTTTGCTTTCTCTATAAAGGATAGTAATAAGTATTATCTTCTAGATAGGAAGAATGGCCTTTATAGTCTATTTTATAGCTTTTATTATTATTTACATAAGATACTAGTTACTTAATAGTAAATCTTTTATAGAATAGGTTTACTATAGCTTAGTCTTACCTAGGTATTATGCCTCTAAGCTATAGAGCAGTACTGGCTTAATATATACTTTAATAGCGCCTTATATGGCGCTTAGTAAAGGGCTATATACTGTATTAGTAAGCCCCTGTAAATAATAAGCCACTGCCTTTGCTTTTACTACCTACTTTTTAATATAAAGTTAAAAAGATAGTTTACTATCTAATTAAATACTAAGCTAGCGTAGAGCTAGTTTAAGGTATTTCTTAATATTACTATAGTATACTGCTAGTATAGTCTTAAGTTTACTGTAGGAAAAGTGTATTACTTTAGTCTTCTTTATATTAAAGGATATGCTATTCTTTGCGCCCTATTATACTATTTTAGCAATAGAACTAGATACTATAGTAGAAGTCTTATCTACTATATTGCCTATAGATAGGATAGCTATGTTATCTGTATAGCTAAAGTGACCCTAAGGGTTCCCTAATTAATAGATTAGCTTAGTGTAAAGTAGAAAGAGAATTGGCAATACTGGCGACCCCTAAGGGAGGCTGTACTAAAGGGGAGAAGAGGGCATAACTATGTCTTAGTACTTAATACGTGCTGACCGGCTGCCTATAAAGGAGCCGGCCTAGCGAGCTAGATGATTAGGCTAGCCTTGCTTACGAAGATGCAGGATAAGCCTGTTATGCATAACGGTATTAAAAGCACCTTAGATGTCCATTGTAACTAGAGTCTTTACCTTCTTATATATAAATGCTTCTTTAATATTATAGACTAGAGTAGTTACTAAGTCTGTTGCTGACCTCTTAGGGAGCGCCCTAGCTTACTATGGATAAAGGATGCTGTAGTGAATGGCTGCCTAGGCTAGGCAGCGTGCGATTAGTTGTTCTAGTCCCTTACTAAGATAGGAAAGCAGTGAGATAGGTTGCTATACTTATGGTTTAATAAGATCTCTCTGTTCTGGTTTTGTAATTATAACTACCTTTGCCTTCTTAAATGGTTTTAAATAATAGCCTATAGTAAGGTATCTTTTAAAGAAACGCTAAATATATATACTAATAGTATGCTATACTGCTTTAAGAAGTTTAACTATAATATTATTTAACTCTAGGGATATATTGCCTATATAATAAGTTATATATTATGCCTTCTCTAAAGAGATTTTAGGAAAGAATAGAATTAATCTAGGTAGGAATACTAGTATCTATGTATTTATAATATTATCCTTTACAGTTCTTTATTTAAGCATAGCCTATTAGAGTGTATTAGCTTTATCTATCTGGCTTTTATATATAATATTATTAACCTATAGAGGTAGTAGCTAGAAGGCTCCTAGGGGCTTTAGCTACTAAATAGCTTTAAAAATATCGCTACTACTAAAGAAGCTATTAATAAGGTTATACTAATAGCGCCTCTTAGCCTAATAGACTATATAATAAAAGCCTCTTTTAGCAATCTAAATGTCCTAGTTAAAGCCAAGTAGGTAGCTTTTTCTAATAGCTTAAAAAGTAGCTACAGTATTAGCGTACTCCTCTATTTACCAGGGAGCTAGATATTTGCCTTTCCGTACAGGCCTCCTAGACGCTTTTACTGCTAATATTAGTAGACTTATAAGTAAAAAGGCAAGCTTATCTAGCTCCTTAGGGGTTAAATCTATTAGGGGGATTCCTATAGTATTAAGCTCTATAATCTTAATAAATCTTTTAAGCTTATCTTCTGTTATTACTTAAATCTTACCTAGCTATACTAGAGTTAATCTAATGTCTAGGAAAGTTAGGCTAAGCGTAAAGTAGTTAGAGCTAATAGTAAGATAGTCCTTAATAATAGCTTTAGTAAGTAGTAGGTTAGTAAAGGCAAGATCGATTATATTACTATACAGGTTTATTAGGATATTTAAAGTATTAAGAAGGCTAAGGTCATTCTTTGATGCCTATCCTGCTATCTCTTGGCCCCGGTTTGTAGTTTAGCCTGTTTACTAGCTATAATATCTAGCATTAAAATCGCCAGCTACAAGGTAATGTTCCGGGACAGACTATTAAAATAGCATATCTAGAGCGTCCCTCTTGTTATTCTGACGATAGAAGTTGACTATGGTCATGCCGTTGATTGCGAGCCAGAGAATGTCTCGGGTCTGGAAGGGCCGAATTTGGTCGGCAAGGAGTCTGGGGTCTCGCCGGACATATGTCATCACTCTAGGCCGAGTATCGTTGCTATTCCACATGTCGACCGGCGTGAATGTGTCGTATGCAGGGTGAGTCTTGGTTAGACAGCGGGTCTCTGTGTGAGCCGTCCACGGCTCTTGCAAGAGCACAATGTCATATCGTTCCGAGTCGGCCAGCGCCAGGGCGCAGTCGTGGGCCGGAGGGATCTTGCCGACGTTGGCCTGGAAGATCTTGAGCGGCTTCCTGTTGTTCTTTCGTGTTTGAGAATATCTATTCCCGGTCATGAGGACGAGTGATGAGTACGATTCGGCGCTTTCGCGGTGAGCCTGGTCTGGGCTGTTTGGGTTCTTCCTCTGCTTCATAGCCAGCATGAGGGGTCGTGGCCACCATGATGCACGAGGGTGCTCCTGATACAGCTGGGCTGGGAGCACGATGGTTAGGCTGTTCTTGTGATGTGACATCCACGCTTCGTCGCTCAGCCGTGCCCTGCTGCGTTTCCTGATGCGATTCCAGATGCCGTGCTCGATGTCGTTGTCGGTATGTCTCCGCACCTACGGTCCGGACATGCTTTCGTTGCTCTTTAGTGAGTCGGCGGAGCACGCCGTGCACTGTCTTTGGCCGAGCTGGGCACCTACGGAAGTTGGCCTGGTGGGGGCCTAAGCAGTTGATGCACTGTTCTCGTGCGGTGCAATCGTCTACAAGATGGCCAGTCTCACCACAGCGTCGGCAAACTGGCTGTCTGTGACAGTTGCGGGCAAAGTGGTAGCCCCAGCACGTCTCACACTGTCTGGGTCGGTCGGTTTTGTCAACAAGCCTGGCTGCGCTGCTGCCGAAAAGAGACCAGAATCTCTTTGTGGGCTTCAGAAAGGACACGAGCAGGGCCTTGGTCAAGGGGTTATCCGAGAATTGTCTTCCGGTACGTACGTCAATGGGCTTGAGCCCAGTCTGGATTTCTATCTCGTCGCTAACGACGCTGTCACTATCCACCTCATTACCGTAAAAGTCAGTCAGCCTTGCGGGAACGTCTGAGACCACATAGGTGAACCATTCCTTGTTCGTTTCTACTGCTGTAGCTCCCAATTCAGTGGCCCACTCAGCTTGCTTTTCTACCAGAAAGTCGCGTGTTGCCGAGTCGGCAGCCAGAACGGACCATCCCGATCTGACCTGGAACACCTGCCGGATCTTGTCTGAGACAGCGCCGAGCTTCTCCCGAATCAGAGTCCGGGTGGCATAGCTACTGTGGGCCCTGGCCGGAGCTCCGGCTTCTAGACGGATAAAGACGCGGAGGTCTTGTCGGGGTGGGGCGATGAGGTGGATCTGTTTGTCGGCCTTTGTGTTGTTGTTGCTGTCTGTAGGTCAGACGGTCATGGTCAGTGGGAGGCGCGGCAGCAGCCACGCTGCTGTATGTAGGCTTGGGGTTCACAGGTCCGGAGCAGGAGAGCTCTCGTTTCCAAAAACCGAGGAAATCATTGGCAAATTGCTGAGCGAAACGTCGTTGCGGTCCGGTGACGAAGGAAGGTGTGCGCTGTTCAGAAGCTTCATGGTGTTTTTGACATAGGGTAGCAACATTGCAAAGATTATGGGGCACATCAGCCTCTGTTAAAGGCATTCTGCCAAAATATATGGGCGCCCTTAACTACCCCACTTATAATCCACCTAAATCCACCCAATCCATCCACGACATTGCCGAGTGGATTGGGTGGAGTGGACAGTGGAATCCACGAGTGGATCCACTACGTGGATTGGGTGGAGTGGCTTTCAACCTTGTAGGTCTCAGAATTAACATGCTTCAGAAAGAGAAAAAGAAGAAGAAGAAGAATAAATGGTAAGGTCGTACGCTCGGCCATTCCCAGCTAACAAAGCGAATATACACATATATCTATCATAGGTCAAGAAACCTGCTCATCTAGACCTTGTGCTAAATACATTTCGTAGTACATTCCGCGTTAAGCAAGCAATTTAGTATAAGTACTGCGCTTAGCAATATGCCCCTGAGAAAAGATATAGATATAGTCTGTATTCCTAATTATGCTAAGGCGGTATGTAACTGCAATTGTTATATAACTACTTAAAGCTTAATTAAGTGCAGTTTGCACTACTTTCTTACTTTTTATATCTAAAGTACTAGTAGCTTTATTAAGAAGTAACTAATATAATATATAAATTAGGGCTTTTGTAATTACAATACATTACCTCTAGCTACCTAATAGCTAAGTTCCTAGAGCTCTATACGGCGTATTTAAGCCTTTTAGTAATAATAGAATAAAATCGTAGAAATTAGTATTAGTAGCAGCTACTATAATAGCATCTATAGATAGCGGGGTAAAAGAGGGATAGCTAAGGGTAATATTATTACTAATTATTCCTTAATATAGTATAGGCTCCTATTAGACTAGAGCAATGCTAGTATAATACTATCTTAATGGCTTTATAGTAAAAGGTATACTATTAAATATAATAGCGCTTAATATAGGATTATAGAATCATTTTAGTAGTATAATTATTATACTCTTACTGTATCTAAATAGGCTAATAAACGCTATAAAGCTGCCTGGTTTTATCTGTTACTAGTAAGTAACTTATTATAGCAGGCAGTAAGGAGCTATATTACTTATGCTTATATTAATGCCTTTTAAAACTTACAGGCCAGGTTATTATAGGTAAGAGAAATAAAGATCTTAAAATTTAATTACTATAATATTCTTTTCTAAGGTATTATCTTACGAATTGTCCTTTTATATTTTCTAGTTTACTTACAATTACATACTAAGGATATAGTTTATAAAACTCTATGCCTTTATTAGGCTAGTAATAAACTGGAAAAATAAAGCAGTAGCTTTACTAGAGAAGATAATAGTAATAAAAATAGTATAAAACTGTATTAAGCTATATTTACTAAATAATATAAAGTAACTACTATACTTATTAGAGTAACGTATGTGATAAGCATGCGGCGCAGTCAAGCATGCGGCGCAAAAATCCCTCAACTTCTCCTACTT
>NJCS01000393.1:245167-436869 GCA_002234255.1 Fusarium sp. Na10 | reverse complement strand
GTCTTTGGGTGGCCGACGTTACCCCCAATGCGGGCGATCCCTTGGGCCTAGGAGTCCATATCAGTCGCCAGGAGGCCCGCGTCAACGTCAACATGTTCGTAGCTCGCCTCGGTGAGGAGATAGGCCACTCTGCCTTTCTCGGAGCATTCCATGCGCACCGGGAAGAAGCAATGGTATTACTAGAGACCATAGTTCATTGGAAATGCGCAAGTCCCGAAGAACTCGCCTTGGTAGCAGCACAAATTCCTATATATGCACCTCTGCAAACAAAGGATTGTCTTTGTCCTTTACCCGGAGGAGCTTGGGGGTCACCGAACGCGAAATGGGAGAGACACAAGAATCTATGGGAGATACTCATACATCGTGAGATCCCAGAAGTGCAGGAACTGGCTCGGAGGGTTCATTCTCTGATGTGTCTTGTTGATAGTAGTGAAGGCTCTGAGCCAATCACAAAATAAGAATATTACAGCACACTCTATAAGTGGGTGTTTCTTCTGTGTAGGTAGTTCTTTTACAAAACTTAGGATATCTATCCTAACTAATAAAAAGAGTCAGGGGAAATTTAGTATATCCTTACAAGTTTAGTGTGCCTTTGGACTACCTAGTCTAAAGGCGGCCTTGGGACACTTCACAGAACAACCTCGAGTGCTCCTGTGGTGTTGACAAGACCTTCTCAACCTAGAAGCGCTAGAATAGGCTGGTATGGTTGTCCTAGGGTCCCCTTCTCCCGCTGAGGTCGATGTTTTAACAACTTGGTTAAACAATAATAAGTTATACTTCTTTCTGTCATCTTGACCGTCATAGGTCACTTGAACTCCAAAAGGCCTGCAGAGGAAACGAACATGTTCAAAGAGAAAACAATGGGGGCCACCACATGCAGGCCCAAGGATCTTACCACCATCTTATGAATCTCTCGCCAATCATGCATGCAGCTAGCACGTGTTGGCCCGTTATACCAGCCCGCGAGGCGTGTTTCGCATTGGGAGATTGGTCGGTATCGATGATGAAATGGCCGGCCCCCAGGTTGAAAGTGAGACTATGGTTGGGCGGTGATAAGATTTCTGGGTTCAACATCGCAGGGCTGATTGATGAGCGGGTACCTAGGCGGTTATTTAAACTGCACTCAGTCGCACACATTGCGCTCTTTCAACGGAGCAAGTTCTCATTGCTTCGCTTTGTATCAGCTATCGGAAGTAACAACCGCTGTTGTGATCACGTCAGGCTTGCGATTCTTGTGCCGGCGTTTTGAATTGGTGACGTTTGCTATCTTCACGATGGGGCTTTTCAACGACATTGACATTGAGCGAGACTTTCCGGACCATGGTAAGAGTTCTCTTCAGTATCTCAGTCACTTGACAAGAAGCTAACTCGAGACCAGAGGTCCAATCTATGGTGAAGCGTTCCGAGTGGGCAGTTCAGCAGCATCAAGCCCAAGAGCCCAATACTATTGACTCTTACAGCTCAATTTACTATGGCAACGAGCAAACTTCAGCCATCACTTCCTACAGCACTCCCAGGCCTCAGATTTAGTCTGGGAACCATGCACGTATTTATGGCTTTGATCCACACGTCAGTGGACTGGCCGATCTACAAGCGGGATTGTCGTTGGATAGTAGTGGTTCCGAGGATGATAGGTCAGAGAGTAGGAGTGAAGACGAACACGCGATGGGCAAGTCATATCTCTTCTATCGTCATATCTTCAACGTCGGCTAATTCTTATCAGGCACGAAGGACGTAGTGTGTTGTGGAAGATCTTGGAAGCAAGGAGCCAACTACAGGTCAGTTCATCTCATTCCTCAAGTACAACCATAGGCTTTCTAACTTTTCTTTGATTAGGAAACATTACAATCGCAAACATAACCGTCGCCTGAATTGCGTCTTCCAAAACAGTTGCGACTATCTCGGGGCAGACAAGAAGGAACTTCATCGTCACTACTGGGTATCTCACAAGGAATATGCTCGAGCGAACAAGATCCCTGATCCGAGTGGAACTTGCGAAGCATGTGGAAAGCATTTTAGTCGGAAGGATCGTATTCCTCGTCATCTTTCACGATCGCTTTCATGCCGTATTAAGTTAGGGCTTAAGAAATAGTTGTAGTTTACTATGACATGGGGGAACCGTGCAGGGTGATGAGGGAGACGGCTTCTGACTTACTAGGGACATCATTGCGGTTGGGACATATGTTTCGTGTTTTTATTCTTTTGTATTTTGTTCTACTATACCATTCGCTCTGAGAACTCCCAGCGCCTTACATCTGCTACTGCTTCATAACCAGCTCCATCAATCTATACAAGACATCGTCGCCAATTCCTGCGAGTCCTCTCCGTATAAATACATCAGTCTCGGTGTTTACCAAACAACGCTTTCCCACTGCTTCTTCGCAAGATCTTCCTTCGGTTCGACAGGCTTCGTAGGCGGAGGAAGCTCCTTCAGGTACTCAGCCAAAAGCTTCGGGTGAAGTGCGATACCCTTCAGCTTCTTCTCCCATTCTTCCTGGGGTGATCCCTCAATGATCTCTCGAATCTTAGTCGAGCTAGGCGCATCTTGAGATTGTCGGTCCAGATCACACGGAACGAATCGGACAGTGCCCCTGGGCCGGACTCGGTTCTGGCGACAAATTGAGATCTTGTGATCAAACCGAGCTCGACCATCCTCCAGATTGATCCAGGGCTCGCAGCCAGCCAGTTGTCGGAGACTGTTGGGATAACGAAAGTCGACAGGGCGAGAAATGTCACTGGTGATAGCATCGCCACAGTTCCAACCCACTGGGTTATAGCCGCCATCTGCAGTAATGGCATCTGGACCAAAGAGAAGAACGAACTTGAGGTCTACGCCATCCCTCTTCAACGCATTGACAAGTTCGGCACGGAATCCCGGCCAGCTGACTTCAGAGTTATCGTAGACCCATGCCCAGTCGACAGGAATGCCGTCTCCACGCCAGAGGTTCACTCGCTTCTCACGAGAAAGCACAATGCCAGTCTCTCTCCTATCCATCTTCATCTTTAGCCTCACATCATCAGTGGTAATGATGATGGCTGCAATGATATTGAGGTCTGCTCCCGCATTATAGAAAACATGCTTGAGGAGATCAAGATGACCTTGGTGAGGGGGGTTGAAGGATCCAGGGAAAAGTAGAATGCGATTGACTCGGCCTCGGATGATAGGAGGCTGTGTTGCCGTCCCGTTGTTGAAGGGGCGAGCGGTAGTCTGCGATGAAGTCTGGTCAGCCTCCTTGATGCGCTCGATGTAGTCAGCAAGACGTCGTGGAGCCATTGTTTCTCCTTGAGAGCTTGGTTGGGGGTTTGTAGAAGAGGAGGAACTCATGATGAAGAGGATCAGTGTGAGGTACCTTGTTATAGGGGTATAGTCGGCTCTTCAAGCGAATGCGCTGGGAGCAGATGCTGTGATTCACAGATGTGGCCTGCGTACAGAGTATGGAGTTTGACGGCTGACTTGGACAGCTCTTTTATAGACACTTGCAATGAGCCAGCCTTTTTGAACCAAAAGCTTGAGTCGTCCCTCTTGCTATCTCAACCAGTTTGAGGTGATCTTGTTGATGTTCGTGTATTTTGCTGTAAAATTGTGAGTGCTGGTGACAAGTCGTGATAACTATAGTGAAATCGATGTCGACAGATGATTCGATGTATTGCTACTCAGTCTATTCGACAATTTATATACGCATTGGTGCGAGCTACTGCTGGCGGTGGCTGAACCAAAGTTTCAGTATGTCCTCTCTGAACAGACTGGTGTTCATAAAGCAGTATTTCCATAAACAAGGATGATTTGGAGAACGTTACGAGAGTACAGGTAACAATAGTTGGGTGTCGGTGTATATAATCTGGCATATGGATTTTAACAATCATTTGCTCATACGAACAAGCGCAGTATAATAAACCAATATCATAAGTCGCGAGGGCTTGGCTTTTGGATGTCACGATGTTCTCTAGGGTAGCACATTTAGATCACAGAACTGTGATGTTGAACAGGGATATTAACCGATCAAGCTAAATATAGAAGATCGAGCTATGACACATGATCAATGAATTTTGCTGAGGTTGACGGGAACATTTACTTGTACGGATAGATTATCATAAATGAACAATGATTCATTTGTTCGTACGCGATCCAGAAGAGCCAAACTGACAAGATGAGCAATCATTTTGCTTCCAATAGTCAGTGAACGCCTCGGCTGATCAACAAACAAACAACCAGGTCGCGAAACCCTGTCAGCATCTGAATCAAGCACGGTTGGCCATGGTTCGTCAATCAGAATCAGAACAGGATAGCCGCAGGCACAGCTGCATGGGATCGACACCGCACAAACACCACATTCACCCAAGCTCAGCAAGCGCACAGCACAGCACAACACAACATGAAAATAAATACGATACGATGAGAAAGGGTCGGACAAATTCATGAGAACTGAGATTTCCGCTGGAGAAGAAAAGAAGAGAAAGAAAGATTTGCTGATCTTGCTCCTGAGTAAGAATCCTGCATGGGCGGAACGACGGATGATGATGCCGCGAATCGTAAGAAGAGTAATCGTAAGGCGGTGAAAAATGAAAACAAAAAGAAAGCAAAGAAAGAAAGGGTTTGCTCCGCTCATCATCTCGCTGAGGTGTGCCATAAATGGAAACAGGCCAGGGGTGATTGGATGCCGGCATACCAGCTCTCAACCAAAAGATATGGGGTAACGTCACTACAAGTCATGGCAAGACGAGAACAAGACCAGCCCTGTATTTACTGTCTTACAGTGCAGTAACACTCACTCAGTCAATCAATCAATCAATCAATGATCTGACGGGGCATCTCACCCGGCCAAAGTCAACACATTCGTGAACTATGTCTCTCCTCTGTGACCTTTTCATTACTAGCCAATTACTCCAAGACCAGTCTCGGGAATGTGAGGATAAAACAAGACGAACAGAACAGACAGCGGAACACATGACCCCTGTCAAGCTGCTATGTATGGGAGGGTATTTCAGGTGTCGTCTCATTCGTCAGATGGACCGCGGCCACGGCAGACAAGGCTTGGGGCGAACTGGGACTAGTTTAGCTTGAAAGCTTTTTGTTGGAGATTTTCATTCTCTGGCGTCATGGGCATGATGAGATGGTTTGATCATGAAGAGGACTCGAGAAGTGAGCTAGAGTAGAGTTCCAGGCTGAGCACTTGAAGGCGCTCTGATTGAGTGCCATGCTGAGGGGTATGGAGCGGGATATTCCCCGAGCTTAAAATATATGTACGTGAGACTCGAGTTTGCTTGTGATTATGAGAGCTCCAACCTCCAACCTCCAGCTCCCAGCTCCCAGCTCCGAGTCAGCTGTCGGTGGGTTCAGTGTTGCATCACATCGAGCTCCCTGTCTGCCGTTGCCGGTTTACAGTACTGTACTTACTCACTGTGCATAGCCTTTCTGACAGAACAGCTTTCCCCCTCTCCCTCTTGACTCTCAAGTCTAGCACCTAGGGTATGTACCAGCCATCGGATTGACCTGATTCAAGCACAAAAGACCACCAACAGGGTCTTTTGCCCATCTTGTGCGTGCTGTGTGTGTCACTCGCCCATCCATGTCTCACTGCCCACTTAGCGCCCACCGCTTCCCAAGGTCCCCCCCTCCCCCTGGCGCATTCTCCCCATGCCCCGATCCCTGTCCATCTTTTTCGGCGCGGGTCCTGGGCGTTCAAGCCATGATGAGCTAGACACGGTATTCATACAGTACGGTATCATTGTGCAGACGAGGTGAACGTGAACAAGTCGAAGAGATAGATGTCTTCGGTTTGCGACAGAAGCATAACTACATAAGAGAACAGGGCCTGAGCTCATACTTGTCATGATATCGACTTATAACCCTGCTCTTCCTTCTCTGTTAGTCTCGATCTTAGTACAAAATCGGATTCTTATTACACCCCAGCCGGGGCACAGCAGTGTAACAACAAAGTCGATCTATTGGGTGATGTGATTGTTTCTGATCACGCCTCTGTCCTGCTTTGAGCCAGCCAGCACAACACCGCAGTTTCAACTGTGTGTGGTTGAGATGAGCCAGTGAGTGAGTGACTGAGAGTGAGTGGAAGAGTGGACTTTACTGTCACCTCGTGGAGCCATCTATCAATCTTACCTTTACTCCTCCAACAAGATGAGCATCGATATTTCCAACATTTGGACCATTTCTTGTGTCTCGTCGTCAGTATCACGTTCTTCTCGCATCTGGCACGTGTCGTATGTGTGTCGTCCCTTGCTCTTTGCGTGTTTGTGTGTGGTAATCGTATTGTGCCTATTATGTATGTACATCTTTTTTTTGCTTACCGCCGCGTTTTCTTGTCGCATAATCACAGCCGTTTTGCTTTTTCGCTTCGCTTCTGAGCTTTGCGCGCGCGCTCTTGTAGCGATCTGATTCACTGCGGATACATCAGTTGGTGCACTCCGAGGCACAACGTTCGCTTGCTTGTTTGTTTGTTTTTCACTCCAGCGCAAACCAAGCCCGATTATCGCAGACACAACCCAAAACGTTGAATCCAATCTGTTAACCTGGCTTGTATTAGTACCTAGAGCTAGTGGATTCGACCCGACCTGACCTGACCTCCACTGACTGGCATTTTTTTTTCTTTGGAGATTTCCTGGGGTGGGAACAGGATTGGGTGGATTCAGGGCCAAAGAGGAAAAGCGCCTTGTTAAAGCGAAAGGGAATTTTGGAGCTAAAAAATTGGCGCCATGGATCCACGGCATCCGCCCAAGCTTCCCTTTTCGCCGTCGCCATACGCTATTGTTTCTCCTTTCCCTCAACTTCCAGGTCCAGGTCCAGTTCCAGGTCCAGTTCCAGTTCCAAATTCAGCTCCGTTTCCCGCTTCTCCAACAACAACAACAACAAAACATCCTTCGTCAACACCAAACGGCGTCATCACGATCCCTTCTGCAGGCAGCGCCTCGGCCACCGCGACTGCGCCTGTATTCTATCCCATCGCCTCACCTCCTCCGCATTCTTATCGAATCGCGCGCGCCGAATCTTATCATCATCCTCCTCCTCATGCTGAGAATTTGAGCCCCGATCAAAACCTTGCGTATGCCGCTCCTCACAGTTTGGCCCAACGACGACCCTCCGACACCTCCATTTACCCTCCAACGATCCGCCATACAAGCCACGAAGCAAATCACGCGCGTTTCCAAAACTCTACGGCCATCAACTCTCTTGGAACTCTCAATCGCGAAATGCCCCCTCCGACGTCGCCTCCACAACCGGGGGCGAAGCCGCCGCAAAATCAACCTCAACCTCAACAGGCGCACAGCATGATGGGCTACGGTCCCCCTCCTCCACAGCCTGGCCCTCCTGTTGCGGTCGGCCCCCCGATGTCTTTCCCTTCAGGTCGCGAACTTCCTGCCCTAGGCGCGCTGGCGAGATCAGGCAGCAGTAACAGCTCCATGTCGATATCGTCAATGTTGGGCGGTCCACCTCCAGCCATGCGCGAATCGCAACCTCCGCCATCGCATTATCCTCCTCATTCTGGGCCACCCGTCTCTGGCCCTGGCTTCGCGACTGCAGTCCATGCTTCGCCGCGAATGCACTCTGCAACTTCAAACTACCCGCCATTTCGTCGACCTCACACTCCCGATCATCAGCGACCTTACGAGCCTAGAAACTCACCGCCTGGACACTACCCCACTCCCGAAGTCCCGCGCTACAGCACACCTTCTGCCTATTCAAGGCACCCCTCGGGCTCTGCAGATCATGCAAGAGAACCTGGCAGGTTACCACCAGGACCTCCCGCAAGGCCGAGCAGCCAACCTAAGTATCCGGGAATGCCTCGACCGATGGAGATGGGACGACCGCCAGGGCCAGAAGAAGCATATGGACGACGAGATGAGATGGGCCGACCTCCGCCTGGCATGGAATACAACCCCGAAAGAGTTGGTTTGCGACCTAACCCTTATGAGGATCGGTATAGGGCCGAACGCGAGCGAATGGGTGAAGCAGAGCAACGTGAACGCGAAAGAAGAGAGCGCGCATACTCTGGTAGCGATTCAGGAAGACACTCGATACATCCCGGCGACTATGGGCACCGCGAACTACCTCGGAATCCTTTACCGTATGGCCGACCGCCAGATCGTGACCCAAGGGACATCAGAGATCCCCGCGACCCTCGTGATCCCCAAAACCGCGATCCTAGAGACATGCGAGAACGGGATCCTAGGGATGCACAATGGGGTCGTCCAGGCCCCGACCCTAGCTATCGAGCACCCATGGATCATCAGCGACATCCCGATTACCCCCCTGGCGCGCCTTATCCGCCTCATGGCCATTCTTATCAAGGGCCCCCACCTGATCGATACGCGCCATCGTCACATCCGCCGGCTCAGAATATGCCACCTGGACCGGCACCATACGAGTCCCCAGATCGAGCGCGTATGACTTTAATACCCACACAACAACAACCACAACATCCCCATAGAAGGCCAGAGGAAGGGCCACCACCGCCAACAATTGCGTACAATGGAGCTCATGGCCCTGGGCAATATGACTCCCCACGACACAGGAATAGTGACGATGCCTCAGCCCCCAACGGCCAGCGTAACTTGTTAGCCATCCAGGAGATGAACCGAAAGGGTCGAATCTCGCCACTCCCACAAGCTGTACAGGGCGCGCAACTACAGCAACCTGGACCAACTGGCGAGCCTGGAATCAAAAGTGAATTCGGTCGCATGTTTGCGGGTATTGGCAATGGAGTCATGGGCGTGTCAAGTCCCATCGCTTCTACAGCCATGCCTTTCACAAATGCAAGTCTCGCTAAGCGCGAGGACTCGGAGAACATAACACCCGATTCAGGTACAGAAGCAGGAGGCAAGACCACCAAAGGCAGAAGGAGAAAGCTGAAGGATGACGATGGAAAGGGCGATGATGACAGCTCAGGACGAGCGACTCCAGCAAACAGGGCAAAGCGTCCCAAGACTCACCAGCATCACCATCATCATCAGTACGTTGGCTTGCCGTTTTCTCTTGATTTTGCTGACCGTAGTAGTCATCCGCACCACCACCATCATCATCCAGCCGACTCCGCGCCATTAACTGGTACTGCATCATTCAAAAACTTCAAGACTGGTGCTCCTCCTGGCGAAAAGGGCCTACCTGTTCCTCATCATCACCACCCTCCTCGACCTGCACATACACACCAGCACCAGCCAGCGAAACAAGCCGCGATGAACTCGACCCCGGTCATTCCCCCGAAATCGAAAACAATCATATCATCAAAGGCTGTGTTGGAATCTGTCTCAGACCGACCCAGACACCATCTTGGAGATTTCATCTACGATCCCGGACTGAAACCTGGGCGATTAGTACCAAGTACCTCTACGCACCGAGCTTTTGCTTCCAACCCGAAACCATTACCATGGGATATTATTAAGAATAAAGAGAATTGTATTCTAACGGTCAAGGTCGCAAGAGTTCATCTCTCGTCAATCGCAAGAGAAGAGATAACTTCACGAGGATATCTGTGGGGTACTGACGTTTATACTGACGATTCTGATGTTGTTGCGGCGTGCATTCACAGTGGTTGGATCAAGGGAGAATGGGCCGAGGATGTTGACAACGCGGTTTTGGACATTGATCAGGGAGTCACCGATAAGCGACGTAAGAAGCCGGCGAACCCGACTGTCGACCTCGAATCCGAAGACCTCATCACCGCCCCTCCCCCCAGCGGCCCCATGTCGATCCCTGCGCACCGCGATCTGCACGTCAACGTCCTGATCCTTCCTCGATTGGTCAAATACTACTCTTCCACGCGCCATGGGATCTCCAGCCGAGAATTTGGTGGAGACTACGGCCATCGCCACTCGGTTCACGACGGCATTAGTTACATGATCAAGAGTGTACGATGGGTTGAGAACGGTGCACAACCACAGGCTCGACTTCGCGGCAAAGCTCGACGTGAGCGCATGCGTAAAGCTATGCGCGAGGTCAAAGGAGGCCTCGATAATATCAAGGGCATGGATCTCGACAAAGACAAAGAGGGACAACTAAGAGGAGGAATATCTGCCACATGGAGAAAAAAGGAGCCTGAGTCATCCGCACCGAAGAATAATGACATCGTAGCAGAAGGCGGCAAGGAGAACCAGTCATCTGCAAACGACGAAGAAGACAAAGAAAAGAGCGAGGAAAAGGCCCAGGACGTGGGTATGGACGATGCCGCCGAAACTCCAGCCACAGAGGAAAAGACGGATCAATGACCTGGTCGCCACGATTTGTCACATGTTGATTAAAGGCGTTGGTGTCATTGCATTGCAGGACAGAGAAACCAAGGTCTTGTAGCATTAGAATACCCCTCTTATGATAATAACAAGTTTAATCAGAAGGCGTTGGCCCTTGAGTCTAAGTCGCCTCGTCTAGTTTTGATACAAATTTGTACAGTTGCCACCACATGGCGAACCCAATTCCCCTTTTGCAGGCACAGCTCCGATGGCATTTAGAAATCCGTAACTCGTCCGTTGTAAGACCAATCGCCCTCTCCGCCCCATCTCAAAGGCTCATTCTTTGGGCCTCCAACCTCTCCGGTCTTGGGGTTCGTATCGCCCTCAAACTCAGGCGGCGCACCACGGAACAAGCCAACATTCACATCATCCGTCTTCTCCGGCGTGGTCGTGTGACGAACCTGCGACGTAGCAGGCGTAGTGGCAGCGGATGACGCTTCTTCGGGCTGGAAGGCAGATGATACGGAGGCTGCGCGCTGGAGACGCTCGAATTCCGCTTGTTGGTCGGCGGGGAGTTTTGGTGGTGAGGGGCGGGTCTGGAAGGTTGAGGAGAGGCGGGTTGTGCGTAGGGGGGTTAGGAGGATGCGTCGGGGGAGAAGACGTGACATTGTTGCTTGTGGTTTTGAGGCGTGAAGTGGTTTGTTTGGTGGGATTGAGTTGGTGTGGTTTGGATGTTGAGAATGCGATGGCGAATTGATAGAGGAAGTGACGCAGACGGGATCGGGGAAGAGACGGGCCGAGGTTAGATTGACATGATTGATCGGCCACAAAGTGGAGAATGATCGGGATGGACAGGTACGTATCTTTCGGGGTGGTGATGGCTTCATTTACGATTTAGAGGTGCCTAAACCGAGCACCTCTAGCAGCTCACATGATGAGAGTGTCTTGATCCAAGTACTTCCAGCCAAACATCGAATTCTATTTCCATAGGAGGGCAATGTCAATCAGCTGACCTCTGACACATCGTCTCATGATGTCGGTCACTTCGGTCGCCCGATCGGGTGGCTTCCATGGCACGTGGGATTAAGGCTGTTCCTGGAGCCTCAAGACAAGGGGTTCTGCAAGCAAAGAAGTAGCCGAGACGCTAAGATGCTATCGACGGTGTCAATATGTAGGTGTGGCGTTGTTAGTCTGACGTCTGATGAGCTTGGTCAAGGATATCGAAGTAATGTGATATCTTTCTTCGATTGCTGTCTCGGTAAGGACCGCAGTGAGATCTTTGTCTGAGAAGTTGACTCATTTCATAGAGATGCTTATTCGTGGAGTTACTGGTAGATATGCCTTGTTGTGGTGGTGATGAAATGGCTTCACTCAAACCAGGCGACGATGAAGTCATGATAAACGAGCCACAACTGCACAGAAAAGCCTTGAATATCCGTCGATTCCGTTGAAATAAATTGACCTTTTTAGCTTCTAAACCGCCAAGTCTCTTGAATTGTATCATCCTTCTTAGTATCGCCTCAACACGCGTCTCTCGTCAACCTCGTGCTCCATCCTCATCTTATCATTGGCCCATCAACATCTTGACCACCACAGGCCCCCAAAACCACAACGACATCTTTGACAAGTCTCGCTCGGTCCTCAATTCGATCAATTTCACCCCCTGCATCAGCCCGTTTCTTCACCAGAAAAAGCCAAGATCGGTTCTACGGAGTAGCATCTCGCCTATCGAATCATAGCTTCGCAAGGACGCACACTTTCTGCGGGAGCGCGGATAGTTTAACCAGTCCTCTGGGTGTTTAAAGGGAGCTTGGGACCCACGATCGTCGACTGCAGCTTGCTTATTGTATGCTTTGACCAGTGCTTATCGACCTTTGTTGATGGTTGTCTTGATCATGGATTGAGAACATCGCTGTCGTGGAGACAGCAGCTAAACTCTTGATATTCTATTATTGTTTACTACCTCGAATGAGATGGCCGTGCTTCATCAGTATGATTACATCTTTGCTCTTACTGTTATCTTTGCCTGTCTCGATGCCTGGAACATTGGTGAGTCTTTCGAGTATCTTGTTGACTACCGCTGACGTTGTAGGTGCCAACGATGTCGCCAATTCGTTTGGCACGTCGGTCTCGTCGAGATCACTGACCATGAAGCAAGCAATGCTCGTAGCAGCAGTTTGTGAATTCAGTGGCAGTGTGTCAGTCGGGTCTCGAGTAGCAGATACCATCCGAACAAAGATTGTCGACCCTCATCACTACGACAGTTCACCTGGCGTTCTACTTCTAGTCATGATGTGCACTATCATGTCGTCCTCGCTCTTCCTGACATTTGCAACTCGGCAAGGATTACCCGTTTCGACGACACATTCGCTTATCGGAGGACTTGTTGGAGCGGCTACAGCATCGATAGGCATCACCAAGATCAATTGGGGGTGGCATGGCGTGTCGCAGATCTTTGCGGCGTGGATTATTGCGCCGTTGATCGCGGGCTGTATGGGGTTTGTGCTGTTCATGTTCACCAAGAAATTCATCTTGACGAAACAGACAGCTGTTAGGAGGGCATTCTACTCCATCCCATTCTATACCTACTTGACAGTAGGTGCACTCACGATGCTACTCGTTTGGAAAGGGATTCATACCATCAACTTATCTACTCGAGATATCGTCGTCTCAGTCTTTGCGACAGCTACCGGAATGACTCTCCTCCAGATCTTCTTTCTACTCCCCTTCCTGTGGACGAGAATAATGCACGAAGATTGGACTCTCAAATGGTATCACGTCTTTCAAGGACCACTTCTTCTCTGGCGATCACCACCTCCGCCAACTCCAGCTGGATTTACCAAGCCTCGCATCAGAGACTACTACCAGGGGCATCTCACGCGGGAGGAGCTTAACCATCTACGTACCTCTGAGACTCTTCTTCAATCGATTCAGACACCAGACGGCCAGTTGCCCGATCTCGATCGTGACGATGAATGGATTCTCCCACCGCCAGCTCAGACACCCCCCAAAACACCCCCAGGCCGCTTTGAACCTCGTGCTTCATCAGAATTCATACCTCCCCGACCCGACGGCTCATGGAACAGTCCAAAAGTAATGGCGTGGAAAGTGAATCGGGTACTACTCCGCGGACTGGAGAAGGACGTCGTGGCCATGCAGAAGCGGAACAATATCCTCAACTGGGACTTGGAAGACATGCACGCTCGATCAGCGCACTATGACAACCGTGCAGAGTACATGTATTCCGCCCTCCAGGTCCTCACCGCCGCAACAGCGTCTTTCGTCCACGGCGCAAACGACGTTAGTAACGCAGTCGCCCCCTTCACAACAGCATATCAAGTGTGGTCCAGCGGAGAAATCCCCGAATTCGTCGCCATACCGATTTGGATCCTCGCCGTTGGCGGTGCATGTATCGTGGTAGGACTGTTGACCTACGGCTACCACGTCATGCGGACACTAGGCAATCGTTTGACTCTGATTTCGCCAAGTCGTGGTTTCTGCATGGAGCTCGCGAGTGCTATCACGGTGCTCATGGCGACGAGGCTGTCTTTACCCGTGTCTACTACGCAGTGCATTACGGGAGCTACGGTGGGCGTTGGGCTGGCGAATGGGGATTGGAGGTGTATTAATCCGAAGCTTGTGCTTTGGATTTATATGGGCTGGATGGTTACGCTGCCGGTGACGGGAGTCATCTCGGGCTGTTTGATGGCATTGATCATCAATGCGCCGAGATGGGACAGATGATTACATCAAATTGTTTGGTTGTATTTCTGGGCTTAGCGATGATACCTATTCTATATGCTTGTTTGCGCTTATGATAAAATGACTATATTTAGAAGTATATACTAGAAAACTTGAATGTTTGAGACTCAAACAACTCATGCAATGAGATACCAATGCAACTCGCTCGTGATGGCTTCATGACTGTTTGCTCATGTCCGTGCTAACGGCTAGCTTCCTGCAACAAGCCTCGCGCATGGCACCTATTCCGCTCCAACATCTCCTGAAGTTGATTCCATAGTTTGCAAACATCAGACTCGTCAAGCTCTGGATCATTGTCTCCCACGGCGTCCCACTCCTCCACAGGTACGATATCGTGCTTCGCCAGTCCAACCACGAACCTCCTCATTTTGACATCTGACCCGTCTGAGTGATCAGCGAAAGGGTCTCCGATGCGCTTATGTACTGGACGCGTTGTGGTCGTAAATTCAAGTAGTTGTTTGGGCAGTCTGTTGAGGAAGAGGTTGATGATATTGATCCAGATTTGCTTGGCTGGGACTATACAGTTCCGCAGGCTGATCTTCTCGAGTGTCCCTGCATGTTTGGAAAGAAAGGCAACGAGCTGGCTAGAGATCTGAGAGTAATCCAGCTCTAATGTTGCCAGGCACGGTAGATTGATAAATGGAGATGCCCAGTTTATGGGCTCCACGAGTTGCTCATTGCCCATGACTGCGTTCGCCTTCCCAGTGAGTCGCAAGACCTGAACATTGTGCAGATTCTCTAGAAACATCTCCGGGAAGAGAGTTATGAATGCTTGGTGTGCTGAAGTCATCTTGCCATACATGTAGCTCCCGCCATGTCCCATGTGCCCGACACCAGCAAGTGTCATCTCAAACGACGTTAGGTGTCTGAGAAGAGCTTTCCATGTTTCTGACTCGCATGCACGATATGTTTCTCGTCCCGTTGGCGGGAGACTATCGATCTCAAGTCGAGAAAAGGAGCCGGCACTTTTACTCAAGGCTGTTAGACTTCCCTCGATAAGAACCCTCCAAGGCTCTGTGTCGTGTTTTCCATGCCATAGATGGAACTCCCAACGGTTCAGACACCGTGGTGACAGAGCCCATTCTGATAGCTCCCAGTGACTCAGGTCGAACTGGGCTTTTTCCAAAAACGGGAAAGACTTGAGAGATTGCAGTGCTATTCGAGTTTCATCACTGAGCTTGATTTCTGGCTTGTGCCTCCTGTCTCGAGCTGGCCAAGGATGATGAGGCCTGTATCGAATTTCACGAACAATATCCCTTCGAGGTCCAGATGCGAGGGCCAACAAGGCACTTCCAGATTGCGAACATTCGTTTAATTCAATGGTTGAGTAGAGTTGATGTTCAAATGTTGACATTAGACGATGAGATGCGGCGCAAAGTTTTCGCAGATCTTCATGATCAACATGGCTGGAGATTTCGAGAAGAATCTCGGGGGCAACTCGATTGAGTGTCATTTTGATAGTGTGCTTTAGTGAAATAACATGAAGAAAATGAGGGAGAGGTGTAAAAAATTTGAAGTGAGTGGCAGTATGAATAATAAGCCCCAGGTTACAACGTTATCGAAATCTGACGTTGGATCGTGGCTCTTGGCGTATGAGGCTTGAGATGAGATGACACTGAAAGATAAGAATGTCTCTGACGACGACACGAGTCATGCAGTGCCATTGAGAATGACATCAACAAAAGTTTGTTGAGATTCTTCTTAGTAAAGCCAGGGCATCGAAACTGGTCTCTGAAAGCAGTCTGAGTCGCGGACGAGTTGATCATTTGCTGATGAACTCGATCCCAATAGGCCATGGATGCCCGGACTGTCGGTGTCTTGAATGGACTCAGGTACTGTGGCATTGGAGAATGTACTTTCGTATCGCAGTCTTGTAGACTGGCCATTAAACTAGTACCTACTGCGCTAAAATAAATGGTGCGTTCTTATGTGTAAAGGCATGTATTCGAACAAGATCACACTGTCTTACACTGGTGCTTGTCTACCCTGTAGCATCCAAGAAGCCAGTGAGCGTGGCCTAATTAAGCTAGCGGCTATCAACTGCTCCAGCCATATCAAAGTCCGGGAGTTATTCTTTCTTATCATATAAATCTTAATTAATCAGATCTTCTGTCTTTAAATTGTTTCTTTTACACATTCCATCTTAATCTCACGATTGGGAGCTCAGATAATCTAGGCAAAATAGATGTGATTGAGGTGCAGATTATTAGGACAGGGGTGACCCAAACTGTCGGGTCAATAGAGTGCGATGCGATCATGCTGAATGGGACCTCACCAATCACCAAGGTTGACGTCTGCTGCCACCTTCAGTGCCGAAACGACAATAGGTATTGCTCTCCTTTTCTGACTCATTTCCGACTCAAAGTACCCGATGTGGTTACGAGATCAGGGAATCCATCGCGAAAGAATAATCTAACTCCGCCGATTGTTGTCATATTCGCAAACTTTTGAGCCGATATACGCCGAGTTTACGAGTTGAACAGCAATATTGACTTTTTACGGTTTTCATGATAGCCAACCCAGCTTTTCAGATGTTCCATTTATAGTTTATAATGAAAACCTACACAAAAAAGATAAGATTACTGACTTGAAAGTCGAATCCATCCCGTTGTCTCGGCCATCGATATAATTGCAGTATTCACAAACTCCCGGATTTACCCACTAGAACCCATCTTCATCTCTCATATCGCATCCAACTTTGACGATGCCGACCTCAATCAAAGCACCTGTGGTGTGGATAAACGGCTTCCCAGGTACTGGCAAGAAAACAATAGCAGACGCTATGAAGCAACTAGACCCCAACATCACGGTGCTAGACAACCACAAGTTGATCGACCCCGTGGAAGCAGTACTCTCTAGAGACCACCTAGACTACAATATCAGAAGAAAGCAATTACGCCAGGCTATCTTAGAAAGAGTCGTACTTCATCCTTCCAGTCACGACCGTCTCGTCGTCTTCACAGGTACACCCCCCTCCGAACCATGATCTAGCTAATACTCACACTCCCTAGATTTTCAATCAGACAACGAGCTGGGTCAAAGCGTGGCACAAGAGTACGCAAGCGCTGCAAGGGATGCAGGCCGTCCCTTTCTTCCCGTGTACTTGACTTGCGGCCTAGAAGCAAACATTGAACGGGTAGACAACGCGGAGAGGGTGGCAAGCGGGACTACAAAGTTACTCGACCAGGAGCTTCTGCGAGATATGAGGGGGCGGTATGAGCTGTTTAATTTCCAGAGGTGCCCATGCCTGAGGATAGATTCAACGGAGAAACGGCGTTAGAGAATGCCAAGAAGATTCTTGATACAGTGGAGGGATGGCGAGATGTAGAGTAACCATAGTTGACAACGGCAGGGGAATATCATGTTTGGCATGGCTACGGAAGGCTTCCCCGACCCGAGAAAATGAATCACAAAACGTGATATCAGGTGTGAGTCCAGACTAGGTGGGCTTAGACACTTTGACGTTTGGTGGTGGAAGTGTGGGCAGATATGCAGACTCCCGCATGGAAGAGGTCAACACCCGACGGATACACCGCAAAATTGATGACGAAGTATCAAACATCTGCGGAGTGCCATTGTATTTTGTGTAGTTTTGGTGGATATAGTGCACGTTGGCATCGGGTCACACGTTTCGACCTCGGGTCGGGGAAGCTGGATGTCCTCCCGTCTGTGTATTGAGTATCATAGTAGTAACGACAACTGCGGGATCCAACAGATATGACTTCACACAAATCATCATGACATACAGCGTATTCAGAGACAATCGAATCACGTGCGAGAGCGCTGCTACTTTCTATCTCAAATACTCGTTCCCTCCCTCCATTTCCTTCCCTTCTTCTTTTCTCCAGAGTTCACCATTTACCCAACTTGTCACTATGTCCTGCCATCTCGTCACCTTCGTACTCGTTCAAGTCTTCTTGGTTGAGTATGAAGTTCACCTCCAGTGCCGGCAGTACTGGCACCGAAGCACCATCCCCTTTCATGATATCTTCTCCATCATCACTCCCTTACGACTCGGAGTACCCTTTACCCCTCAATGTGCAAGCGGACTTATGGTATAGTGAGATACCCAGTCTCGTTCTGTACAGCTTGGTGTTCTTCCTGAGCAAGCATTATATCACGGTAGCCAGAGACAAGACACCAGGCACCGGAGGACAACGAGTATATTGCCCATTTTGTTACTTTGCCTTCTTTGCCTCTGTGTTGAGGCTGAAGGCACTTCTATCATCTCGACCTTATCACACTTATCTCATGGACTGGACAATACCTTTCTGTCGCATGAAGATCCCAACCTCTTCTCTGGGCAGTGAGCCTATATATCCTGCCCCTCTGCCAACACCACCTATTCCTCTCACTGCCCAAGTTTGCACATCGTCAAACGCGCGGCCAACCCGAAAGGATCATGGCAATCGCAACTCGCCTTCCTGGGTGTTTCAGACTGGACATCCATATTGCCCGACTTCGAGCTTGAGCTACGAATTGCATATCATTGACACTTCTGATATTGCCTCGACTCTGACGGAGCACTCCGGTGGCGATGGCGAACCATTGGACCAACCTACTCTTGAAACGCGAAGCCAGGAGGATAGAGAGGGCGGCCTCCAACAAGAGGTAGAACTGAGGGCCCCTTGCAACCTGATTGACTTTGTTGTGGTTGTTCTTACTTTGGTGATCTGTGCCCTTCTCATGGCAGTGGTGCGACAGAACGTCAACCAGGACAGCTTAGGTGCTCCAGCTGATATGCGACAAGACAACCACCGGAGTAACCTCCAGAATATCCTTGTTGCTCCTCCCAACGTTGTCATTCAGCTGGACAGCATGACACTACCTCCATGTAGATGTACACCTCAGCACCAACCTCATGCACTGCGAAAATGGGAACTATGAGTATGCCCTTGCCCATCCCCCATCGAATCGAATAACTCCTTATGTTACTACAAAGCGAAGGCCAACACCCTAGACACTCTGTGATTACCACGGCGAAGCCCATGCTGTCACTTCTGGCACTCAAGATGTGCACAGGAGAGTTGTGTCCAGACAAACCAAGCTGCAGTCAACAAACAGCAAGTTGTGTCTCGGCTTTGGTTACATCTCAAGGACAAGGACTACGACAGGGCCGAACGGGGAGAAGACCACTCTTGGTACCTGCTCGAGACTTGAATATAATCTTGGAGCGTTCCTTGACGGCTGAATTCCTCCCCGACACGTTGTCTAAACAACGAACCTTGAGCCAATGTCCCTCGGTTCTCTGGCTTTGTCAGCGGCGCCGAGATGGAGTGCGTTGACATAGAAGCTTCCACGACCTGATTAGTGTCACGTTACAACGGAAATCGCTTCAATTTATAGAGGCTAGAAGAGTGGGCAAGCCTGTTGAGTATTCGGTGAATTCCTCCCCTATCTTTGCCATGTATGCAAAGATCTACAAAGACTTCCTGACCATGTCTGGGAAAAGCACCATGATGCTGTGCTGGAGTTCAACAAACTGAAGAAGGATGAGGAAGCGGTTCGTGCACTTCTAGGCTGCGACTTGGGCTACTTCAGCTTTTCTGAGGATATACAGAGTCTCTACATCATCATCTCACCACGGGAGCCGCTTCACATCATATTTGACCAGTCGACATCCCTTCAGTTCAATTGAATCACATTGAAGAGATGCTTGGACTGGCTTGAGATATTGTTCTCTCGGGTTATATCTCGAGCGCATGGAATTTGCAGCTGATGGAAGGGCCCCTTGATCTGCGCCAACCTTGAGTTCAACAGCACCACCGCTTTCACCCCAGCCTAGCGTCACGACAACTATAAACTCTGCATCACCTGTCCTCACGGATTGGGAACAAACAGTACGAGTACAGCCATTGGAAGTTCAAGCGCTTCTACGATAGATTGTGCAAGCTTCTGGACCCGTTGTGATACTCGGAAAATATGAGAGCCTTCCATCCAAGTTTGGAAGATCCCAGGAAGCAGAGACCTGATGATGAATAAGGTGACCCAAAAGAGCTACACAAATGCTCTGAACGCGTCAAGTTACAGATGATCAAAACCATCAAGCTTTTCATATAGAAAGGGAATTTCTGTCAAGGTCGCAACATCACACGGTGGCGTTGGGACTTGGAAAAAACATTAGCTTTTCCCTTGTTACAAGAAAAGAGGCCAGACAATCTATCCCTTCTTTCTCTTACAACTGTGAGCTTTGCATTGCAAGCACGAAGCTTTAAAACACTTGAACAACATGTGTTTAAGAGCCACAGTATCGACCCATGCCCCCGAGACGTCTACGTCTTGTTCCGGAACGCTTCACGACGCCAGGTAGTACGCCAGTCATACATCATCACAAGCGGTGTAGTGTTGGCATCTAACGAGGAAAGTCTCAAGACAATATTCGGGCGCCTGGATGACCCTACCTGTGTACTTCTACAGTTGAAACATGAGAAGTTGGTCTGAGCTGAAGCCAGCGAGCGCCAAGACGCTGCAGCTGGCGTCAACGAAGAAGATTGTGTGTGGTCGACATTATGACAGAAGATATTGTACTCTGTTCTGTTGGCCAGCCCAAGGAAGAATGTGACAGAAGGATACGCCGCGTATCAAAGGAGAATAGTTTGGCTCATTTCTCACGAATATCTTGCTCACTATAGTTTCTTTCGACTTGAACCAAAACTGTTTTCCGATGAACCATGGGTACATGACAAATCCATTATCTCGTTGTGCGGGTTGAACGAGGGAGCAATGAACGGCAGGGGAATTGAACCCAAACTCGCCAAGTCGTTTTGCGCCGCACACAAAGAGAGAAACCTGACCGGCACCGCCTCGAGCACTATGACACTGACCGCGATGCGGCTCAGATCCGAATGAATCAAAGGGATACTCTCAACGAGGCCCTTCAAGAGGCTACCTCATCGACAAAGATCAAGATCAACGCATCAAACTGGAGTTTTTGATGTACGTGAACTGGATCACTTCGGATGTTCTTCAGCAGGACACCAGCTCAGAGCTCCCTCCACCAGCCAGAAAGCCTCGCAGGTCAGACGGGGTCATGGCCATCGCTTTGGTAATAATCAACGAAGTACGAATAATGACCATCATCCATCACTCCCCAAGGTAGCTATTTCTCTCTGTCATCTATCACCTTCACGCTAAAAAAAACCGAATAAGGAAAATAAGGCATACATGAAAAGATACATCAAGATCATGTTTGCGACTGAGATCGTCAAGAAGGCTTCGGCAGATATGAAAGCTATGATGGTCACACAGCGAGTGGTCCTCGATATCCATCGGTACTATTCCTGGCAGTCCTCTGAACAACAAACCGAGGCAAAGCTGGAACCCTGTAAGTCATTGCACTCATTATATATACTCTTATCCGAGCATCTAACAGCACTAAGCTAACGAGGGAGCCCTGGCAGGACTCACTCTTCCCCGGCCTCACCAAATGAAGTTGAAGAGAGACCGGCTAAACGCCTTCGCTGTAGTCCCAATGTGGACTTTCCTGGAGCGGTTCACCCTGGTATTAACCTCTACCATTGCTTTTACTGGAGAGAGAAATCAGCAGAACCCAAAAAGTGTGTCGAGGCAAACAGACGAACCACAGTGTCAGGAGTTGAAGGTTGTCCTTGCAATAAGAGCTTGATCCGGTTTTGGGTAGCTATATGACCTTCAACGTGTAAGTAATGAGTGGCTATTCATTTCACCGTCGTCCATATTTTCTCCAATCCTGCCATAGGAGTCGGCTGACCAGTGCTCCAGCGAAGAAATCAACGGCATATTTAATCCTGTTGTTGACAAGATTGTTTACCTGGTAAACAACAAACGAGGTTCTGCTGCGACTGGTGACGGCGGAAAGCCAAGTAGACTCGCTGTCACATTGGGACAAGCACAAGAAGCAGGGACGCAAAGAGTACCAAAAATGTTAGAGATATTACACTAACTATGGGATTAACTGAGACTGCGAGTCCCGGGCGGCCACAGGTTACTTTTCTAGAAGTTGCTGGCGTGGTACCGACTGTTCTTAGTGGCAGAAATATCGAATTCCTTCTACTCAGCGAAGGCGGAAACCACACCGCATCACATGTCGACGATTTCGCTCGCGAAATACATTTCACACACCACCAAGACTCTATCGCGATGCTCCCGCCTACCCCTTATGACATAAGGGCTGACTTGCGAGAGGAGAGAACTCATCATCGAAGAGGTCGTACGCAAACAAAACAAATACAGTACGATAAAACCTAAGCGTGACGCACATGACGAACAGACGAGACACATCCTACAAGGCATCGAGGACTGCGATGTCTCTCTCTCAAGCATCCAGCGCGACCTTGAGGATGAACGGCTGAACTTACATAAGATGACGGAATCTCCATCTCATCGAAACTCTCCGGCGATGGCTTGTCGGAGTGTCGCACTTCAGGTGTTGACACCAACCTATCAGGTATATCACCCAGCAGCCAGTTCATCAGTCGGTGCCGTGGTAGATGCCAGGCTTGCGTCGCCGACGTGGTGCCCTTCATCAAAATAAGGGGAGTCGGAGATGCAAGAGGTGCAAAGACGCAGAGAAAGAATGCATCGAATTCACGCACGACTAGGAGAGCACTTGCGCAATAAATGAATGTGGGCAAACAGTCACAGACTTAAAGAACCATAGGCGAAAGTGTATCGGACGAGTCGCGCAGATGCCCACGCGGGCTGTAAAAGGAGCAACAGACACAGGTACACATCGCGAATCAGCACATGATCTGGGAAAATACTCAGCTGTGATGGTTCAGCACTACAATAGAGTGGTCTAACAAGCTCGAGACTTCTCATGGCATACAGCACCCATGGCAAAAGTTGCTACAGTGACAATGACATCAGCAACAGTGTCTCATATGATCTAATATGAATCCAGGTGCATCCGGCCCTACTGAGCAGCTGCGAAAACACATCTCTTTTCATGTTTTCCTGTTCATTCCCATCCTTGTCAGTTTATCGACAAGTACGCCTTGGATGAATGTCAGAAAGCAGAAGGCTGGATAGCAAGATGGAGAAAGATGGAGAAAAGCAGAACAGTAAGACTGATCTATAGATCAAGGCGATCAAGTCCAGTACAAAACAACACAAGATACTTCGAAGATCGCAGTCGGACGGAGTGCGGATACATGAGGCAAAAGTCTTGAAGCACAACCTCTTGACTGTCTGACAGTACCATCTTACTGATTGATGTTGTTACTCTGCGCCCAATCTATTCAACCATGGATACAGGTAAATGGCCATATCAAACATATGTCGAGTACTGCATTTAAGGGTATGGCCTCTACTTTGTACCCATGGCAAACTACATTGGCGCCCAGAGGAAGCCTCGCATTCATGTGCCTGACTCCTTTGCTACAACAATCGACCGGGTGATCTACGAAGGATCTTCTTTCAGGAGACTAAAGGAAGCCCGCTGAGCCGAACCAGACGATCGGAAGGTCTAGGCCAAAGTCACAACCCTCATCCAGTTGATCCAGGGGTTGTCCTAAACCCATCCACCGGGCCTTTATCAGCCTGGAGTGCAAGTGGGCCAAGTCCTTCATGGCTGGCTGGTCTTCTACCTCTATCTACGGTAACTCCAAAAGTAGAGCTTCGCGAGGGCCTTGACGTCCCTAGAAAGTGTATGGAGATACGGAAACGCCACTTCCGAAGCACACCGAATCGCAACTTGCAGCACGACGACAAGATTCGTCTTTACAACTGCTACACCGACCTGAGCTGCAGTTATATAGCCGAAAGAATGAAGTGCCGCCGAACACGATCAGAGCGCAGAACTCGATCATCATCAGCAGTCTCATAGAGATCATGCCTATAATGACATAAGACCTATCCATCACAATCATCTGACCGAACCAGCCTACGATATGAACAGTACGGTCAATTTTGTGTCCCTGGAAGAGGTGCTATGATCTAAGACATCCTCATCTGCGCCATTGTGAACTTCCAACCAGAGCAGAGAAGGACGACATCTATATGCCAAGCAAAACGAAACCTAAAAGGGATCGTTCAGTTCTTAGATTCCAGGAAGTCTAATGCAACAGCGAAACCTCCCATCTAAAGGCCTGGAAAATGAGGTGGATGAAGAACAAGACCTACCACTCCTAACTCGACAATCTCTGGTAAGATCGAGTTTGTAACATTGATATCGTTTCAATTAACTTTGTCTTATAGGGTTGTGCTTTGCTTTCAGTCAAGCTAGATCCATGCGATCGAATCTCAACACCAAACTTATCTGCTAAAGCAGTCTCTTGGTCGGTCGGTAGAGAATTTATACGGGCGGAAAAAAGCATGTTTTTCGACAGCACTCAGCTCATTACCTGGTACTCGCTGGGATTCACCTGTCAATCGAGTCCACTAATATAAGCATCTCAATTCACCCACCAACGAGTCAACGAAGCATGCTCGAATAACGACAAGAATGAGACAGACAATAGCGAGAACCACCAGGCCCAGACCGCCAGCTTCTCTGTCGGGCTAGACTCTCCCGAATAGCCAAGTACGTATCGCGACATGACCAAACATATCAAGCGACCGTCGGCTTTATGAGCATCCGATTCTTCGTCCAAACCCACTCCTTCACATCATGCCACCGGTTCGACCACATTCCTGTCTCCACTGCCATCGAAAGTTATCATATCTGGTCTACTACCTGGCCGAGGTAAAGAGGTTACAGCTGGATTGCGACGCCGCCCGCCTCCTCCTGCATGAGGCGTGGATGATATACACATCTACATTGCATTTGGATGCAGTGGGAATCGCACGTCCTGCACTGAATTGCACGCCAAGCTGGAATTGGTTGAGCAGATCAAATTCTACAACTTATACCTGGTATCGATTACCATGTCAAATGCCTTCAACCTTGCCCGAAATGCCAGTAAGCCTAGGGCTATCTGGAGCGATACCCTAACCAAGCAGCACTTTGACTTCAACGGGAACGTTCCATTGTTTGTGGCGATACTCAAACATAGTGTTTCGCTGAGGGCCACGTCTCATGAGGCTGACAACATCGACGAAGAGCGTGACGAAGATGGCAGTCTTGACGTGGAGGAACAAGATAATGCAGTCCTTAACGCAGTGACGGTTCGGCCGCCACCAGCGCTGGCTTCATTCATGGCGATAGCGTAAACAGCAAAGTGGTCCACAGTGATGCGATATAGCCACGGCTGTTCTTGGACTAAAATCCCGATGAATACGTCCATGCTTATGTCCCTCTGGTTCAGCCCTTCCGCCTCTATGCTGATCCACAGCATATTCACCTTCGCGAAGCCATCGCATTGGAAGACGCTGATTATATATTGCAACTATGTCGACAGGTTGCACCGCTTTATGATACATGTGGTGTATACATTGTCGACAATAAGCCGATCAAGGAGCAGTGGCTTTCGATTAGAAACTACCTCTCTCGATACGAACAAAACTATAAATCAACTGGTTACATTACGAGATGGATCGCAGTGAGCTATACTTGAGACTGTTTATCTTATATTGAAACCCAGGTTCTGTACAGGGTTGCCAGTTCAAAATTTCACCACTCCACAGAAATGAGAACCTATCTCATCATATCAACCCCAAAATGACGAGAAGTATGCATTAACAATTTGTGGCTTCGAGCCCCAGCCTTTCAAAAGCATATGCGATCAGTGCGAATGGCCTGGGAATCTCAAGTGCAGTCAATTTTGCACCGTATTGCGCAGTGTACCAGCCTCATTCGGTCAGGGGCAGTCCCAGGTACATCAGCAACCTAGTCACAACAAGAGGCAGTGCTACGAGAATTTGGAGGACTTCCTCAACACATACGGAGACGGCCGTGAAGACGGAGGCAACAAGGAGTGATGAGCTGAGGTGGTCCATCCCGCCTGTTTATACACAAAAAGATGGTATTTGCTGGTCACCTCAACTACTTTCATCCCAATTTTCCGATGCCATGTGGAAAAAATGATCAGATTGCCTCGCAAAGTGTTTGGATTGCACTCCACGGAGATATTTTATTACATGGAGTCGATTCGTAATCAGCTTCCCTCCGGATACGTTCTGCAAAACAGCTGAGACTATCTTCAGACACCCTTCCCATGAGTCGATTGTACCAAGATACCTTATTAGGCCATCTTTAGAAGCAGAGATCGATGTGTTCGAAGTGGATTATCATAACAAATGCGGGCGAGCGCCGAGATCTAACATCTGAATCTCCGTCTGACACCAGATTTCTCTCACACAACGCCCTTCAAGGATAATGTCTAGATCAAAATGATCAGCGCGTGTGATACCAATTGGCTAGAGAGTGTGAACCTGATTGTGGCCCGCTTACATCAGGGTCGCCAGCTCCAAGGACTCTTCGTTCGATACGTCCGCCATGGCGGCGTAAACCCGTGGAACTTTACCACCAGAGATACGTATTATTTGATGCTGTACTACGTTTTATCTGAGGTGCTGGTCAATAAGTATCAGAGAGAGCAAAATTGTATCGACAACAGTAACGGTCCTCCCCTATCTTACATCAGTGTCGCCCCAGGACATGATCGATCTACGAGACGGGATCCTCCAGTCTTTGAAGTTGGCAAATACGTGATGCAGATAAGCCAATCAGACAAGAGGTTCCTGCCACACGTTCTTCGGAACACGAAGACACTACCCGTACATCTCAAGGAGAAAGAATACAAGGGGGCACTTGCGAAGACAGGCCGAAAGGCAGAAAAAGCAGACATCACAAAGACTCTACACACCCGCACTCCGAGAGAGGAACGATGACCTGACATAGAGATACACAATGTTTGGCTTGCGGAGATTTTAAATTTCAATGCTCATTTGGACTCGGGAGTGTCAAGGCCACGAACGCCTCCCCTCTATGCAGTTCTCACCATGACTTTGACTATGATTGTCGTTTTGGATCGGTTCTTCGTAGTGGAGCAGCATGAAGAGTCAGCTTCGCTAGTTTCCTGATGAGCGAGGAAGGGAACCAGAAGTGAAGGCCCAAAAAGACGAAAGAAAAAAAGAGGAAAGTAGGAACAGAGAGACAGAGAGACAGTTCTCTGCTGCTTTTCTTTCACCATCAAACGACTACTATGCCTCGCGAGTCATTATACAGAAGGCAGCAGAGGGATCCAGCGGAGGCTGGCAGTTGATCAGACGCAGAACATGAAACAGAGTCAGCTGGGTCTGGGTCTCTCGATTACTCCCATGTTTCTGCAGTACCTGTTATGTCAACAAGACTCAACGGTCAACAGTTTCGAAGATCCGAGATCTAACTTGGATGAGCCGGAGGAAGACCACAGAGTAGACCACCAAGCCAAAACCGTCGAATTCTTCGTCCAGTGGACAGACGATAGTCCACGGTCTTGAGAAGCCGAGGAGGTTCTCCAGCGACTTGATCATGGATGATAAGAACATTGATACTAAGTTGTGGCAAGCCTCAGTTGCCGGAATCAGAGAGCATTTTCATCCTGGAAGGTGCAGGCCATCTGGCCTCATATTTTCAATTCTCTACCATGGATCTAAACCGGATATCCAGTCCAACAGGCACGCCGCCATCTCCCTCTCTCAGCCTTGCCTTAAGGAGCCAAGGATGGGAGTTTGGTCAACGTGTACACGGCTGACAAATATCTGTCAGAAGCCGTTGAAATCTTCAAGGATCGAAGAAGCAGCGGCGGACTGCTCGTCATCCCGCTGAGGCTGACAAGTTTGAAGTGAAAAGGATGTACAAAGACTTCTTGACCTCTCTATTTCACGAACTAAGCACCAAGCGGTTTACACCAGCTTTGCTGGGCGGTAAAAGTTTCAAAGAGGCCAAGCTGCTGTTCCTCTTCAGTGAACCAGCTGAGGCAGTGACCAACAACTCTACGAGTGTCCGATCGGTCGGAATGCTAATACCCTTCTTATTCATAAAAGTCTCGATTCCGGCAACATAGTCGAGTTTGACTGTTTATCACTCGCTGATAGACATAAACAGGTATTAAATTATGGGGAAATTCCTTTGGAGCTCTGATCTTATGCACAACAAGGACCTCAGCCCCCAGGACGAGGTCTTGGGGGGCCTAGATTATACTATTGACTCCGTCATTGCAACATCCATTACAGCGACCTAGCCGTATGGTAATCGGCCACTTCCTCGCCGGTCGAATCGCTCAAGCGAGCTGGTGGCAAATGTGGGAGGGACGTTCCATAATACCAGCTCGAACACAACCCGAAATTATGCACCAAGGGGTAAGCCGCCGAAAGCCCGTTTTCTGGCCTGTTCGTGAAGTTGGTGTCTCCGTTGAATCTTGTTGTTCTATATCATCTCACTAAAGATCAAGCAACTGATGGACAAATATGATCTTTACTCCAAGGAGTACAAAGAGATTGTAAATCTCAAGTATTTCAAGATCCCAATCAACAAAGACCAGCATTTCGAAAAGGCCAAGCAATGGCCAATCTGGAAGCTGGCAATCGAAAGTGCTCTCGCAAGTGCCTGATGGGAACTAGATTTTGGTCTCCCACGGGATCCTAGCATGGAGAGATGGCTCACCGTTGCCAGCGTTCAGTCCGCTCAAAAAAAACCCAGTCAACTTTCAGTGGTGCCTACCCTTGAAGATATCCTCTCTGCCGGGTAGCGAGTTTGAGAGACTTGTGAACCAGATCTACCTGGGCAGCCAGGTTTTCCTCTCGGCAGTAAAGAAGATTGACATGAGATAGATTTTTCCAGCCTCGGGAACCTAGAGCTTCACCGTTGCCTTACAATCTGACCCAGATACAAGTCTCTTCCACCGCCAATATGGCACGTACAGATCAAGGCTTCCAGCTACAGTCTCTGAGTGCTGTTGGACAGGATTTCGACGTCACACCAACGCCCTAGGTTGATCTTTATTGGAGTAGTGCAACAGAGAGTCGCAGAGACTGAGGAGGGAGACGAGGAGGAAAACAAAGGCAATCCTAACACCAATGCCAACTTCGCACCAATTGGTCTCTCATATTTGTTAAACGCTAAAGCGCTGAGTTTGGGAATCACAAAGAACCTGGAACTGTGCACATGAAAGTTCCATGGCAACAGCTATTGCATTTGAGAAGTATATCTTCTTATTTCATATTCCCAGATCCAGACAGACCAAGACCCTGTTGATTATTAGTGTCTTAGAGCATCAGGTAGCACTCATCTCGACTCACCACAACTCATTACAACCTAGCCTATATTCTCTATCTTTATTATATCCTACAAACTCTCAAACAAAATGAACCCTTTCATCCTACAACGGGATGTATCAAGAGCCTGACCCTCCTGAGTACATGGCAAGTCTCAGGGCCGTCCTACAACCTGACTTGCTCTACAGCGAACGGAAAGAAATAATATCCAACCATACCCGAGCAGTCCAAACGGGACCCAGCCAATATACACGGCACTTGTAAGGCCAGAAGTAACGACAGAGATACCATTCGTTTAACGGTTCAATTCAAGACATGTGTCTACAACAGGAACATAGGCATCGCGGTCTTTTTCCACAACAATCTTCAACCTATAACCTCCAGGCTTCTCAGTATTTGATTGGGCTCTCAGCATATCTCGATCACCAAGAACCATGAGCGACTTATCGTTGCCTCTGTCAACCTTTGCAATGGCATGTTAATGAAGCATCCATTTTACTATTCTCATAGAGCGTACTAAGCAACTAGAAAGGAATATCATTTCTGCAGCAGTCCTTATCGACCGTCAACTTAACATTACCCAGTCAGAACTAAGCAAGTATCCTACTACTGCCCTTTAGATTAAACACCAGAACCTATCTACAATTTAACAGATTTAGAAGTTCTTATTAAGGGACAAGTTAAACTACAAAATGACCCTAGATAAGTATTTGCATAGGGTTAGGCACGTAACTCCAGCAGCACGAGCTATCTCGAACAATACCTTGCCTAAGGACAAAGTTTTCGTTATTAACTCACCTATCCCAAGATTAGTCTCGTGGCTGGGGTTGCTGCTACATCTGCAATATGGGTGAAGAGCGTGGGAACATGCTGAACCAAGCCATAGGAAGACCAGGCAACTTTGGTGGCATGAGCCTGTTACTAAATTACTACACACGAGTGTAACGAAGCAACTTGGGCGACCGGATCAATGCACTGAACAAACAGTATCTCTCAGATCTAGCTGCGCAGCATCCACTCTATCAATATTCACTATGATACACGCTATTTGTATCCTTTCTCGTCTTATGAGCCTCTAGTGCCGCTGGGCAAAGATGCTTTCCTATCACACATCATCGCCATTTCGTGGGTCAGCCTGACTGAACTCCTCACATCAATCTCGAACGCCCAAGAGCCTGGGTTTCTCCAACGTGTCTGTAACAGTCTATTCAACAGCTTTAGACGACTTGTCATCGAGGTAGCAAGACTTGAATGGCGGCCAACCGAGTTAAATACCTGAACCTCTATTCAACGCATATGTGGAAGAGGAGTTTCCGAAATTTCAAGCCTTGAGATGACTCTAAGCATGAGTCTGGTCTCTTTATCGTCCTAACCCTCCTAGAACCTCACACTATCTTAATTTGTCCCGGCCTATTTTCCGATAGTGCAACAACTGTTTTGGGTGTCCATGAATGGCTTTCTCGATTTTGAGTCGACTCCTACACACAGCCCTAGACGACACAAATTACCTCGGAAGTTATTTGGAACCAGAAAACCCGTTCATAAGAAACGTGCCACTTTACTGCATGTTCAGTATCCTGCAAGACCTCAACAACAACGAAAAGTGGTGTCAGTATCTGCGGCTCGTCTGAAGACAGTACTTCTATGGCGTCACTATTCGATGCCCAGATTGATCAGCTCTAGGGGGAGATCACGACACTTCCTCTTCTATCACATCGACCCACACAGTCTACGGCATTGCACGATGAGTTCTGCAGCAGAGAGCCCCTTCAATGCCAGGGGCTACACCGTGAAGGAAGCGAAGTACTGCTATGAAGTATCTGACCTCGATCCTTGATACACCAGGAAATGCCACAACCGCTGATAGTGGACAACCAGAGCCGGATTAAATACAGGTACTCACCGCGAGTACTCCACGAGTAGCTTCTTATCTAGATGAAGGGGGTATTGGCCCGTTGAATATAGAGTGAGGATGAGCAAAGGTTTATTGAAGAGGATCGTCATCTCAAACCCGAGCTGTTATGTTAATTGTTCTGGAAAACCCCGATGATATTATACCCAGCACTCTATAACAGCCTTTGAATATAGCCTACGAGATCTCTCTGCGATGTCTAGTATACCAATTCCTTCCAATCACCCGATGTTCTAGAATCAAGTCTCGCCACTTTTGTCGTTCACGGGATATGGACAGTGTCTACAAGCAATGGCTGGGGTGGCGTAATCCTGATGGAAGAGTAGTCCGCACGATGGTTTCCTGACATTTCTATGCATTCAATTGTTCCCTTCGCTTCCAAATTTCCAGCACAAAGCACAGATGTGAGGTGCTGTAAGTGGACTGCGCGTTGTTCACCAGAATGCGTGCCCTACCACCCAGAGAACCTGACTGAACAGTTGAGTTTTCCGGCGACAGCACGTTGTTAATAGCGTGTTCGTCTAAAAGAAAGGAGTATAAAAATAGTTATTCTTCCATCTGTAACTACGATAACCAACATATCTACCAAAGCTCGACAGCAGTCAGATATACGGAGATATCATCAAAATGTTTCAACTCGTCAAGAAGCTCTTCAAAAATGAACCCCAACCCAAGGGCGCGTTTCACAGGTTTGGCGAGTTGCCTCAGGAAATCCAGAACTTGATCTGGGCCTACTCTCTCTGTGTTGATGCTCCACGGGCCTACTTCGTGGATGTCAAGGATTTCCCTATGTGGCCACGGGAACTCAGGATCGCACACTCGATTGCTGCAAGTGTTGGTACTTCCCCTCCCCCGCCTTCATCAAATCCCAAAGGCGACTATGACCTGATGCGAGTTTGCCGTGCATCGTATCAAGAGATCACTCGCTGCTGGACCCTTTACCGGCCACAAGTTACCGTACGCATGAGACTCGACAACTCGCATGACAATGCTACGAGGGTGAAGGAAGAAAGTGGCCTTCATATCGACGCAGCCAGCGACTTGGTCATTGTCGAGAGATGGTGTCACGGTGACACCCGTGTAAGTGGGTTCCTAGGCGTCTTGAGTTTCGCACCACCCGTGCCATATCAGGGTTTAGAAGCTATCCGAAGGGTGGCGGTACCATTTGACAACGACCTTAGTTACTACCAAGCTTCTCCTCTTCTGAACACTCTGGAAGCCGTGTTTCCCGGAATACATACGCTATATTTCTACGTGGACCCAGCTCAACTAGATCCACTCGAGTTGCGCCCTCATGGGATACCCGTGGACTTCCTCGCGGCCAAGCCACGGCCGGGTAAGGGGCCACCAGAAAGATTCAGGGCTCGCGGCCGCATATTCTACGAGATCTGTCCTGAGGAGATGAAGCGCGTTGGAATCAGCACGGATCTCCTTGTTAACCCGTGGTCTATTGAGAGGTCGAGGTGGAGGCAGAGGCCGAAAAGCATTAAGTTCATTACTTGGCAATGGATCCGGTGATTTATTCACTGAGAGTTATAGACTTTGAGCATTGGGGTGATTCGAGTCTGGTATAGTGCATGTTTAATGTTTTGGAGTTACAGTCTTGGGCTTTTTACGGGCGATGATGACGGTTCGAACACATAATCAAAGTATCATACATAACGATACTTCCGCTGCTCTCATGATATTAAAAATAGTGACTCTTTTCATGTTCCGAGGTAAATCTGTTCACTACTAACAGCTCTTGTAAGTGGTGCACGTGATGCGGCAACCCAACCGCAGAACGTACTGCACGTGATCGCATGGAAGCTGCTCGGCAGTCCAGCAGCACTCTTTACGTACCTCCCCTCCATCGCTCAAGTACACGGCGAAACCGGAGCTATTAACTTTCGCTTCATCGCAACACATACAATTTCTAGAAATCAATTCTTCTCTATTATTCTCTCTCTAACATAGATCGTCGACTTTGAAGCACGCACAGACAATACCCAAATCGCCAGTTCCTTTACATCCGAGGCATAGAGAGCCATCATGATATCGACCCCGCCACCCCGCTCCTTGCGCGACAAGTGTCTCGAGCTGCACCAAAAGGTCGAAGCGTTCATTGCCGAGGAGGCTGAAACACAGACATTGCGCGATGTGCAAGCTCAGGTCCGCAAGTCGATAGAGGTCGTAGATGAGGCGTTGCAGAAATATCGGTGCGTTTGTCAGATGGGAAGGTCGGATAAGGGCTGACGGAAGCAGACCGGAACAAATATCGTTATCATATAATGGCGGAAAGGACTGTAAGTCGCATTACGAGGGTCTGGGGCTTTGTCAAAGTCCTTTTCACGGTCTTCTGCGTACCAGCGACAAATACTAATCATCCCAGGCCTCGTCCTTTTAATCATCCTCCTCGCTCGCATGGGCCGACACTACTATTCCACTTCCGACACGACCAACGGCACTTCCGAACTCACACCCCCCGAAAAGCTCCAATGCGTATACGTCGTCGCGGCGCATCCCTTTCCCGAAGTCGACACGTTCGTCGAGACGTCTAGCGAAGAATACGGTCTTGAAGTTGCGCGCTACGTGTTACCGATGAAGAAGGGGCTAGAGATATACCTTGAGGAACGACCGAGTATCAAGGCTGTGTTTGTGGGAACGAGAAGAACGGATCCTCATGGCGAGAACTTGACGTTCTTTGATCCGACGGACGCTGGCTGGCCGTCGTTTATGAGAATACATCCTGTCATTGACTGGCATTATGGTACGATCCCCGCAGCTCTACTTTTGCAAGCATATAACGAACGATTGCTAATTTACCTTCCGACAGTTCAAATCTGGGCTGTAAGTCCCCACCATCACCATGCGCCGAATGAACTAACATGTCTAGTTTATCCGACACCTCGGTATTGAGTACTGTCCTCTATACGACCAAGGCTACACGAGTCTAGGTGGTATAAAGGACACACATCCGAATCCTCATCTGAAGAAGCAAGGTCAAAATAGACAGGGTTTCCGACCGGCATATGAACTAACTCAAGATGACGAAGAGCGACTGGGCCGTGATTCATGAGGTGACTGTATTTGTAAGGCATGTTGATGTTGCATAGGAAGGCATTTTATAGAGCATAGACTCGTGGCGTTTGGGTAAATCATCTCACCATCTCATCGCATTTAGCTGCCACATTGCAACTGTGCCTGTCAATCATGCGCTTGCTAGACCTCGTCTACAGGCACCTGGTCTACATACTCCTCAAGCCTCTTATACGTCTCCTTCCTTATCTTTGCCGCTTCAGCTACATGTCCTTCTTGTTGCAGAAAGGCTTCTAGTTGCCACATATCATGTATGACCTGAGGCGAAGTACTCGAGTACCCAAACTCTCGTAAGGCGATCCTGTTCCGCATTCTGTCCGCCACATCGACATCTAGTCCGAGTTCTCTATCAACGTCCATAAGTACCTTCATCAAATAGGCCATAACCCTTGCTTGGAACCGCGTGTGGGACTGCGGTATATCATCACTTGGATGCTCGTCAATCTCGTCAAGAACTCGACTCTTCAGTAAACCCAAACGCACGAGGCTTGCCATGTTTGACTCTCCAAAGGCCATTGTGCAGCGATGCTGTATTGCCGAGACGCAAAGCGCTTTTGTGATCTCGTAGTCTCTCGGCGGTTCTGTATCCTCCTTCGAGTTAGGATCGGTGAACAAAACAGCCTGTTGGAAATAGGAATCCTCATGCGGAATCTTGCTCTTGACGGCTGAGAACCACTTATCAAGACCATCCAGTTGGTCCTCGCCAAGCCGAACACAGGATGATTCCCAGACTAGGCGGTAGTACATGACCAACAGTCTCGAGTTGTAGTTCCTGCAGATAATATCCGCATTCAAAACCCAAGCCTCCTCAAGAAGTTGCATTTTATCAAGTGTAGCATGCTTCTCCCAAAGATACACCGCTTTTTGCAAACTCCTCAGCATCTTGATAATAGGATGCCTCATCTCATGGATATTACTCGCCAGTTCGACTAGTTGCATGAGAAGCATACCAAGAAGCTGTGTTTGGCCAAGACGAACCATGTGATACATGATTTCCAAGACATTCCAGATGAACAAAGGTGCCTCAACCTGTAGCATGTTCTCGATGTCTAGAAAGGCTTTTCGTGTCAAGCGGCCTGCTAGAACGCCTTTTCCGCGTTTTATGAGCTCAACGATGGTCCGAAAGGCGAAACTTAATCCCTCTGGATCGTAACGGTTGATTTTAGCAGTTCGTGGTGGCGAATAGTTGCTTTGTAGGTTTAACCCATCGGTATAGAGAGATTCATAAAATGAATTGCTCCAGTCGTGTATACTTGTAAGAAATTCAAGACTACTTGTCTCCAAAGGATCTGGGCTCGGAGAGAGAATAAGCGACTGGCTCTGGCACGGCGTAGCATCTGGCCACTTTTGAGTCTCTGGTGTGATTTGCGGAGTATTTGTCTTGTTCTTGCAAGCAGTCTTCGCATTTCTTTGTTTTGATTTATAAAACCCCCATTTTGTGAAGCGCCTTTTATACATCTGAACTCTGGGTTCGATATGAGCTTGCGATGATATCAGATAGATGGGTGATCTCACGATGCCTTGAAATTATGTTTCTCCTCCATGATCTGCATGATATGTCGAAGTTTTCTTCGATCTTTCATATACAGCCTCTCGATTGTGAGATAAACAGCTGTCCATTCTGCTTCTCCGTGGTGCAGTGGGGTATTCGGCTTGTTCGGAGGTGATGGTGGATCAGAGGGAGGTTTGGCTGCGAGCAAGGTAGTCTTGAGCACCGTTCTTGGAGGTTTCATTGATAGCTATGGAATTTCAAGTTGAAGATGAATGAGAGGTGGTATATCTTTTCGAAGGATGATGATGAAGGGCATGAAGAGCATGATGAAAGCGGCGCATCTCACATGAGGAAGTTGAGATGGCTGACTAAACGCGGATAGGCCAATAGGGTAGGTTCAGGCAGTAACCGCTAAGATTTGGCAAACAATCTTCATATATGACGATAGAATTTAAGAATGTGCTTAAAAATAATATCTATGTCTAATTTATCTTCAAAACTTATAATATCTTTTCAGGTTATTATAGTAGTATTAAGCTGTATTGCAGTAGTTTAAATAACTGCATATCAGGAAATAACGATGAGTTTATCGCAGCCTGCCATATGCTTGCTTATCTGAATATCAGTGTGATGGAAGCGAGAGGGGTAGAGCAGATGTTAAACCGTGGATTTCAACATGTGTTGTTTAAATCCCAAAGATGCTCCATGAAGGAGACTAGTGCTCGATGATCAAGCTCTCGGAGTTTGTCATCGTGCATGATGGCACTATCAGACCGTCTCTATCTTGCGAGTTGAACGAGCCTCACGAGAATCAGGACTTCTGTGGGCGATGGTTTCAACACTTCTTGCATCTTGCTAGTAAGTAGCATTGTGGATGGAACGAGCCAGTTTCTTTATCCTGCACTGGTCCTTGGAAGGAGAGCCAAGGGTCAAGGTAAATAAGGACTGGGCAATTCGCCCATGAGCTGGGCGGTGCTGACTATATGATTGTTAACAAGACCAGGTCGAGTCAGGAGAGAAGATTATGGAGACGTTATGGAACAAAGCTCTGGAAGAACGTGAGATTAGAGATATTACAAAGGCTCTTGGCAGGGCAGACTAACAGTTTTAAATGCCCACTTGAAGGAGTCACTTGTATGGAATGGGTACTATACAAGACTTGATCGTGTAGACTGATCAGCTCGGTGAGATTTAGCCGGAGTTGATGATATGATTTTTGACAGATTCAGTCCCCCAGCCGTGCTGTAATAGCCAAGGACATTAAGCGAAATCAAAGACGTGCCATTGAATACTCCGCCGATAACCCCATCATCACGTTGAGATGAGACGAAAAATAAGCTATTACCAACGGCTTCTAGCGCCGGGTATCTGAAACATGAAAGGAAAGGGGTGGATCAGGATCATCTTATCTTGTCCGTAGATCGTGGCACAACACAAGAATTTGAGCCACTTGCTTGCTATAATCGCTCATATCACAGTTCGTCTATCAACTATGCATATCAAAGACAAAAAGAACGCTGGAATACAGATAAGAAATGGGTACTAAACGATTGTGTCTGTGTTGGTGATCATCTGCATATTTAACCGCCATCCTCAGATTTATCCGTCCTATTCCTGAACTAACAATCTGTTCCTGGATCCCTCCCTTGATGGATATGTAATTGGTCAACAACAGGGCAACATGCAAGGAACCAACAATTTTGACATTGCCGAACATCCAATGCCAATTTACCCGGGTAATCAGCACAACCTGGGCCGATCTCTTCGTCACGATACGCTATCTCCATTGCCAGTTCCGGTCCCTGGCCCGACAAAATATGCATCCCTGTCACAGACCTGAGACGAAGCGGGACGTGTCAGGGGGACTTACACCACAAATTACTGACGGAAGATATTTTACCGTAAGGTTAAAGGACGCAAGGCTTTCGTATACAGATGGGACGATCTGCATGGGCTTTAATGATGCTGCAGCGGTTAAGCTGGAGGGAGGTATGGCATGGCTAAGCTAACGAATGGATGGATATATATCATGATCTCGGGTCCCGCATCTATACTGGCTTCTTCTTTATTAACAAACGCGAGTCGTTTATTAACATTCCTTCCTTCTTTTTCCCTTCTTTCAGTAGCTCAAGAAAAAGCAAAATACACTCATTTGTTTGCCTTTTTTCACCTACTATACACTCTTTTTTCACTCACAAAAATGCACAAGACTACACTCCTTGGACTTTTGGCCTCGAGCCCCGTCTCGGCCCAGCTTCACAGCCTGGCGCAGGCCGCTGGACTCAAGTACTTCGGCTCAGCTGTCGATAACGGATATCTCAGCGATGCGCCCTATAGCAAGCTAGCTGACGACGTTGAGGAGTTTGGACAGCTCGTTCCCGAGAACGGACAGAAGTGGGAGACTGTTGAGCCCAAGCAGGGTGATTTCATTTATACGACCGCTGATGTTGTTCCGGATCTTGCGAAGAAGAATGGTCAGATTTTGAGATGTCATACTTTGACTTGGCACAGCCAGCTTCCTACCTGGGGTGAGTTATAATACATGTTAGGGTCGGGATGCTGTGCTAATGGATATAGTTTCTTCTGGTGCTTTCTCTGCTGAGGAGCTCACTGAAGTCATCGAGGCTCATATCGCCAACGTTGTTGAGCATTACAAGGGCGACTGTTACGCTTGGGATGTGGTCAACGAGGCCATTGACGACAACGCTGAGTGGCGAGACAGTGTCTTCTCCCGCACTCTGGGAACTGACTTCCTTGGAATATCCTTCAAGGCTGCTCGCAAGGCCGATCCCACTGCCAAGCTGTAAGTCCCTCCTCCTCATGATATAGATGTGACTGACCTTTTAGCTACTACAACGACTACAACCTTGAGCAGAACGGCGCCAAGACTGACAAGGCTGTCGAGCTTGTTAAGCTTCTTCAGAAGGAGGGCGCCCCTATCGACGGTGTTGGTTTCCAGGGCCATCTGACCGTTGGCGAGACTCCTTCTCGCTCTGAGCTCGCTGCCACTTTCAAGCGCTTCACTGATCTCAACGTTGAGGTCGCCATCACCGAGCTTGACATCCGCCACGAGTCCGTCCCCGCTTCTGCCGCCCAGCTCAAGACTCAGGGTGATGAGTACGCCGATGTCGTCGGTGCCTGTCTCGACACCAAGGGCTGTGTTGGTGTTACCGTCTGGGGTATCACCGACAAGTACAGCTGGATCCCTAGTGTCTTTGAGGGTAACGGCGAGGCTCTTCTTTATACCGATGATTACGAGAAGAAGCCCGCCTGGACCAGTGTCTCCAGCCTTCTCGCCGCCGCTGCCACTGGTGCCCCTGCTACCAGCTCCGTTGCCCCCGTTGAGACTACCGCTCCTGCTACCACCCTCGAGACCAAGACCAAGCCCGTCTACACTGTCCCTGGCACCACGAACTACATGAACACCACCGCTCCTCAGACCGAGCAGACCCGCACTGCTCTTGCTACTGAGACTGATGATAATGATGATGACTGTGCCGAAACTGAGGCCCCTTTCCCGACTTACGCTATCCCCACCAACGGAACCCAGGTATACCCTACCAAGGCTCCCGTCGACGACGACCCTGATGATGACTGCGCCGAGACCGAGGCCCCCGTTCCTACTCAAGCACATGTCCCCACTGGTGACGAAGACGATGGCGAGTTCGAGCCCACCGTCGCTGCCGTTGAGCCCACCACTCGTGTCCCTGTCATCCGCAGCAGCTCAGCCTACACCTACAAGTGGAACACCGAGACAACTGCTCCTCAAGTTCCCGCTCCCACAGGCACTGCCCCCGCTTATCCCGTCGGAACTGGCTCTGGCAGCGTTGTCAAGCACTACTACCAATGTGGTGGTAAGAACTACAAGGGACCTACCGAGTGTGAGAAGCCCTTCAAGTGCGTTGAGCACAACGAGTACTACTTCCAGTGCGTTTAAGGGGTGTAATTAGATGGGACTAGGGTGCTTTATTCTTCATTACTACATGTACATAGTTATCTCTACATAATTTAGACTTCCTTGCTTGAAGCAGGAAGCACTTGGATAAGGACTCAAGCTTGTAGTAAATACGGTGACATAAGATCTTGAAGCCTGGAAATACACCAAGGTGGTGGCTTTTGCTCTGGAGATATGGGCGAGACGAGGAGTATGCGATGCCATGGCGCATGTAGGTCTTCGGTTCCTCGACAGCTCCTTGCCGCATCGTGGCACCTGATTCATGCTCTGAAGGTTACGGGTTCTCGTCTGCGATATACCAAGAACGTATCCAGATGGATTAGCTATGCAACACAGCCCCCAACCTTCTTCATGCAATCCAGTAGCACTCAACTGTTATCAATATTCCACGGAATCTCAATCCACTCGTCTTTTTATCAGTGCCTTGATTTAGCCAGAAGTGAGCCCGCCTCTGTATTAGACCGTCAGGAATCCATCAGAGGCCTAAATTGAGAGTCAGTACCTGTCGTTAGTCTTTGAGTATTTGACTTACCATTCGAGCCCACAACTTGACTACGCCCATCCTGAGACTATGAGGAAACCCCGGTCTGAGTCTCGCGACTTGGGTCACGAACTTGTTGAAGTTTTTGTCTTTTATGTACACAGAGAAGTCCTAGTCGTCCATGGCTTCGAGTTTCGCGAGGCTGGTATGTGTCACCTTGCTGGTCGAGAGCTCACGCATATCCTAGATAGTGAGATTCATTATATCCGGTAACGGTTCCTGTTTAGCACGGTCAGCATTATTCCCTCTTCCTTCTAAATAAAGCCATAAATGAACTTACACCGTAGACCTCCTCGCGTACTTCTGCAACCCAATTCTTCATGAGCCAGTACGCGACCATTTCTGGAGTACCGATTTGGACCCTGACAACATAGCACATGAACCTGTGAAACGGCGGGTCGCAGTAAAAGAATTCGCTAAACTTGTTCAAAGCCATTTCATCGAGCTTGTCGAGGCAAGGTTTGCTTGGGTTCAAGTGTTTAAGGCTCAATAATTCGCTGTTGCTGAGGAAATATGGGCTCGGCTTGTGGAAAATACGATTCTGTGAGTCTGGGATTAGATTTCATGTCCAACGAGCCTGGGAGACTCATACCATTGTGTCCAGCTTTGCTCGTGTTCCGTGGAGTTGTACCTTGATTGAGAAAGATGGAATTCGTGTTATAGAATGTGTCGAAAATATTTTAAAGAATAAGAATTTATGAGAAAATGCCAAAGTGCTGGATTGATATACAAGATATAAGTCAGGGGCAAAACTTTACCTGAGTTTGAAGACTTGCAATTTGTTCATCCCCAAATAAGGTAATGAAATGACTTTGCAGGTTCCCTTATTTCTTTCGGGAAAGAACCTTTTGTTTTGTGTAGAATTTGCGCTTTTGCCTTTGTAGCATATTCGCATTCCCATTCGTATTTGGCTCGTAGGCTTTTTAAGCTTGTAGAGTCTAAAGTTTCTCATCATTATACTTTGATGTATAACTGGAACTGAAGTTTCTGGTATACGAAGATTACAAGTGTGATTGACAGCTCTGTCGGAGGAAGGCTCCTAGTTTCATCGGCCTTGAAGGTTGGAATCAGGAGTGGCCATTGGTAACACCATCATTCCACAAATAAACACGAAATAGTTCAAGCTTCAGCTATAAAATCTCGAGTCTCATCTTTAGAATCTCCAGTCTGCCAGGCAAGTTTATCATCGTCGATCAGCAGTTGCCTTCGCAATGTCCCTGTCGTTCCTTGTCCTGCTGTTTCTCTAGCGCTTTCTGTGCCTTTTTCGAGAGGGGCTTTGGGGGGTTTTGCGGGCTTTTGTTCTGGTGGTGGGCTATCGTGGTCCTATTCTGCCATGTTGTCGGTATCGTGCCCGCCGTGCGCTTGTGGTATCTCTGTGATGTGTACTGTTGTAAGGTGCGATATGCCTTGTGGTGTTATGTGGTAACTCGTGCGGGAGTGTACTGTAAGTCGATGATGAACTCTTTAACATTCTATGAGAAGTGCTTTTCGATAATCTCCACTTATCAAATCTTAGGCTTGAAGGATTTAAGGTAACTAAAGGTCTAGGAACGTTTCTTTTGAAAGCCTTTGTCGCCTGCCACTGGACCCCTTCACGTCAATTGACAAGTAATTTTTGAATGAACAGATAGATTCTCAAACTTTTCAACTTTAGCTTCATCTCTTAGATTACTCGTTTAAATGCTCAACAAAATTTTGCGGTGTTATTTGACTACTATTCTATTGGATAAGTGTATTATACTTGGTATTCTGAGTTATCCCATGGCGGTATCTTTTGTCTAGCTTTATCCCATGATATATACCTTTGTCTCCTTTAATATTTTCTAATTCTTATATAAACCCCTTGTTACCCCCTCTCACATATCCTTTTTTCTTCCTTCTTACCATTCTCCAAATCCCACTCCCCAAGCCTTTTCTGTTTATATACAACCATCCCACCTTCATCACCCACCACTACCAGTCCAAGACATCACCTCTACAAACAAACAACCATGCCTTTATCAAACCAAGACATGAAGTACCTTGCCAACGGCAAGTTCATTACCGAAGAGGCCCTCATTGCCATCGCGGCATCTAAAGGCGATGACTTTGAGAAGTGGTGCGGGACATGACAGTTCCAGCACTTTCTGATGGGAGCTCGGCTCGGGAGCCCATCAGATCCAATGACTCTCCCACGTCTTCAAAAGTAGGCAGCTGATGAGATGTTCCATCTCAGGGTTAGTCTCCTGTCTGGGGTGCAGTGTGCTCATGCTGACATTTACGTGCAGAGCTTAGAAGAGAGCCAGACACATACTGGCGGGAACCTTGGTCAAGCTACGACTTCCAAGGTTCTCACACACAAGAAGAACAGGGCAGATGCTGAAGCAGGCCCTGGGCGCGTCTCGTTTTCTTGTTGCTTTCTTTTTTAAGCAGGAGTTCAAGTCTGATGGTATTGATCCCACAATGGAATCATCATAATGATACACGGAATTTAGATCTAATATTACCAACTTCTCGCAGATCAATATAGATCTTTACATATTGTGATACATTTGAACATGACTCCAAGTCGTTACGAACCATCAAGTTCTTCATTGAAAAGGTGCATTGACGTTATGGATGGGACGGGTATAGGCGAACCCCACAACCCTAATTCTGGCGTATGTAACAACGTATTCGTAAAGTCTCGAGTGCGAAATGTCGGAAGCATGATGAACACACCATTCGGGTGTAAGCGAATAGAAATATCATGAATACTTCAGCAGAGGACTGCGAAAATTGGAATAACTGTGAAATGTCAAGGTCAGTTCAGAGAGGACTACAGCAGGCTCACTAACACTGGAGTTGCAGATCTCATTCGGCGATTTTCCCCCGCCAAGTGCGACGAAAAAGGATCTAGCGCCGTCATCGTTGCCCGTTGGGAATTTGAAAGGGAAAAAAACACAAAAAAACATGCGACGGAGACAGGATTCGAACCTGCGCGGCCGAAACCAAAGCATATCGTCATTTCGAGTGCTTCACCTTAACCACTCGGTCACTCCGCCGTCATCTACGAAATATCTTGCAACATTTTAGTTTATATTCGAAGGCTCAGCAACTGGATGCATGTGCATCGACCACCCCATCGCTTCTTCATCTAAAGAATAAGTGGCTGCACTTACGGCGCTTGCAATTGTACGTGGCAACATAAGACAGCAAGTTATATTCCCAGACAATTGCCATACTAGCTGGTTACAGAACTGGACTTGCCTCACATAAATCGCTAATCTAGAGGTCCTGGGCGACGGCATCGTCGTCTTCGCAACACAGAGCCTTACTACCAGTCCAACAACAGCTACCGTCACCACATTGGCTGCGTCCCCTCTCGCTCCAGCCGGCTTCACACTGGCCTGCGCAGTAAGGGGCTGTGCCCTCCCACCGACAACCAGAAGCACCAACTTTGTCCTGCTGCTTTACCAACTCCTTGACGACATCCTCATCTTCACAGCACAGAGCCTTACTACCAGTCCAACAACAGCTACCATCACCACATTGGCTGCGTCCCCTCTCTCTCCAGCCGGCTTCACACTGGCCTGCGCAGTAAGGGGCTGTGCCCTCCCACCGACAACCAGAAGCACCAACCGGTTTGTCTGGCACTAATTAGTTGCAAGTGTTACTGGGGTTGTGCAAGCAACTTACCGATAGATGTTGCTGTGACTGCAACGGCAGCTGTGATGGAAACAAGGATCTTGAGAAGCATTGTAGTTACGGTGAGTTCTTGTGTGGCTTTAGATGTAATGGCGATAGAGAAATGAAGCAGGACTGCCCTGAAATTGCGTGCATCTTCTTCCCCTACTTATACCTTTGAGTCTCCCTTCTCAAAATCGAAGCATCATTATTTCATTGTCGATCATATCAAAGCGTATAAATGTGGCTGGCTGAATATGATCGTTTCCTGCATGTATCAGTTGCTTGGACCTCAATGAGGCCAGCCCCGCATCGGTTAGAGTGGCTCAGCGAATGGAACTCAATTCAAAATGAGACAAAAAGCCTAAATGGTATGTGATCAGCTTTTAGAATGCTTGAAGTGTCGTTCATGTCTTGTTTGGGTCGATATAGCTGAGAGCTGAAGACTATCGTGACGTTAGCCTTAAACGAACCTATCGTTTCTGCCGCAAAGACCTATTGATGAGCTAGTAGGGGATCTGCCACGTCACACGGGCCGTCGGCAAGAGGCCCTGAACATGAGCGAGCTTGGAAACACAAATATACAGACATATTCTTCGTTGCCGTATTATTTATTCACTTAGTTCTTCCTTAATTCAGTACCTACTACCTAGCAATGGTGTTGACTTTTACCCCGCAACCTTAGCTGAAGCACGTGGGATAGCCAGTCACATCACTCGTTGGAGATACCCAATGAGATGACTCAATTGACACAAGCCATCAAAGAGCAGTTACCGTTCATCTGTGAGAGAATAGCCAAGCCAAGATGATATCTTGACATGGAATTATTGGTGTTCGATTCAACTTGGCCTGCAGTAGCTCATGTTGAATAAAATTACCCATCCTCACCATCCCCACGTGTGTCCCCCAAACCACCAACAGACTTACACCAAAAGCCCCTCCAAGATCTACACTCCAACTCCACGTGCATCAAATCCGCATCGTCGTTGGATCTATGAACCCTCCCGATCCGAGCCGATAACCCATCTTCCATTTCTGGCCACCGAGGAGCCGCAAAAACACTCACGCGAGTTATATCCGTCTTGGCTTTATTTGAATCAAGCTTAAAAGGAACCCAATGTAACTTTAACCTTCTTTTTCTCCGGGCTCCAACATCTCTCACAATGGTAGCTACCTCTTTACTTGTTCGTTTGGCTTTGTTGCCTTGTTTGGTTCTTAGTTCTTCGCTTGCGCCAAGGGCGAAGGACTTTGACTATGATTCCCTGACGCTTCGTGAAGTTGGTGCTCGTAACACTCTTGTAAGTCATCTTCAATGGTTAATGGGGTGCGTTGCTAAGCTTTGCAGGACTGGCGCGTTTGGCTGGAGAAAGATGGGCAGCCTATCTCCTTCTGGCACGATATTCCCTTGTATCCCGACAAGGGCAATAATCGCATCGTGAGCTACGTTGTCGAGATTCCTCGATGGACAGACGGCAAGATTGAGACTCGCCGCGATGAGCCTCTAAGTACGTGTTGACTGCATATCGTACTGTACAATTTTACAATACTAATTGGCCTCAGACCCCATCTTCCATGATGACAAGAAGAAGGCCCCTCGTTTCGTTGAGAGTGTCTGGCCTCACAAGTCCTACCCATTCCACTATGGATCCATCCCCCAGACTTGGGAGAGTCCCAACTTTGACCACGATTTCACTGGATACCCTGGTGACAACGATCCCATTGATCTGTTCGATATCACCGAGGCGTGAGTGTTCTTCGCGAATGAGAAAGCAAAGACTGACTTGTATATAGGCCTGCCCATGTTGGACAGGTCAAGTCTGTCAAGGTCATTGGTGGCCTTGCATTGAACGATGTAAGCCTAGTACATGGCTGACACAAACCAATTGCTAATTGATGCGTAAAGGGTGGCGAGACTGACTGGAAGGTCATTGCCATTGACACCAAGGACCCTCTCGCTGCTCTGGTTGACTGTAAGTGCCATTACCTCTGATCCACTCAATCTAACAGTCACAGCCGTCGAGGATCTCGAAAAGTACCGCCCCGGTCTGGCCAAGACCTTCTACAACTGGTTCACCGTAAGCTCTTCGCCCCTTTACCCAAAGACTCACTAACCCCAGCAGTACTACAAAGTCGCCCGCGGCGACAGTGTTCTCGAGATCGTTGGCGGGGACTACCAAAACGCCAAGTTCATGGCCAAGACCATCAAGAGCAGCCACGGCGACTGGCAGGACCTCGTGCGCGGAAAGGTTGACTCTAATGAGATCAACTACAACCAGACTAGCACCAAGAGCTACAAGAGCTATATCAAGAGCAAGGATGCTACCAAGAAGTTCGGTATTCCTGTCAAGTCCAATGTTCTTCCTGCTGCGGAGAGACCAGCGAAGTACGATTTGTGGTACTACCTTGATAAGAACTACAATTTGATTCAGCTTCCTAAGAACTAAGGCAGTGTACTGCGATTTGGCACCGACAAGATATATTAAAGTATTATAATTCTATAGGACATACTGAAACACACTTCTAATATCTGAATCCCTCTATTTTAATTGAACTTGACCGTCTCATAAGCGCTCTTGGCCCTGATGTTCGGGCCGTACTTGAACAACACCCATGGAACTGGCAGCAGGACCAATGCCACGAAGGCCAGAAGGCTGCTAGCCCAGTCAATACCCAGCTTCTCATACACTATTTTCGTTAGCGACTATTCTTACAAAGATGGGCGTAGGAACTCACTCTGAATCGTGAACAGGGGAAATACTCCTGCGAAACCATATCGCGCCAGACCGTTGGCACTAGCAGCGCTTGCAACAACGCTTCCATGGTACGTATCAGTGATATACTGCATGGTGCTAACAAACACACAGAGATTTCCCCAAGCAAAGATGATCATCGATGCAGCGGGACTTGCCCAAGAAACCCCAGGTCGTGCGGTCCAAGCAAACCAGAACAATGCAATTGGCAATCCGATACTTCCAATCATTGAGGGGTAAAGACGATGCTCAGGCGGGATCTGATGAGGTGGGTATTTAGGCGCTTGTTTTCGATATAGGAAGACGTCGCAGAGGATAACGGTAATGAGTCCGAGAAAGCAGCCTATGACGATGGACAGGAAGACAAGACCTGACTCTTCGATGGAGAACTGGTAGACTCTTCCAAAAGTATACGGAACGGCGGCGAAAAAGCTGAAAAGTGTTCCGAACTCTGCTGCCACGTATAGACAGATGAATCCAGTGATGGGCTCCAGTAGAAGCATGCGAATAGGTCGAACAACTGCCACGAGGGCAAACATCTTGAGTCGAGCAGCCATCGGCGGGGAGTCATCAACCTTCATTCCCTTCTTCTTCATAAGTCGTCGCTTGATAACCGGATGAAACGTCTCGTGCGAGAACGCAGTGATGAACATAGCCAGTATCGAAAAGAATACCAACGTCCACTGCGTCCACCTCCATCCCTTTCGATTCACCACAAAAGAGCCTATAACCGGTCTAAGTAATAAGTCAGTCATGTCCTCAACACTTCCTTTTCATAACTCACCCTAGTCCCGGGCCCAAAAACGGCATGAGGATAAAGACCGCTGAAACAGGTCCTCTGTTCTTCGGCGTGAAGGTCTCAGACAACGTCCCCGGCGCAACAGCCAGCACAGGCGCCCAGCATAAACCCGCCATGAATCTCAGAAAGCTCAGCCCTCCGATATTGTGCACGAAACCTGCACCCATAGTGAAGAGTGCACCTAGAGGAACACTCGCTGCGTAGATGGGATAGCGACCTATAGTTTCTGATAACGGACCACCGATTACAGGCCCGAAGCCGAGGGCGAGGACGTAGAGGGTTAGAGGTAGGAGGGCGACCGTGCTGCTGACGTTGAACTCGACCATGAGCTCTGAACGAGCGGGGCTCATTATTGATGTTCCGATTGATCTGAGATGTGAGTTTGCATAGGTACTCTGGGGATGGGATGGACTTACGCTAGAAGACCTGCTGAGGATAGCATCACAACTTGAAGAGCTTTCTTCCACGCTGGCCAATTGAAAGGATTATGAGGACTATTGTCCCAATCCAACTCATCAGTCTCACCCTGCTCCTTCGGTCTCGCAGCCTCAATCTCACCCTCCGTCGCAGAGTCGTTCCCAAGCGACGCATCGCCCATAATACCAGTATCGTCAATCTTCTCCATGATGAGGTTTGTTCAGTTCCAATGCTTCAAATTCCATTCTAGACGCTTTCCTTTATTCCCCCAGCCAAAACCCCGACGGATTTGTAAATCTGAATGGCATTATAAATTGTTATTGCGGAAACGGTGCCGCGTTGGAGATTTATGTAAATTTCCCCGTCTTGTTTGTATGATTACTGATCGGCTTCTCAACGCCCGTTGGTCGCGCGCACCCTGTCACTGCGAATAGCTCGGCTTTTGGATTAATGATCATAGTCGCGTCAGTAAGCCTGACCTATTAAATGTGTTGATTCGCCCGATTATAAAGCTTCTGGGCAAGTATTTGTTGCTGTATGCCTCGGTTATCCATCATGGGGAGTATGGCATCATTGCATTTGCGATATGCCCAGAGCGCCAAGAGTTATTCCCGTCGCTTAATACTATCTCTAAAGGGCGTATACGACATTTCATCATCTTTCTCTCTACAGAGCTTAGAAATCACCTCCGTGTGATCATGTAAGAGTTGGTGTTGACTGGGATAGTCGCATTCGCATCGGCGCAAGGGTCTCAAAATCGAAGACATCAACAACAAAGTATGAACAGGCCCTGGGAACTCCGACGGAGATTATCCATCTCAGGCTTCGATATCCCCGCATTTCGCTTGACTTGATATAGAATGGCTCGGCAGTTGGTCATTGTTGAAGTTACAAAGCACTATCTCATAGTCGAATGAGTCCTATACTCGACAAAAGCACATCTTGCTAATAAGAGTGTACGGATTTCTCGAGAGGTAGCTAATAGCATGATAATAATGAAGAACAGAGGCTGAATAATATTACTTTGGGTAGAATTCTGGCTTATTGTCTGCTACTGACAACATCCTGAACCTCAGCAACTTAAGTCTATAACGGAGACCTACCCTACATCTGAGTCTGAATCGCGTTCCAAACTTCATACAACGCAGGAGTTTCAAACCGCCCCTGGAGCACACAAAGCGAACTCAATTCTCGTTCCTGATCATAAACTCAATTGCATCCACATTTAAAAGCTGTCTTCGCTTGCGCAAACAGGGTAGCATCATCAGAGTCATACGCAACCTGAACTTCGTCATCAACCTTATCGTCATCCTCAAAAATCATGTTATCCCTATTATTCATAACGAGATCATGCCTAGCTTTCTTTCATTCATGCACATTGAGCAAACATACAAAAAATTGTTTCCGATTTCAGGCCATTTGTTCAAAAACCCTTGACACTCCCAAAAACACCATTTCAAGTAACCCCAATTTCAGAGGGAGAAGAGGCATTGCCTACACCTCTCCTGGATGGTATAAGTTTTACAGTAAAATTATTAAAAAAAAAAGATGATTTCAAAAGCCGTCCGTATCATGTCCGCCTTTTCTGGTACTCGGTCTCATTAAAGCATTTTCATTACTTATTTAATCCTTCTGTGCCATCAGGTCTCGCTCGGAGATGAAGAACTTTGGCTTCTCGTCCATGAATTGCTTGTGGAACATCTCCAGCAGCGCACCGGGGACTTGCTGGCCGATGACCACCTTGATGTGGTCCTTCTTGCCGGTCCAGAGATGCTTGATGAACTTTCCATCACAGCCAGATCGACTCTCGGGGAAACCGTTGGCTTCAGTGCAGGGAAGATCCTTGATGTCCTTGGGGTAGTCGTAGCGGATATAGGTACCGAAGCCACCCTGGTCAGTGGGCTTTCCGGGGCGGTTCTTTCGGAACTCGACACAGTCGGGGTGCTTGCCGCCCTCGTTGGGGCAGTCCTCCCACTCCTTGAGGATTTCAAAGGTCTTCTCGTTGTTCTGGAGAACGATGAAGCCGGTGTTGAGGTAGACCTTGTCGAACTTGTCCATGTTGTTCTTGTGGTGAGGGTCGTAGGCAAGGGCGAGAGAGTTGGTATCGGGGTGGAGCTGCCAGTAGTTCATGAGCCACTCAAAGGGCAGGTCGAGGTGGTGGAAGACGGCATCGGAGTCAAGGAAGATGCAGGCCTTGTGCTTCTTGAGGATCTTGGACAGAATCGGGGGCTTCTTCCACGAGTTGCGGCGATCCTCAAAGGGATCGGTGATGTCAACGTAGTAGTATTTGTAACCGTGGTTCTTGGCTATTGAGGGGTTAGTGACACAGAAAGGTGACTCGGGTAGGATTGTACGCACCATAGAGCCAGTGGTTCAGGACACCGAGGGACAGACCGTGGGTCTCGTCAGCGCGGTCCCAGCTCATCAGACCGGGGGAGAAGATCTGGCCAGGCTCGTCGAAAGGTCGGTTGTCAAGATCGATAATGCAGAGGTCCTCGCCAATCATCTCAGTCCACTTGGGCTCGGCGGGGAGCTCCATGGGGAAAGCGCCATATGGAGCGTACTTCTTGTCGGCAGGGCTGATGCGGGCCTTCATGATGTAGTTGAAGTAGTAGTCGCCGAGCTCGGTGGAGGCGTTGGAAGGGTGGTCGGGTTTCGACATAGCGCCATGCTGCTCGGGTTCAGTCTTCTTGGGCTCGTCGTGGTGAGGCTCATCGTGGGTATCACCAATGATGGATGTCTCGGTGTCGGTAGCGCTATAGCGAATTCGTCAGTTTTTTCGGTCTTCGCGGAGATTAGATTACGCAAGTCAACTTACACGTCAGCGGGAGGCTCCCACTTGTCGAGATGGTTATAGGCCAGGCTAACAAAAGCGACCAGGAAAATAACGGTGCCGGCCATAAGGACCGTCGACCGGTTTGTGCGCACTTGACCAAACATTGTGGGCAAGCTTCAACGCCTTCGACGCGTGTATCTCAACGGGTCCGATATAAAGTCAAAAGGACGAAGGTTCAGGGAGAATTGAGTTGAGTGAGTGAAAGGTGCCGACAAGGACACAAGAAGCAGAACCCAGAACCAGAATCTCGAACCTCTCAGCGCACGCGACGTAAAACAAAAGAATTACGGGAGGTTGAAGAAGAAAGAAAGACGAACGGTGAAGATGGAAGAAGGCGAGGAGAGGAAGGGGAAGAGAAAGAAGCTGAGTAAAAAAGAGGAACCTGGATTGTGATAAGGCCAGAAAATGAGCAGGGGGGGAGACAGTGGGAGAGTGAGAGAGAATGGCCTTTAGGTGGGATTAAATTAAATAAAAAGCGGACAGGGGTGGAGGAGAGGGGGGATGGATGGATGAGAAGGAGGAGCTGGAGAGGTTGAGGGTGAGGGAAGCGAGTTATGGAGGCGGGAAGATGAAGGCCCGGGCGTACGTTGCAGGTTACAGGGGGTGACAATTAGCGTGTGTTTGCGCTAATGGATGGATCATGGCGGCTTTAAACGTGTTTTCTGGGAGGGGCTGAGTCCAAGTGGCGGGACACCTCAAAGGCTCAACTCACCTTTTTTGCGGGAGCCAATCCAATGCCAAGTGAATCAGGGGGCTTGGACTCGAAAATTGTCTCCTTTTTTTCTTCTCTTGTTTGATACTGTCAAGGTTGGAGAAAGTCATCTTGTTCAATTCATGCCAGCCCCTTTAACAGTGTACTCTGTACATACCTGTCAACCAATAGGTTCTGTTCCTATGGATGTTGGTGAGGTAAGCTTAGATCTGCAGAGCCCCCCTTTATTCACTGCTCAATTTCGTCATCACGTTATCCAGTCCAATGTAACAAGCCAGTTGGTTAACTTACTAAGGTTGGAGAATTGAGTTTATAAGGCTTGCATCTCACTGCTGATGGATCAGCGCCATCAACACCGCCAACCACTGTGTCAAGAAAGATGCAATAGCGAAAGAACCAATACATACTTGACAACTCCCATTCTTTCCCCCCCCTGCAGAATGCATCTCGATCAACTCATTGAATGGCATTCCCCCTTCGGAGAGCCGCTTGCATGGTCATCCATGTCATTATCTAGCCAATCAAACAATAGCTTATCTGCAACGTCTCGTTAGGCGGAAATTTGGCTTGGCTTGCAATTTTGAATAGAGGCCAAAAAACTCGCCCCTCGCATTGATTACCTACAAGGACAATGCCCGAGGTCATGGTTTGTTTAGCGGAGAACCCTTACCGTTGAGAGGAATGAGGTTATACTCCCTTGCAAAGATTATCGATGTTTGGCGGTGCTGGGAGGTATTTAGGCTTGATCTCCCTGCTGAAGGGCTGAGACAGAGGATTTGCATGAGAGACAAGACAGTCCCTTGAATACCGGTATGCATGTCTTGGAGCATCGTGGGTACTTTCTACAACTGTTGGGGTTTGTAGATAGACGAGGTATAATATCGACTTGATGGTTCATACAAACAGACAGACAAACGCACGGCTGGCAGAATGAACCTGGACAAACGATCTGTCACTGATAACATCCATTGGACTTTTGCTTTATCTCCATACTCCACCAACTCGGCCCTCCTCCGCCGCATCCCTCCTCAGCCCCAACCTGGAACGATTCCCGACGGGAATTAACAGCATTTGAACGACCAAGTTTGGTCTCATCCTCCCTCATGAGTGTGTCTATCTGTCTTTGGCTCAGAGGACAATTCAGCCACTAACTACCACGTAGCGTGTATGTACAGCATTATTTCGATCAACGCCCTCACAAGGATGAAACTTGCCAAGCCGGTCAGCACTAGGCCGTCATCCGTTGATGTGCTTATCCTTCTCTTGGCGAGGTCGTATCTCTGCACCTCAACTTCGTATAAAGGAGCAACGAGCATCGCGTGATATTCTTGATAAGGTAATGCCCTATTCTCCGGTGTCACTCTCGCGCCGGTCTTCCCGTCAGCCCATCTGCCGGACCACGATCTAAACATGGAAACTCCTAGCCCGCCCGATACACTGATTCCAATCAGATCTCATGTAACTCATGCAGACGCCTATCATTGGTGAATTTTATAACCTTTTTACGAAACGTAACTTTTTTAAAATATAACCTTCTTCAAAAAGTCTATCGCCCGTGACCGCTAAACAGAGCAAAATGCCCCGCCCCGTCGTGACAAAAGATCCAGATTTTTAATTTGCCCATCTCTCGCAATTTAATGTCGCCTTGCAAGGGACGTCCCGGGACTGTTTCCGATTTATTGGTCATGATTCCCTGTCGCGAGTCCACTTTCTGTTAGCTGTCGGTTGCTGCTGTAAGCTGACAGTGACAGTGACAGTATTACTGGGGGAGCCCTTTTAGTATAAAAACTTATCTTGAAGCCCCTGAATCGTTCGAGAACAGAGTCTTTTGAGAACTCTCCCTCCTCGCTCGGGTTCAGGTGGGATATCGCTTATCGACAGTGACCATGACATGGATGGAGAAAAGTGTATTCGCTTATTACGCATGTTTCTCCAGGTTACGCGTCGAGCTCACGTCAACGAGGCCATAGACGTCGTGAGACACGTAATGAATGTAACGGAATTTCTATACCAAATGCCGACCGATATCTACAAATTCGCTCCACCCAACGCTCAAAACGCCTGACTAACCCAACAATCAATGTCCCTGGGCAGAAATACGACGGCACCAATCCCTTCCATGCGCCACTTGATAATTGCAAAGCTTCGTCTCCATCACGATACTAATAAGTCCGGCGATAGAGATTCCACCACTGTCGCTGACCGTCGTTGCTCCAAGACTAAATTCTCTATCCTCAGGTGGCACGTTCTCCATGATCTCGGCGAAGCAGTTGACGTAGACACCTCCCCCTAGCAAACCTTCCCAGAATATTATGATAAAGACGATGTAGACTGATGGAAGGAAGAAGTATACGGCGTGGAATGTGAGAAGAACAAGGTTCGCGACTTGTAGCGTCGATGGGAGGTATAAATGGTGGATACGTATAAACGGCGTAGATGATCGGGAAATAAAGACGCCGAGTTGGTAGAGAAACCCGTACATGGGATAGAAATCTCGAAACTCATCGAATGGCGACTCGTCCAGGGGGAATAGCAATGTTGGAGCAACTCCTTGGTTGATCGTGTACTCGGCCACGTACACCAGTAGCAGCGGGAGCATATATGGGACGAACAATACCTTCACTTTCTTCAATCTGTCTCGCATCGTGAGTGTTTCTTGCGTGTTATGCGTAGAGTATGCAGTCGACGCGACCCCAGGTCCAGGAGCCAAGAGCGCCGAGGAAGCAGTTCCTTGATCCATGTGGTTCACGTCCTCATCCTCCAGATCCGGGATCGCATCGTAGTCTTTTCGAGTGGTGCCGTCCCTCAGAGGTCCAAGCGGCAATATCACGAAGAAGCTGATAAACATAATGGCAGGGAAACACGCCGAGATTAGCAAACTGCTACGCACGCTCAATCCCCACCAGTCCGTAAACATCACGTAGAGGCCTGCACCGACCAAACCCGCAGCACCAGTCCCAGATCCCCAGCCGGCGAGGCTCATAGGGCCGTAGAAGTGCGTCAAGCCAAGGAAGCTCAATTCACCGCCGCCAGCGCTTATACTAGCCAGGACTACACCGACGAGCTTGATGGCAACGGACTGCGTGCGCGGTGTTAAGGCAACCATGAGCATGCCAATTACGGACAGCGCTATGAATATGAGGACTCGCATGCGATACGGTATTCGATGGATGAAGTACGGTGCGACCAACTTGGTGAGGAACGAGGGAACGACATCGGCGAGGAGGACGACGCCTTTGGGGATGGAACCGACGAGGTCTTGGGCAGCGGAGAGGATGATCACGTAGAGGACATTATTGATGAGGCCTGACGCGACTATTAGCTACAAGCCGAGGATATTTGGGGGGAAAAGTTGTACCAAAAAGCCAAAAGGCTACAATCACCTTCGTATCATGATGGCCCATGATGGCTGCAGCTCTCGCTTTGTACGCAGCCCAAGATGACGAAGGCGAACCTGGCATAGGGAGCAATCCAGAGGCAGACGGTGAGAGACCGGACATGGCGGCGACAATCAGCACTCTTGTATCAGCCTTGAGAACACACACGACATCACGTCTTGCGAGGAAAGGTTGAGGTTGGAATTGTAGGTAATGTTGCTGATAGCAAGTCGTCGAGTGTTTCACATTTAGCGGCTGGTCACGAGATAAGGCCAAGGCCTCATGACGTTGATCATGCTTTGAATGATGGCGGCTCTAGCGGGAGCCACAGTGGGGGCTACCTATTTTATCCACCGAAGCCTTACCTCAACTTATAGAGATCACGATGCAACAGAGGCACAAATATTTAGGTCGTAAATCATGGCGGTTCAAATTATGAACTTATCATATCGTACAAGCGCCCGCTATTAACCCATCCGTACCATTCATTCCATTCCATTCCATTTTTTGTTCAGCTCAAGGTCGCTCAGCTTCGCGGCTAGACTCAATCACGCTCTCGGGAGCAATGTTACCCTCAGCAGAGATGCTGTCAGGAACACTCTCAGGCTGGTAGTAGTCCTCGCCCTTGAACTGAGAGCCGCCGGGGCCGGGAGGGTTGCGGCCTACGTTGGCGCGTTGGGCTTCCTGGCCCTTTGAGGCGAGATCATCAGCGGCTCCGAGGCCGGAGGTCTTCTTGACGTTGGCGCCGACGACATCGTTGTCGTTGTAACCGCCGCGCTCATCGTTGGCCTTGGAGAGCTTGTCGAGAGGACCGCCTTCACCTTCATAGTGCTGACCACGGGCTTGTCTGGAGGAGTTAGAGGTTGTCATTGTTATTTTGGTGCATGCTCTTACCGGCCCTTGTCGTCGACGATGCCACCCTCGCTGGGAGGGATGCGCTTGTTGTAGCCGGCGTTTGTGCTCAGCTCATCGCCAAACTCAACCTGAGCGCCCTCAAACTTGTTCTCAGCATGGGGGTTAACACCAGCGCCTTCAACATCTTGAGGACGAGCGTTGCCGGTCTTGGCCTGGTAGGTGTTGAGGTCCATCTCGGCCTCCTTGGCGATCTGCTCGTAGTTGGTCATTTTGACGTGAATTTGTTTGTGGCGAAGTTGAAGTAGAATTTGTGTAATTTTTATGATGAGATTGTAGTGAAGATTGCAATACAGACAAACTTTTGTTCCTAGAAGGTCTCTTATTTGTAGTTGTGAAGAGGTAACAGTGATGTCATTCATATGAAATCATATCCTTCACTCGATGATTTCATCGCGACGACTGAATTGTGGGAACAGAGAAAGCACAAGCCGCCTCTGACCCATTTCAATGGAGACGGAGAGATCGTTTACCTTGAAAAGAATGAGTTATGCCTATAAATCGAGATCTATCGTGAAGGTTGCTCACACGACATCGACTTGGCAGACAGTGCTTATCCAGGTGCACACCAGGAACCCGAGCGATCTCCGGAGAAGGAAATGTAACTTGACGTATTGATTTGGGGCATTAACTGTGTTCAATACCACACTGTCATGTTCCCCAAATCTTTTTCGTATGATAAGTCAGACTTCTCAAAGGTTGAAAGAAAGACGTGTATAAAGTTGTAACAGAGATCAGCTGGGAACTCCTTGGTATAACAAGTGGACACCACCTAAAGCACAAGGTGATTTAACACATATGCTGGTATGTATTCGTGGTGTAGATATCTTCTATATGCCACCAGTGCTAACTAGACACTCGCAAACATCTCCCGCGTAATGCCGTTGCTATCACACATAGCCCTGAAAATGCCCCCTTGTTCCCATAACTCCAACGGCGGCCCCAACTCAACAATCTTCCCTTTATCCATGACGCACACTCGGTCGTACTGGATCACTGTACGAAGTCGATGCGCAATGGCAATCAGCGTTTTCCCTTCCAAACCAGTCGCTAGTGTCTCTTGCACGAGTGCATCAGTCTCAGGGTCAACACTGCTCGTACCCTCGTCCACCAGCACAATACGCGTGTTGCGAAGCAGTGCTCTAGCAAGCGCAATCAGCTGCCGCTGTCCAAGAGAGAAGTTGAGGCCTTCGGTTTCGACGGCCGTGTCAAGTGTCACACGCGTCTCTCGAGTCTTTCCAGAGTCATTATTGTCTGGATCCTCCCTCTCTACAACACTGCTTGTCTGGGTAACTCCCACGGGCATGGCGAATGACTTTTCGCTGTCTGGGAGAAGATGTGCCTCGCGGAGAGCATGCCATAGCTCGGTATCTGTGTGCTTGTTGAAAGGGTCTAAATTTGAGCGAATAGTGCCCTGGAAGAGAGTGGGATCTTGTGGGATGATCGCCAAAACGCTTCGGAGCCGGTGAAGACCAATTTGGCCTATATTGATACCATCGATGGTAATACTCCCGCCAGAAATCTCTGTCAGCCTGAAGAGGGTTGATAGAATGGTGCTTTTACCAGCACCGGTGCGGCCAACAATCCCGAGTCTCTCACCCCCAGCAATCTTCAGGCAGAAGTTATCAACAACCAGCGGGAGACCAGGACGGTAGCGCATCTGCACAGCCTCGTACTCGATGGCTCCGTGCTCTGGCCAAGAAGGACGCACGCTGGCGCCATCGAGGGGAGCTTCCTGGTGCAGAGAGTTTGTGTACTGAAACAGACGTTCTGTATTCGACATGGAGTTGTTGACTTCGATCAGATACTTCACCACGACCTGCATCATGCCAACCATGGACATGCTGTAAGTCAACAACAGACCCGAGATGCTGAGAGCAACAGGCAGTGCGTTGGTGACCACGAGAATACCAGTGACCAGGTTCAACAAGATGCCGATGTTGTCAAGCCGAACAGAGAGCCAATTGTGGCTGGCGAACGTCAGAAAGTTGGCACTGTCCATGTCATCGATGGCTTCATGGACCAATTTGACAAACTGGAGCTCCCGATCATAGGCGCGAATGCAAGCAGCCCCAATAAGAGCTTCATTGAGACGAGCAAAGACCACACCGTCGAGTATCAATTGGTGTCGCCTCAGCTCTCGCGCACTGCTCCTGTAGTAGGAGATGCACCACCAGAGTGCTGTCGCGCCAAACACTAGGGCGATGGCAAACTAGTATTTGTCAGCTTGATTATAGGAAAGGGAAGTAATGAATGATAACTCACATAGTAGAAGTAGGCAACGATGAGAATATAGGAGCCCAACAGCGCTGCTACGTTGATTAGCAGTTGCTGCACAGCAACGACCAGGTTGTTGTCCAGCGCATCAATGTCTCTTGTAAAGCGATATATGATACGGCCAAGAGGGGTCGTGTCGAAGAAAGACATGGGGGCCCTAAGAGTCTGCCAAAGGGCATTGTTCGACATGACCTGACTTGATCTGATACATACCAAGCAGGTGATGAGAGAAGATGAAAACACTAGTACGCATTGAGCGAGACTCAGGCCGGCGTATATACCGATCTGGTTCACAATTGTTAGTGAACCTGCTCAAGTCTTATACCAAAGAAAGAACTCTTACATTCTGACCGCGGGTGAGGCCGTACTTGTTGTCCACCCACCACGAAAGCCATAAGCCTCCTAGAATACTGGAGGCTCGGAAAAGGAGCTGTCCAACCACCATTGCAAGACCATTCCAGAGGGAGCCGGAAGCCCGTAACCACGAAACATATACGGAGAAGGGCACGCTATCAACAATCTTGGCCTCTTCCTGCATCAAGACCTCGGCTTTCGTCGTTGTGTTGTCGGGGCCGACAGCATCACCCTTCTTGCCTTCAGTGCTATCGGCCTCCTTTTGCTGGTGTCCTCCAACAGCAACCAGGCTGGCGAAGGCAGAGTGAGACTTCATCAATTCCTCATAGGTGCCTATGGCCTCGATACGCCCGTCGACCATCCAGATGATTCTGTCAAGTCGGGACAGTAGATGCAGGTGGTGTGTTGCCAGGAACCGGCATTTGTCCTTGAGCAAACCGCAGATGGCCTCGTTAAAGATATGTGTACCTACATGCGCATCAACGGCCGAGAGCGGATCGTCGAGTATTACAATGCCAGCGTCAGAGTATATCGCGCGGGCGATGTTGATACGTTGCTTTTGCCCCCCTGACAGGGTTACACCTCTTTCACCAATTTCCGTCATATCGCCATGCGGGAGGAGTTCAAAGTCAGGCAATAAAGCGCAGGCGTGTACGACATCAGAATAAAGCTTCTGGCTGAAAGGCTTCCCAAAGGTGATATTGTCTCGTACGCTGGCGTTTTGAATCCAAGCATACTGTGGGCAGTACGCCCTGTCAGCTGCAAACTGTAGAATGCCCCCGGTCTGCCTCATATCTCCCGCAAGAGCACTGAGAAGTGACGTCTTGCCGGATCCAACGCTTCCGATGATACCGACCAACTCGCCTCTCTGGCATTCCAAGGAGATATCGTTCAGCGAGAACGGCACGTCACTATCCCGGACTGGGCGCACTTCTGTATCCGAAGTTTCGACCCCCTTCTTTTCATGCTCCACTCGCTGTCTTCTCAAAACTCTCGACAGGCTATTCTTGTTCTTTGGTGATTCAGCCTCTCCGTTCAATGGTGGGCTCTCCCACGTGAAAGATGCATTGCTGAGTTTGGCAGCAGGAGCAAGAGTGGCGTCTGGAACTGTCTGTGCTTGTACTTCCTCAGCAAGTAGAAAGTCCTCGATTCGCTTGATCGATTGAACTGCGTCGGCAGCAAGGCTCAAGGATACGGGCAACCAGTTGGTCGGGACGCGCAGTAGGTACAGCATCGCTAAGGACGAGAAGACAACCGCTGGGTCAAGACTGCCATTAACAACCGCGTACACGATGAACGTGATCATGATGGCAAGCACAGGTAGAAACTGAGCGAGGGTCCCTACGGCGCACCTGATCAGGTGCATGATACGCAAGGCTCGGGTTTCAGACGCTCTGATGTTTCCAAGTCGGCTCTGAAAGAATCCTTCCCAGCCAAAGTACTTTACGAAACGAATGCTCTGGAGGATCTCTTGCGTGAGTGTGACGCGCTGGTCAGTGACTATGTTGATGCGATTCCGGCTTGCCACTAGCGGTCTCGTCGCGTATGTCACTGCGGCGAGACCAAAGATGAGAGTGGCTGCTCCTGGCAGAGCTGTCCAGCCCAGGTTGTAGACCAGGAGTGCAACTGTTAGTATGAGTTGATAAAGGGATAACCATGAAAGGTGGAAAGCTGCTAGCGCCTGCTCGATGCGGGCGGTGTCATTGGAGACCAGGCTCATCACACGTCCGTTGGACCAGCCTTTCTCATCTACCCGACAGGGGATATCATCGTAAGGACCCGAGCCCTCGCTCCCTATTTGACCTCCAGCCTTGGCTCTATTGGAAAGTTTCAGTGACTTATTGAACGCCATGGCTATCAAAACACTGCGCGTCTGTCCACCGAGTAACATGCCGCGATAGTAAAACTGACTCGAGGCGAAAGTCTGAAGCATCTGCAAAATTGCGATACCGATGACATATCCTATACCAACTGCTACTGGCTTGGAACCGCGTGTGTCGTGTCCGTCGGGGTAGGCATGTTGAACCCACTCAATAAGGAACCGCAGCGTGAAAGGCGTCATCACCTGTAGAGTCGACACGACAAACTGACTGACAGCACCGAGCCAGAAGTCAAACTTGAAGACCTCGTAGAGCGCCCATAGGAGAGGAAGGCGATTTCGAGCCAATACCCGTTTTCGAAAAGCGGCGTCAAGACTGGGCTGGAGCGTATCCATTAGCCTCGCGTCTGATACTGTCCAGATATCATTGCGTTCCAGGTGACGCCGGTATCCGATCTATACCATCAATTCTCATGGTCAGCGCGTAGAAACATCACAAGTTCAGCGTAGTATAGTCTCACGGTCATGAGTGGACTCAGCCAAGCAAACCAAAGTTTGCTCAAGAAACCTGCATCTTGTTCCGCAGTCACCTCCCTCTTCTCAGGAATGTCGGGGACATGGTGTTGGCCGAATGGCCTCGGCCACCGAGAGCGCATCTGCTGGACTGATGTTGACGCGCACAAGGCCTAAGTGAACGGTCGCAATGGATCGGAGAATAGGTGACAGCAACAATATCCGCAAGACCTCAGATTGAGCCTGACTTTGGCGCTTTACCTATGCAGCGTAATGCCATCATCACGTCACGTCACGTCTGTTTGCGACCACGTATTTCACGTGCCCGTCTCCCCAACAAGACATTGCTCATAAGTTCCATTGTTGGTTGACTGCTCGCACCGAACCGGAGGTCATGCTCCGGAATAGTTGTTGGTTGGCATAGGCATCTCTTCTCTCATGAGATGTCGAGGCTTGGAGCCGCTGGATACTGGGCTCCTCCTGCAGGGTCAACATCCCCGTCAATGCAAGGTCATCGCGCTAATGCACAGTCACTGATAACGGACCGAGCCGTCTTGGCCTCACAACTTACCCTGAACCTTTGACATTATGCACATCTATGCATGCGTTTTAACGAAATGATCTGGTAGTAGAGTTCGAATCCCGTGTCAGTGAGTAAGGTACTTCAGGCATGTGCTTCTAATGTCCTTTGTGGTCGAGGTCTATTCATGCATTGAAGCTGGTGGATCAAAGCAGCTGCATTACCCGAAACTTCTGGTGAAATGACAGTAGACGAACCGTTGCCATCACCTATCACCTCAAGCAGTACGTCTCTGCAGCTCTCTAATTATATGCAATTACTGATTCGACGTCAAGGCGGTCAACATGCGATGCAAGACCAGCTGCCAACGCAGCTCTACACAACGATTGACAGGTTCACACTTGAGTCAGGAGAAACTCTGACCAACGCGACGGTGGCCTTCACCGTCAGGGGTCGACTTAACACTCAGAAAACAAATGCCGTCGTCATCTGCCACGCCCTTTCCGGCAGCGCTGATGTTGCGGACTGGTGGTCACAACTTTTATCGTGCCCTGAGAACCCAGTCCTCGATCCCAGCAGGTTCTGCCTCATCTGCTGCAATTCCTTAGGAAGCCCCTATGGCTCATCGAGCCCGCTATCTGCAAGGCCAGGCAGTGCATCTTATTATGGACACACGTTCCCAAAAACGACTATTCGTGATGATGCTCGGTGAGTACAAACACGATTCTGGGTGTAGCTCAAGGCTGATCTGTTTTCCCAATAGAATCCAAAAGATTGTCGTTGAATTGCTCGGCGTACGTTCAATATATTGCGTTATAGGAGGCAGCATGGGGGGTATGATGGCGCTGGAGTGGGCATTGCTCGACAAGCATTTCGTACGATCCATGGTTCTCGTGGCGACCGCAGCCAGGCAAAGTCCCTGGGCGATAGCGTGGAGTGAGAACCAGCGGGCAACCATAAAGGCTGATTCCAAGTTCCGTAGTGGGCGCTATGGTGACGATCCTCCTCGAGATGGCCTCGCGGCTGCGCGCATGGCAGCCATGATATCCTACCGAACGCACTCATCTTTCGAAGCGCGGTTCGGAAGGCGCAGGCTGGAGACTTACACAGCGTCCAACAAGATGCTCTCGAAAGTCAACGGCACCCGTGCGCCATTCGCGGTCGATGTGCAGTGCTCGACGCGCGATGATGGGCACTACGACAAGTCGGGCATATTCTTAGCGCAAAGCTATTTGCGTTACCAAGGAGAAAAGTTCAATGCTCGCTTCGACGCTAACTGCTATCTCCACATCTTGGACAAGATCGACTCCCATGACATTGCCCGCGGCCGGTACCCGGGTCTTTCAGACGACGAGGCTATGCTCAAAGTCCTTGGTCAGATCCGACAGCGCACATTGGTTGTCGGGGTCCCTACGGATGGTCTTTACCCACTCTCTGAGCAAATATTTCTGTCCCAGGGCTTGAAAAATGCAACGTTCGCAACGCTCCAGAGTGACGATGGGCATGATGCGTTTCTCATCGAAGGTGAACAGCTGAATGAATTATTGCGATCATTCTTCGGCTCGGACCCTGACCTATAAGCGTCCACAGAGTCGACGTGCCACTTTTGATAATAGATCAAACCTCGTACTGCAATCGACCTGATTTGGGATGCCATTGTGTTGGCTTTGGCGATAGTGCATATCATGACCGTGGCGATAAAAGCAATCCTCTGTATAGGTAGTTTCCAAGTTCGAAATCCGAACATTGCCATGAATCTATTCCAATAAAGTCGTTTAAAAGTCAAATCTTGACGCCGAATACAATTATCGAGACCAAAGCGAAGAGAAAAGCAGCAAACCCAAAGGGCAGTCCGAGCCAGACTTGGCCCCAACTCATACCCACACGGAAGGCCAAAGCCATCCCAGGACCTGCCACCAAGCTTCCTATTCCTTCCGCGACCGAGATGAGTGCGTAGAGCCGTCCAATATCGCTTGTCGAGTTGGGGTGCCGAGACTCTACAAGGCTGGTTGCCAGACTGCGCATGGTTGGCGCAAAGCCCGAGCCCAAGGTGGATATGACGAGTCCTAAAAGGATGCTTAGCTTCCTAGACGTACGTAGTGTACCTCAGCAATTTCGGCTTACCAATTATCATGCCTACTGAAGTCTCTGACAAGAATATGATCAAACTGCCTAGAATCAAGAGGATGATGCTTGCTTTGCTGATCCAAAGATCTCGAGAAGTTGCACTCCAGCTTACGAGGGCGTATGTAGCAATTAGAGGCAGTATGACCGTGAACAGCGCAATATTTACGCCTGCCCGTAATGATATAAGAAATCCGGCCTAGGTGTCGAAATGTGTCAGAAAGGCATCCACAACAATTGATCCAGAAAGTATGAACTCACCTGTGCTATAGTCCATCCATATCGTTTCGACACGTATTGGAAGAGCATATTAGCAGCTTGGCGCCCGACCTTGGAGATGAGGAAAGTAAAGACAAGGGCGGACAGGGCTCTGTCTTTTATGACGAAGTCGAACGAGTCTTTGTTCCGAGTAAGCCAGCTTCCCCATTTGCCGTCCTTCTTGGATAGTATCTCTGCTTGTTCATTGCTTGTATAATCCGAAGAGATTGCATTGGCACCATCACCGGACCTCTTGGGGTCGAGCACTGGCAGTGTTTCCGGCAACCCAAGTGCTAAAATGACACTAAGTCCTTGGAAGGCTACTGCCAGCAGGAGAGGGATCCATGTGTTCTTGCGCATCAGCATCGAGGCGATTGGAGGGACAATCAGATCTGCGACAAGATCGGTACAAAAGCGATAAAAGAACACGGTACTCCTGACCTCTGCCGGCACCACGTCAGCAACCACTGTAGTGAGTAAGGTTGTGCCCGTTGTTGGACCACCGCCAATGATGAAGACGAGTGACGATAGCCAGACTGCGTTCAAAGGTAAATGCAGCACCCCGACCTTTGAAAAGATGGTCAATACTGTTAGGATGCGATTAGAGGTTGGCGATACTTACAAAGAATAGCGTCGACGCCCAGGACAAAGTATACCCAGCCAAGGCTAATACCAGGATCCATTTACGTCCACGCAAGTCTGCGACATAACCATAGGGGATTGGAAGCAGGATCGCGGGAATGGCATCGAAAAAGTACTGCCATCCCACGATCGATGCAACCTTGTCCTGCACTGGGTCGATCTTACAGAGGCGCTCAGGGACGGACCCATCACGATCCACTAACGACGGATCGTGCCGCAGATAGTGGCGGGTACAGGCAACGGACTCAAAGAGCCGCACTCTTGGCGCAGAGTAGAGAGATTCGCCAACGTCTGAAACGACGGCAACGAAGATGCAGAGAAGCACGACGTAGATCCACGGCCATGAGCAGCGAGTGCGGTGCGTATTCACGGTTTCAATTGCCCTGGGCACGCTGCTTGGTTCTTCGGACTGTGGTGAGAGGAGGGCTGTCCTTTCGTTGACATGGGTTTCGTGCCCGTTTTCGCGATGTTGGGGCATTTTTACTGAATGGAACTCATGAGGATGTTGGAAAAGAGAGAAGAAGAAAGACGTGCTGCTGGATGAGAGTGCATGACGACTAATGCCTTGACTAGGGCGGTGACTGAGACGGGAGATAAGACAAGCATGGGTGCAATTGAAGTGACATCACAGCCAACAGCGACGGTTTTTGTGGGCGTGTCAAGGGTGAAGTTGATTGCAGCCCGGATACGCATGACAGGTCATCATCAAGCCGCGGTGTTATGAGAAGTGTCACGGATGTCACGTGCCGTCTTGCATTGCGTACCCTGACAGTTTCCATTGTTTGGAGCACGCACTTGGTACTCTATTAACTAGGTGCCTATTGGATCTAGGCCTGACTGACACTATCTAGTATGTTGGGCGATACATTGGCCAACTATGGTGATGCTTGCTGCTCACATTCTGTAAGTGATGGGCTAGACGGGAACCGACATGACTGAATACACCAAGGCTATTTGTCAACCATCTACATTCCACTAAGGGTAAAGCAAATGAAAGTCCTACAAGCATGATCCCCAAGATAGGTGGTCTGCGAGAATAATTTATACTAAACCACACGAGAAATGATGAAACTCGCGTTCGCGTTCTTCCCAGGCTCGCCATTCAACTGGCATGTGAGGACCGGCCGCAACCTCTTCACTAGACGCTGAGTTTGGATCTTGGCTGGCTGTATCAACGGTAAGCAGCTGCTCGCTTAGTCCAACTAATGTAACACAACTTACGGGATATGCCATGGTCTTGATAGAATGGGTGCTCCGGGTCAGCACAAATGCCCCCGACCGCATGCGAGACACCACGCTGAGCAGAATATTCTCCTTCTCCAGTGTCGTTGATCCAACTGCCGCGTTGAAGTAGACAACATCGTGATCACGGAGGTCTTGAGGAGCGTCTTTGATGTCGCCCGCCTCGAATGTGCAGTGCTGCGTGTCCTCGCAAAGTCTGTCGAGGACCTTGATACTCTTCTCTAGGCGATCGGGAAGAAGCTCCAGACTGTGAATACGCACAGTTTTGGCTTGCTTCTTGGCCCAGTTGGTCACCCAAACAGCTGTCTCTGGCATTGCACCAGACCCCAGAATGGCTATAGACTCGGGAGCCTTGTCCATGATGGATAGGAGGCCTGACCACTCGGCTTTGAGCACATATTCATAGAATTCATGAATCGGGGTGGTGTTGTATATCTGCCAGGCTAGATGGGACATGTCAGTCAGAGAGGGATGCACAATCCGTGCTCAGATTCATACCATCAGTTACGTCTTGCGTAGCTGCAACCCTTTCCGCCCACGTCACTTCCAACGCGCCCTCGCACTCTCCCATGACATATCTAATATCAGGCATGAGGCCCAAGATGTCTGTATGAGCGAGAACTGCCGTTTCCAACTCAAGGTCGAGGGTCGTGAAGCCTATGACTTTGTAAAACCTGTCCCAAAATGGGACGACCTGATCGGCCTTTTCCGGCGTATCCAAGGGGCACAAGGCTTTTGCCGCCTTGATGTTTTCCACCATAGTCTTTACGTAGACTTGAGCTTCGGCTTCTAGGTCTCGACCTGGGATTACTGAGTCAGTGGTCATTGTCTTAAAGGGTAAGATGGAGAGTGAGACAAAGTGATAGAATGCGATGCAGAATTTACAATGAAGTGCTTGAAACACTCGTTCAGTTCTCTTTCGCTTGTGTCTTCAACGTCAGTTCCAGGATGAGCTGCTTTTCAACCATCAGTCATTCGCCCAGCCAGGACCCCAGTCTGCCTGCGATCGGTAGAGCTGCACAGTCACATCCTCCAAGGGCCCTGCAAGGTCTTTTGACCCGCGGTAGATCGCGTTGAGGAAGCTTACTGTCATGCTAGATACTGACACAAAGCTGCAGGGTCATTCGCCACCTCAACGCCTCATCCTGCATAGAACCTCTGAAGAGGTCGGTGGATTTATGGCTCTGATACTGCTTCAAGTCGCCTGTCTAGGTAAATGAGTATTCCGACCAAGTCAGTATCGGTAAAACTATCAACATGAGCCCCTCCAGCACCTTAGACGAGGCCGCAAGAGCGCACACAAGTAGCCATAGCACTAAGAATGGCGAACACAATTCCAACGGGGTAGCTATGTCAAAAGCGGTGTCCAAAAATACACGCAAATGGCATTTCGATACTCTTCAAGTCCATTCTGGTCTTGAAAACGAGACCGCTCATGGACAATGCTCCTTGCCAATCTACAACTCGGCATCATTCCGCTTCAAGTCATCCAAGAGCATCGAGGATGCCTACAGCTTTGCGGATGGCCCGAGGAGCCAGTTTTACATGTACAGCCGACTTTCCAACGTGAGTACCCCCAGACTATCTACTTCAGTAAATTGGTGACTGACGGATGTGAAGCCTAGTAATGTCGGCTTCGAAAAGCGCATGGCGGCTCTGGAGCTCGGGAAAGATGCTCTTAGCTTCGCAAGCGGTGCAGCAGCAATTTTGACAGTCGCGCAATCCTTGGTGACTGTGGGCGATAACGCTGTTGTGAGCGGTTCTGTTCATGGTGGAACGTATCATCAATTCGAAGTCATTCTCCCAGCCATGGGTCTAGAGTGTCGCATCATGGATACAAACGACCTAGAAAAGGTTGAGGCTGCGATTGATGAGAGGACCAAATTCGTCTTCACTGAGACTATCAGCAACCCCAAGTTCGCAGTGGCAGACTTGGAGGGTCTTTCAGCCATCACCCGACGCGCAAAGATCCCTCTAATCGTGGATGCTACCTTTTCAGCTGCTGGCTTCTTCTGTCAGCCAGCCAGATTTGGTGTCGACATTATCATCCACTCAGCTACCAAATGGATCGGTGGTCATGGAACGACGTTGGGGGGAGTTGTCATAGAGACAGGCGTTTCCGAGTGGCAGTCCAATGCAGCTCGTTATCCTCATCTTCACGCAAAGAGAGGCCGCGAGGGCACTGATACCAGCCTCTATGACCAATTTGGTAACGAAGCATATATGAGCTTCCTGCGTTGGGAGTTCATGCGCGATACAGGAGCTTGTCTCGGTGCGCAGGCTGCCCAGCAGCTCTTCATCGGCGTCGAGACCCTCTCACTTCGTTGTGAGCGCCAGCACCGCAATGCTCTGTTCATGTCGTCTTGGCTGCGCAATCATCCGCGCATCGCTTGGGTCAAATATTTGGGCTTCGAAGACCACCCATATCACCAGCTTGCCTTGAAGTACCTGAAAGGCTTTGGAACTGTTATGACTTTTGGGTTCAAGGGGACAGTGGACATGGCATTTGATGTTGTCGATTCGTTTGAGATCATTTCGAACACGCCTAATGTCGGAGATGCAAAGACTACTGTAGGGCATCACTGGTCCACGACGCACAAGGGATGTTCTGTTGAGCAGAATGAGGCAATGGGTGTGTATGAGGACCTGTTCCGGTTGTCACTGGGCATTGAAAAGGTGGACGATCTCATTGCTGATTTCCAGCAAGCCTTTGATGCAGTGCCACTTAGAACCTAAATGATCCATTTTGCGTTATATGCAAATCATTCAATTCGATTGTGGAAGCACGAATGCAGAAGAGCCGTCAAATAGCCATAATCCCATGGATAACAGTGCGCTAGAGAATTAAGAGTATTACACCCTGCTGTATGCATAAGTATTTGGCATAACTGTAACTTCTTAAAGCTATTGCTGCGTGCTATACTGGGAAGAGCACGACTGTTCATTTCTGTAGAATATGTGCCTTACGCTGACGACTCAGGCTTGCGTCGTCAGAATGCCCAGGTAATGGTATTTCGTGGATGAACAATCATAGACGCAACGTCAGGTCGGTCAGAGGCTGACTACCACGGAAGCCCTCTTGACTGGTGCTGTTAGTGCTGCTGTTGGTTGTGCACAAGCCAATGTGCAGCATGACCATGCAGTGTCAAAGTGCCCTGCATGGATAGAGCCTCTTTGGTGCTATTGACCAGCAGTTTCATTGCGCAGTGAAACGTGATGCATGCTTACGGCGCAGGGTGGTCTACAAACATAAGGTCCCTCGGGAACAACTATCTGAGTCTCGATATCCAGACACACATTTCTCACCTACGTACGATTCTAGCAATGGCCGAAAAAACGCGACTCCACATCTGGCTGAACTTGCCAGATAACCAAGGTCAGTTTATGTGATCAGAGCACAGATACCCATGCTAACAGGTTTGGTTTCTATCAGTCTCACTCGAGTGTGAGTGGCGATATGTACAGCAAACCGGAAACGAGGCTCAGCAATTCCACAATTTGTACATTGCGCCCAAAATTCGCAACTCAGGACCACTGGAGACCTCCCTCGGTCCCGGGGTATGGATCTCGGACAATGATTCTCAGTCGGAGGCTTCTCAGCTTAAAAAGGATCAGGATTCAGCTATCGCTGCGCTTCTCCAACAATGCATCGCGCAAGAAGAAGGCCTGTGCGTCTTCCAGGTTCCTAGAGTGAGCGGCTTTGCAGGCCATGCCAACCCTTGGGCCTTTCGTGTGGCAGACTGTGCCCTTGTTTCTTCAACCAAGTCATTTCTCTCGCCACTTCAGGAGATAACAGCTCCTTCTGACTCTACCAACACCCTTGAAGGCATATTCAAGGCCTTGGATGCATCGATCGGTGCTATTATATCCCCTCTGGAACTATGCAATGGGGCCATCGATAAACTTGAGTTTGAACTCACACGAAGGCTTTCCTTTCCTTTTATCTCGCCAGTACCCATCCGCAAGCGGCGCATATGCTTCCTGACATGGAGTCGCATAGCGGCTAAGAGAGCGGCATGGGCCAATGCGAAAGCGCTGGGAATCGAAGTGGTAGTTATGAGTTCTGGTGCGTGGTCCGAGGATGACAAGCCGCCACATGAATATATGATGGACGGCTACATCGAAATGGATATGACGACAGACGATGGCTTCTGGAGAAGAATCGCCGATGCGATCAAGGCATACCCAGATCCAATAGACGGCCTCTGGGGACCGTGGGATCCGTTCATGGTACCAGCGGCTATGGCAGCGAGAGATCTGGGAGTCTATACACCAGAACCAGAGGCTTTCTCGATTTCAACAAACAAGTATCGTACGCGCCAGATGCTCGATCCCGACGAGAAAGACTTCTTCACGGTGCAGAGCCTCAAAGAGTTGGAATCGAGACTGCAGTCTACTAAATCTGTCAACTTCCCCGTTGTATGCAAGCCAGTCGCTGGACTCAGCAGCTGGGGAGTCTACCGCGCAAACACTGCCCCGCAACTGCGTAATGCCGTCGAGAAATCACTTATCGTCAGCCAGGAGCTTCCCGATCTGAGGGTCGTGATCGAGCCGTACATCGATGGGCCTGAAGTGGATTGCAACATTGTCCTCTCCAGGGGCCAGGCTCTGTATACTGAGATTGTAGACGACTTTCCTTGCTCTGCAGACCTTGCGGAGGATCCGACGGGAAAGCTCTTCACGGAGTCACAAGCGGCTGTGCCCTCGAGACTCCCTGAGAATGAACAGCGGGCCATCACCGACGAGGTGGTCTCGGCAGTTCGTAAAATGGGCTTCGACACTGGCGTGTTTCACTGTGAGGCGAGAATTTGCAACTCATCCATGGAATATGCTTTCACCAAGGGCGCAACGATTCCAGACCTTGAGCCTATAGTGAAACCCAAGATTTCCGAGGACACTCCAGTATATCTCCACGAGGTCAATGCCAGGATGCCGGGACCAATGAGTTCAGCCTCCAGCATCATCGCGCGCGGAATGGATTTTTGGATGTTAGGTGTTCTCTGCGCCGTTGGTGATTGGTCTCGATACGAAGCGTTTTCAGTTCCATTCTTACATCCAGAGGTCACTGACCACACGTGGCTCATCAACTGCATCGTGCCAGTCAGCCTGGAGCGTATCAAGCCCCTGTTCCCCGATCATCCGGCAGATCAACTTGCACATCAGGCGGTGGACAGCAGTCACAGTCCTATATTGGAACTGGCCAAAACTCATCCCCATTTGACGAAACATGTGGCGCGACACCATGTGTATATAGAGCCTGCGACGAGATTGGGAGGTAAGGAGGGTGACTGGCTGTGGACCATGTGTATGGTCTTTCACACTCCGCATAGTCGAGAGCACGCATTTCAACTAGCTCAGGAATTCCCAGAGGTTTACGAGGCATTTGTGAGTGACAGGTATGGCCATGGATAGAATGATACAGTTATATTGAGAAGTCATGTTCTATGAGAGGTAGAGAGAGAAGGTCGGGTTGATGCTGCAAGTGATGGTGTCCGTGGACGAGAGGGACCGGGAGCTTTAACATTTGCTCAGCTGGTGTAGATGAGTAGACTTTTAGAGCTCTTTACAGTGCAGATATAAATTGAGCCTCTGCACATAACTAAGCGCTAAGCTGCACAACATCGACGTCATCTGATCAGCTGACTCACCCGCCCCACTCTGGCTGTTGTCGGACTAACTGTACAGCCGAAGCCGAACATCTCCTCCAGCCTCCTGTTTCCAGTCCACAATTCACGCTCACTACCACCACCATGATTCAATCTTGCTCTCTCAGCCTTCGCCATAATTAACGCCGCTCCCGAAACCCTCTCTTTCTTTCCTCTCGCGCACTCTCCCAGAAGCCTTTGCCTCATTTCACCCGGCTCGCCTTGACCCGACCGAACCCTTTCTCAACAATGCTCACCGAGAGAAGCCCGTGAATCGCGCTACAGCCGTTGTAAAATTCCGTATTATACCCACCCAGCAAGCGCGTTCTGCCTCGCTCTGTGGAATAACCGGGGCTTGTAGAAGGAACCTGCTCAAATCTCGCAGTTCATCTGGAGTTTGGGGCGACCTAGCAGTTTCATCTGGAGGTCACAGGTAGCCTGGCAGCGAAGCCGGCTTCTCTTTGGTGTGCGTTGTCGAGTTTGGGGATCTGAAGGTAAGTCCCGACGTTTGTTGCACTGACCATTTAGTATCTTGGCAGTCAGCGGTATGTGATTCACTGCACGAACTATGGCGACTCCATCATGTATCGACGTTGAACAGACACCCGCCGTCCTTGAGTGGGAATGGGAGGGCGCGACGCGTTCGTTAGCCACTCCAGATCCAGACAATGTCCCGATACGATTTACGATACATGCCGATTCGACTCACGACAAACATCGCGTTCACTTCGAGATAATCGTTCCTGTCAAATTTAAAGACAAGCCAAGTAGTGCGGCGGTTTTCTTACGAATTAGCCCTTTATTCATCACTTGTTTCCGCTTCTCTACAAACATTGACGCTTTGGACTCTGTGAAAAAGCAACGGTTTAGCTCTGCCGCATGTCTCGAGTTTGAACTGAGCAACTCTATCGCCGTACTCGTCCCCAGCTACGTGAAAGAGCCAATATCAGTGTCCCGGTCACGCTCTGGCAAGGTTCTGGACTCTCTCTACGAGCTATCCCATGTCACAGCTCTACGAATATATATTCAAGATTCTCTATTATCCCTCGACCAACTTAATTCAATAAGCGACAGGGCAACTAAAGGTCTGCTCGAACCCTTTTCTGGCCCCGAGTATGATATTTCGCGCATGTTCAGTGGCAGCGGAGCAAAAGCTACAAAACTCTCTCCACCCAAACCTCCATCGTATGAGAAGGCGACGAGCTCACAACCACCAAGCGCTCCCTCATATCAGCGTAAACGACCTCGACAGGACAGTCCCCAAGGGCCCGATAGCATCAGCCAAGTCTGGGACAAGCTACAGAAGCTAGAGTCATTATTCCACAACAAGGTTGGAGAGCTGACAGCTGAGAATGCTATGCTCCGAGACCAGAAGCCAAAGCCTGACGACTCGCAAGCTGAGACAGCCCAGCCTACAGACCAGTCACAGGTAGTTATAGAGCTGAGAGCTGAGAACGCGCAACTTCGTGAAGAGGTAGAGCGTTTGAAGAAGAGGCAGGAGGATCTTGAGGCAGAGGTCGCATCACTACAAACCGCGCAAAGAAGCGAGAAGGATACAGAGGAGGTTGCAATAATAGAAATTCGAGACGACATTGAGTCACTGGAGCGTAGACTGTCTTGGATCGAGAATGGAAAAGACGAATACTTCATGAAGCAAATAAAGCAAGAAATCTTTGACGAGTTAGCGACGCGTGTCTTGGGTGGCTAGACGCTCGTATCGAGGTACATAACGAATCCTGGAGACCAAGACACTTTGCTGATACACATCAGGAGTGAACAATAAGCAAGATGGCAGTACGTGACGATACGATCACTATTTTTCCAACATCACAAAAACTTGACATGACGAACACCCTTGATCGCCTTGCGAATATTTGTGTTTATAATATGACGTGACCGATTATACTCCGTCGCAAACGTAAATGACATGACCACCAAGACAAGATGGTCCTCGACAGCAAAGGGCAATTAGGCGTTCAGGAGTACAAGTCGCATACCATGAAGTTCAAGAAGTCATTATTCGTGTATTGCACTGCGCCCCTATCTAGATATGTTGCTAGCCCGTGTACCAAAAAGAAAGAATTACCTGTGTCAAATAGTGGCTGTTCTAGTCAAGCGCTTGATTAATGAAGCTCAGCTCCACCAGAGAGGAGAATGTTGACGAGCTCTTCGTCCTGAGCCCTCACTGCTACTTCAAGGGCCGTCATATTGGCCGAGTCCCGGGCATTAATATTTGCTCCGTGATTCACCAGCAGCTCGAGAACACTTGCACGTCGAAAGCGTACAGCGATATGGAGAGGAGTTGTGCCGGAGCAGTCGCGCGAGTTCACGTCTGCGCCGGCCTTGATCAGCGAGAGGAGAATCCCAGTCGTTCCATTGCGAGCGGCGATGTGGAGTAGCCTAGATGGTCTACTGTTGAGATCGCTGGAGTCGGAGGTGAGCGAGGTTGTGGAAGACGCAGGTGGTGCTCGCGGCTCTGGGTTGGATATCCCCGGGACTGAGACTGGGACTGAGACTGAGAGCTGACGAGGGCTAAGCGTGTCCACTAGTGAACCACTAAAACCAGGCCAGTCCTCATCGAGAGAAGAGGGCCAGGGCAGGGCGGTAGGGTCATCTAGGGGGCCGTCTAGTGCCCAGACGCCAAGGTCTTCCGACGCTTCGGCCCGTACACAGGCGGAGTCAGAGCTAGAGCCAGAGCCAGAGCCAGGGTATTGTGGCGGGTGCAATGGCAGCGCCGAGCCCTGCGAAGTTGCTTCTGCAGTTGGCGTTGGCTGTACTGCAACGTCCGCAGTCGTGTCGCTGTGCTGCTCACGTTGCCGTTGGCGCGCTCCTAAGGCATGTGAGCACCGAGAAGAGAAGGCAATTGCAGTAAAGTCGTGGTAACATACTCGATGCCCTCTTGGCAATTCTGTTGCGTTCGCGGAGGCGCTGCGTTTCCTGCTGCTTGGGCGATGGGAAGAGGACGCAGGCTTCAAGCTCTTCCATTTCAATTGAGAGCGAGCCAAGAGATAGAGTCACTCTGCTGGCGGCATAAAGCTTGTCCTTGATGCACGCACGTACGGACTGTACAGTAGAAACTTGTCTCCCAAGACCTCCAGACTAAGTTAGAAACCGCCCAGCCTCAAGAGTGGCGGTCCATACTAATAAATGATGGGGATGGCGTATAATACGGCTCCACGGCACAACCCTTGGTGCTCAGGAACGGGCAAACTACGACTCTGAATGTGTCGACGGAGGAAGTTTGCGTATTTTGGACCCCAAATACTCCAGGCGACAGCAAAGGAGAGCAGGGTTCTTGGTGTAGCAGGGAGTTGGCTACGGCCCTACGGGTATGTTTCTTGCATGCTTATATACCGAATGAGGCAGCTGGAGTGGCTCATGAGATCATCGAGGTATCATAATCGCGATTCTCTGCCGTGCCGTATACATATACAGACTAGACGGAATCCTTCTAGCCATCACCATATCCCAAAACAACAAGATGTCGGCACGGCTTGTATACGAACTCCACTGATAAGAGGTGGCTGATGGGAATTAACGGGCATAACTAGTACCTTGGACTGCGATCTCCCTGCACGCTACCTGTATCGATCTAGCTGATCTCAATAGGCGGGCCTAGTCAATCAATATATTCTCCGGAGCCCGACACCATGTCAGGTCCCGGCTTGGCTTCCCAGTACCGTCCGGAGCGTGAGATGGAGAGTAAGCTTAAACAAAAGTTGTAAGCTTAAACAGTATTCGTAAGCTGATGTCTAGTTGTACTGTATCAATTGACGGTGAACAATGAATGAATGGTACTGGATATAAATCCTGGTCAAGTCAAAGATAAATCTTGTCCTGGAAACGAAGCATGTCAACGACGAATGGGAAGGCTGCCTGTGTCAGGACCTTTTGTCAACGCCGTTGCAGTTGGTGATGCATGGTCAGAGCAGCGGGCGCAAGAGCAAGTTATGACTGCGCACCTCGCCTCGCCTCACCTGTCACTTAGCCATGGGCTGTTTGCCAGGGCCAACAGGTGCCTGAAGATGTTGATCCTGCTAACTGGAATGAGCAGTGATGGCCATCTATCCGGTTAGTCAGAGCGTATCTGATTCGAGCCAACAGCCCTGCGATTAGCCCCCTTGCTAACTAATTAGTACCATTGCGTGATTGATGATCCTTGGAAATTTTGTATGTGGCTCGGGGGATTAACACGGGTGGCACATCACTACATTTCTCACATGGCTGCACGGCAGAAGGATGGCAACAAAACAAACTCGAGATTTGGAAGTGGTGTGACAGAAGCACTATCTTAGGCATGTAAGGTGCCTGGATGATAGATACCCGCTTGACAGAGAGTATCAGGTCTCTTGACAACTTGAGGCATGGTCAATGTGGCCTGAATGTTGCCAGAATGGCTCTGACCTGGTGTTTATATCATGAGCTAGTGTTATGAGTGTAGATGCCCCACGGTCTCCAAGCTGTTGGATATCACCAGTGTTCACTACAGGCATCCATTCTCATATCCATCATCATGTCTCATCATGCGTCCAAGCCCAAACAAACCTCTCAAACAGATCATCCGCCAACAATCGCCACTATCAAGTATCAGATCGATGATGGCGTGCGACATACCTCGGAACAAGCTTGGAACAGGGGCTACACGAACAACCCCAGCGTAAAGCAGATTCCTGTACCCTACGTTCTGCATGATCTGCGCCCAGTAGCTTTCCCCAACGGTGCAGACTGGTCTTGGTCACATTCGGCAGAGATCCTGAAGGACTTTGGCTTCACCGCCATCAAGGTTGACCCAAAATGGGCCAGAATCGACAACGAGGTGCAGGCCGGAGATTACGATGACTTGCAGACTTTAGAGGAGACTTATTTCCCTGAGGTGAAAGAGTCAATCCTCAAATTGACAGGGGCGAGGCATGTCCTCATCACGAATAGTATCGTTCGAAGAGGTGATGCGCCGGTCAAGAAACCTGCGAATGGAGTCGGTAGCTCGGCGGTCGTCAATGGCAAAGACCAGAAGACCATACCTGATAACTACAAAGCGTCAGATGAAACTCGGCCAACGCATCTTGCATCCTCTGATAACTCGAGGCCTGCGAGAGGAGCACATGTAGACTATACGCCTGTTGGTGCTCGGCGCTCCATCCGTCGCTGGAGGCCAGACATTCACAAAGCCGCGCTTGAAGCTGGAATCATCGATGCCGAAAACAAGATCTGTGCCGCAGCTCAAGTCGATGCCCAAGACAAGGCGAGCAACGATATCATCGATGCAGAGTATAACGCGGACGGCAAGCTAGGACCGCGCTACGCAGCCTACAGCGTCTGGCGGCCCATGCGAACGGTCACGCGAGATCCGCTAGCAATGGCACCTCGATGGTCGTTTCCCAAGGATGGGGCATTGGGATTTCTGGGCTATGAGTCTAGAATGTTAGCAGCGCCTTCTATGGGCGGTGACTTTCTACGAGAGTTGGAGTCTGTGATTATCAGTGAAGCTGATGCGAAAGCATACGAGAACTCTGGGGTGGTTGAGGGTGGACTGGAGAGTCCGCAGTGGTACTATCTGCCGGAGCAGAAGCCAGACGAGCTCATTGTGCTCAAGTTCTTCGATAGTGCTGCTCTTGGGGGAGGGTTGGTGTCTGGCGATGTTGGGGGCGCTCCTCATGCGAGTCCTGATCTCGGCGATACTGCTTACGGGCCAGCTCGCTGGAGTATTGAAGTTAGATGTATCGCCATATGGTGAGGGTTCGCAATGACCCGATGGCACCTTGAATGGTTTCATGTGGTTCAGAAGTCACAAGTGTTTGATATGCATACAGGAGTTGCTCAATCAACCTTTGGTGTTTTCAAAGACGACGACTGGGATACACATACATCATGCACAGCCCAGCCTAGATGCGTTTCTCACCCCATAGATGCCAAAGTATGGGAATCATATCACTATCCAATATCCAATGCTCATCCTCACACTCTCTCGCTACAGCGTGTTGGAATGATACAAAGTCAACTCCGCCCAATCCACGTATAGAATTACCTGTATCCTAATCACCTTACCCTTGACGATTAGCTTATGCATGTAATACTTACATAATTAAAGGCTTGAAAAGGCAAAGACCCGCGCATGACCCTGCAGAGTCAGAGGCAATGATCCAAAGTGAACGTGCTAGTGCAGGCCGCTCCCTCGTATGAGTGGCTATCTAGCCATGCTCCCTACGAACGTCAGTCTTATGTTCTCTTCGCCCTGTACAGTCTCTCTACGTTGCTTTTGTTTTTAAATTTCTACAACCACATTCGCCGGTTCTACCTCTCCACAGCCCAGCATGAAAGAACACAGCGCAAATGGACACACCAACGGGACCTCAGACAAGAAGACATCGCGGCCCTCAACTAATGGCATTGTCAAGAGCAAGCCAAAATGGAGATTCGACACCATCCAGATTCATGCAGGGCTGGAAGAAGACCCAAAGTATGGCCACTGCACGCTACCCATCTATAACACAGCCTCCTTCAAATTCGGCTCTTCAGCCGCTCTGAACGTAGCCTTGAGTGACATATCAAGCTCCCAAAACCATTTGTATACCCGGGTGTCTAATGTGAGTCTACCTTCTAACAATAATTCCGACTGTGTCTAATGACGGTACCCAGCCGACTCACGATGGACTTGAGAAACGCATCGCCGCCCTCGAGGATGGCAGAGATGCCCTCACTTTCTCATCGGGCAGTGCGGCAGTCCTTGGCGTCATTTCTTCGCTAGCAGGAATGGGTGATAATGTCATCGTGTCTACCAGCATTCATAGTGGAACGTATCGTCAGTTCCGCAAGGCGCAGGCCCAGCTGTAAGTCTTTTGTGTGTTGGCATTGGAAGAAGCCAGTAGACTAAATTGAGCTCATAGCGGTATCGAAGCACGTTTCTGTGATGTAAACGATCTCGAGCATGTCAAATCCCTTATTAACGACAAAACCAAATTCATCTTCACCGAGTCTCTCGGAAACCCCATGTTCTCCGTCCCCGACTTTGAAGCTCTCGCTGCAATTGCACACTCAGAACATCTCAAGATCCCTCTTGTGGTCGACGCTACACTCACCGCGGCTGGTTACTTCTGTCAGCCTGCTAAATGGGGGGCCGATATCCTCATCCACTCCGCCACCAAGTGGATAGGAGGCCATGGCACCACCCTTGGCGGTCTCGTTATTGAGACTGGGCGCTCGGATTGGCAGACTAACAAGCTTCGTTTTCCAAGTCTTTATGGACAGCTTCCTGGGCTGCAGGGTGAGCAGGATGATTGGTTTGCGGCTGCTGGTGACAGGGCGTACATGCAGTATCTCAAGACCGAGTATATGCGTGATACTGGGCCATGCCTTAGTCCATTTGCAGCCCAGCAGCTATTCATTGGTAAGAACCAAAACTACATCTTTACATGCAGACAATCTATGGTCTTACTCACTGTGATCAGGGGTAGAAACACTCTCGGTCCGCTGCGAGCGTCAGTCCAAGAACGCCGAGACCTTGGCCTTATGGCTCCAGGCCCATCCCCGAGTTGCCTGGGTGCGCTATCTAGGCTTCCAAGATCATCCTCATCACCAACTTGCCCTCAAGTATTTCCAGCGGGGCTTTGGCACCGTCATCACGTTCGGGCTTCAAGGCGGCGCGGCGGAGGCTATCTCACTGATCGACTCTTTTGAGATGATCATCAACACAACGAATGTGGGCGACTCCAAGACACTGGTTGGGCACCACTGGTCAACTACACATAAGCACTTCACCAAGGAGGAGAACTTGTCTATGGGTGTGGACGAGGACCTTGTGAGGTTGTCTCTTGGAATAGAGGATGCTAGGGATATAGTTGCGGACTTTGAGCAGGCTTTCGAAAGGACTGCAGACAAAGTATAGATAGACCTGGAGCCTCAGGACTTGGTAGGTAATCAAAGGTACCAGGAAGACATGCATTTGCTAAAGTACCATCTCATACGTACATAGTCAAGTTTATATGCTGTACTTATATATACAACCATACAGTAGCCATACTCTAGTCCTTCGTCGACCGGATGCCCCTTCCAGCCAGGATGTCATTTCTCTCCGACTCCAACCTATCCCTAGAGGTCTTGAACAAAGACGGCATTTCTGTATTCTCGTACACCAGTCCCTGAGTCATGGCTGCAATGCCCTCGGCGGCCAAGAAGATAACAGGCATACCGTGTCCGTGGAACCCAGCAATTACGAATACACCATCTCTACCAGGAACCTCTCCTATGTGGGGAAGCGAATCAGTACTATACCCCATGATCCCCGTCCAAACACGTTCAACACGAGCGCCCGACTCCTCCCACTCGACGAATGTCCGCTGCATGTAGTCATCTTCAAAGTACCGCCGCGCCGGCTCAATGAGTTGCGTGTCGTCGACGTTGTTGTACCAGCTCCCTGGGTCATTCTCATCATACTTGTGGTGAGCGCCACCGACCACTATGCTGTTGTCGTCTAGTTGTATCATATAGTTGTAGCCGGTCTTGTTGGAGATGGCGTCCTGTTCCATTATAGCATAACTTGCCGCGAGGAGTCTCGGTAGTGGCTTGCCTTTGGGGCCTGTTATGTGGCATGCAAGTCCCTTGCAGGGAACAATAGAACTCGCGTACTCGGGGAGAAGTGCTGGGGTATAGGCGTTCGTGGCGATGACGACAGTTCGAGCTGTCATGGTTTCTCCCGAGCGCATTTTGAGGATATGACCGCCTGATTCAGCGTCCTCAACTGATACCACCGTAGCCTGGGTCTTTAACGAGAGTCCCATACCGATACACCGCGCCAAAAGAGCCGTGAGAAGCTTGTAGGGCGATACCCGAGCTGCAGGAGTGGAGAAATAGCCTTTTGCATCTCGCAACCCTGTACGCTGAGGTGCATCTTCACCTTCGTAGAACTCTACTACATCCAGCAGCTCATCACTGAAAGACGATGATTGCTTCAAGTCCTCGTATGCCTCACGGACCATGGAGACTTGCCCGGGGGTTGTAAGAACAGCGAGACTCTCTGTCTCCGCAAAGTCGCAGTCGATAGCTTCCGATTTGATAAGAGCCCTCATCACGTCGAGATGACGAGCTTCAAATTGCACGATCTCGGCCGCCGCACAGGCACCGTATCTCTTTGAGTTGCTTGCAGCTCCCATCAGATAGTCAGGGCGCAGGTGTCCTCCATTCCGCCCTGTAGCTCCAGAACATGGATCCTTTGCTTCCAGGAGGAACACACTGGCTGGTGGAGAGGTCGTCTTCAGTATGTGGTATGCCGTAGCAATGCCTGCATAACCACCGCCCACGATAGCTACATCACATGAGCTTGGGAGAAGCTCAGTATGTCGACAAGCTTGTTGCTTCTGGGCTTCATGCTGCCAGTAGGATTGCGGTGATCCCTCCACGGGGAGGCATGGGGTGCTCATTGTGGTCTGTGCCGCAATAGCATGGACAAAGGATTAGAGCTGGATGCGAACTTGAGAAGACTGCTACAGCCAGGGCCCAGTAGGCGATCACCTATACCGATGTCGGTTTATGACAAAATGGTGTGATGTAGTGTCAGAATCGATCTTTGACAGGAGTGACTTGCATGAAATGAAGAGGGGACAATGTCAATGACCCCGCAGAATGTTGACTTATACCGACATTCACCAATAATGGTGCTGATTGGGAACCCTGCATGAATGACACTGCAGGCGTACTCAGCACAACCTGGGTGACATAGTTGCACATTGGATGCCAAAGACGATGCATTCTTGGCTTACAAGACACGGATTATTCCGGAGCCTTCAACGGCATCCAACCCGTTCGGTATCATGATATATCAGGAGCTCTGAAATCCCATGATGCCGATTCTCAACTCCTTTCCTCAGGAAGTATACTCACCTATCCAAGTGGGCCAATATGTCAACCACAGCCACAATCACCCAAACGACTGCAGTTGCCTCACCTGAGTCCGCTGACTTTACAACCATCTCGTATACAAGGATCAAGCAAGGAAATGCCAATGAGCTGTCCGCTCTCCGGAGAGCATGTGAAAAGGATGGGTTCTTGTACCTAGATCTCCAGAGCACTCACGAAGAGTCTATGCCAGTCATACAAGAGGTACCTTTGGTATACAAGGCCGTGAATAATTTCTTCCAGCTGGACGAGGATAAGAAGATGAAGTATGACGTCGACAAAATTGGCTCCTGGAAGCTCAATGGGTGCGTTGATCCTCAACTCTGCCGTATTGTTGCGTTCGTTCTGACTTGTTGAGTGTAGTTACACCCCTTTCGGGAGGAACGCGGGCCTCGCTGGAGATGGGAAGAAGCATGGCGTGGAGGGATACACAGTAAGTTATCCAACAAGTCCATTCATCGGAACTGTGAATAACAGAACACTACCAGTTTCTCCGAGATGGTATATGCAACCCCATCATAGACGGGCATCCCCTCTCCCTACCACATGTCCTGCAAGATGAAGCCCCCCTTCTGGCCAGCGTCATGGACAAGCTCCATGATATCGGTACAGGGCTGCTAGATGCCCTGGACCAGATCAGTCACGAGGCAAGTCTTGACACAAGCACACCACTTGCGCCAAAGCACCTCCCCACAGATCCTTCAACCTCGTGCATGACCGTCCAGCGATATCCCTCCCTCTCAACCGATGGTCCCAACGCGGGTCTCAGCGCCCACACCGACGTCGGCAGCTTGACCATTCTTTTCTGTGGCGATCGCGGTTTGCAGACATTCAACCAGGACACTCAAGAGTGGCGATCCGTGGAGCCTCGCGACGGCTGCGCAGTCGTCAACGTGGGCGACTCGCTCCGCTTCCTCTCGGGGAAGAAGTTCCGGTCTGTGGTGCACCGCGTGGCCCCGTACCCGGGGGAGACGATTGAGAATCGGTTCTCGTGTGCGTACTTTATGAGACCGAGAATGGATGTTGAGTTTGAGGACGAGAAGGGCGAGCGGTGGAAGAGCATCGATTGGCATATGAGGAAGTATAAGAGTTACCGTGAGGCGGGCAAGGCGGCCTGAACTCGGGGTATGTCATGTAGGACGACTGACTTGCATATCTACACATAACTGCCACCTGGTCTTTCCAGCTAGAATACAAACATTCATAATATTGGGAGATCGCAATGTTTAACAATGATCCCGCTACTTTTAGATCCAGTAGGTACTTACCTAGTTTCGACCTTGGTATTCCTCAGAGAGCAAGAAAATATCAGACTTCAATATAGGGAGGGTGTTAACATGACCTTATCAAAATTATCCTAAACTTACCTAATACTAAGTTACCTATATCTTTTTATAACTTAGGATTATTATCCTAAACTTATACTGAGTTGCTTATGTCTTTTTATAGCTTAGGATTAAGATCCTAAGTTTGATTTAACGCTGGGTAAGGTACAATGCCCAACGGTCTGTGACTTACCATTGACTGCCACTTTCCCACCCAACATTTTACTTGTTAGGTACTACCTTCATCCCTTCGAGCACCTTAATCTTGCCTTGTCAAGTACGTACGTACACAACAGCATCATCACAATCATCATCATCGTCATGTCTTTCACGAGGTTCCTCGAGCTTTACCCAGAACTGCAACGGAATATTTAGGAAATTGCAGTGCGTAGTCACTTGGACGAACCAACCGCCCACTTCGTTGACTTCCTGGACATCATCCCCCTCGCAGCTACGCAAATGCGGCTCAAAGTCACTTCGAACGGAGGCCTTGATAACGATAACGCTCTGAACCACCCGGGAATATTTACAACATTGATGACAACCTGCAAGACCTTACATGAAATAACGAAGAGAATTCGAGATAGATGGAGGCTCCGAACCCCCCTGGTGCTTCATTATATGCAGAGTAATGGGATCCGCAACTTTACTGGCCTACGCTTCCGTGTTCCTCCCAACACATGGGCAGGAACAGTGAGAGAGCCAATCGATGTCTCTAATGACCTTATCATCGTCTGCAGACTTCCCCTCTTCGCGACTCAGACATACCCCACAGTCGAGTCTATCGGCGCTCTTTATGAATTCGACCCTTCACACATTTCTTGGTCGTATCCCTTTATCCCCCCTTACTTTAGATATCCTCTTGGGAATCTTCTGGGACTTCTGCGACCTTTTCCCCGACTTCGAGTTCTGTACATCATCGTCAGGCCCCAAGATATCGATGAGGATATCGACCCACCAGAGAATGGGAACATGACGAACTACCATTCAGATTACACACAAACTGTCAATCAGGTGCCTCCCAAGACATTCAATGCCCGTCAAAGAATTTTCCGTGAAGACCCCGAAATGAGGTGTAGGGGCTTGGAAGATAGATACGAGATGGTGAAGAATGATTCTATTACGATACGAGTGGGCTCAGGATTGCCCCCGCTTGTTATCCGGGTCATGACGTGGAAAGATGCTCCAGGAGTTCGAGGGCGCTTCGACATGGATTAACGAGGAAGAGAACTGTCTCATAAGCAAGAAAGCAGTGAGATCAATATTCGTACTTCACAATTGCCAAAGTTCAGGCATGGTTTTATATAAAAAATCATACATCAATCCTAAGGCTGCTCTAAAATATTGAATAAGTAAGGTCTAACTTCATAAACCTCTCCTAAACTTGGATAATTTAATACAAGCATTCATTTCAACGGAGTGAAGTCGGCGATGTAGGTTAACCTCCGGTGCGGACCCCTGCCTGTGCGGGAAAAACCCGGACGTGACCCATATTATTTTTCTTCACAAACCTCGAGGCCAATCCGTTCCGGCGCATTTACGATCCGATCCATCCATGATCAATTACGCCATTTTCTACATCCTTGCAATTGAAGCTCTCGAAACCCCCGAATCGCCACCCAACCCTCCCCGACGATAACACCGCGTATCATCCTCGTCATGGCAGACAAAGACGCCTGTCCCGTCGATCACAAATCCCGCGAGGCATGGCTCGCTCAAGCCCGTGAAGCAGAAGCCGCAAAAGCAAAAGCAGCTGGATGTCCAGTCGACCACACAGGGCAAGCACAGTCCAAGTCATGGTCTCAAACATTCTCGTCATATCTCCCATGGTCCTCGAGCAAACCTGCACCGCTGCCCACCCAAAATCCTTCGAACGGTGGTCTAGATACTGATCGCGTTGTATCCACGATTCCACGAACCTCTGGCGGACCTGCGGCGTGTCCGGTCGATCATGGGAAAGAACCTGCAAAGCCTGCGAATCATGAAATGGAGACTGGTGTAGATCCCTCCGGCAACTGGGTCTATCCTTCGGAGAAAATGTTTTTCGATGCGATGAAGCGAAAGGGTTATGATGCGAGGGTAGCAGACATGAAGACCGTGGTGCCGATCCATAATGCTGTCAATGAAAGAGCTTGGAAAGAAATCAAAGAGTGGGAAGCGCCGTATCTCAAGGGCACAAAGTAAGGCTTCGTCATCTCTATTGGTAGGAAGAGAACTAATTGTGTTAGATGTGATGGCCCCAAGCTCGAATCTTTTGCCAACAAGATGGATCGCATGACTCCCACAGCTCGCTTTAATACTATACTCGGCTACACGGCGCCGTTCGACCGACACGATTGGGTTATCGATAGATGCGGTACGAGGGTTGACTACGTTATCGACTTTTACGCCGGACGACCAGATGGAAAGGGCGGACCTAGTTTCTATCTTGATGTGCGGCCGAAGCTGAACACATGGGAGGGCGTCAAGATGCGAGCCAAGAAGTGGGCATTCCTTGCATAGCGACGAACTGCTGTATAGAATATGTATGATGTATGAGCGATTCACTGGGGGGCGTTTTGGAAAATGTACAACATGGGTAAAAAGCATAGAGGTTGGATGACAGGCAGAAATCTCCATTGAATCAATTTTCATATTCTAGGGTATTATTCCCTTTCGCCTTGACGCCGATAACCTCCAATCTGACTACTGATCCTTCTTCCCCTCCAGCTGAGCGAGCAGACGAACAGGCGCACCTGTCTCAAAGGACTGCGACTCGATGTTCCATCCCTTGGCGAGCATCTCATCCCAGAGCTCACGCTTGTCGTACTTCTGTTCGTAGCCATCAACTGTTTCCTTTACGCGGAAGATCTTATCCAGCTTGTCGGTGTAGCCCTGGCTCTTCTCCAAAAGCCAGGCCATCTCCAAGGCCATGAACCAAGCACTGATGGCGTGGACGGCACTAGCGTCCTGCCAGAGCATGATCTTGATGGGCGTGTAGCTGCGCTTCGAGTGATGCCAGACAAAGAGTGAGTTGCGGGCACCGTCGATGATGACGATATTGCTGTTGGGAGCCTTGGCGCCCATGGCGTCCCAGTAGCTTTTGGCCATTTCTATGTGTGCGATCTTCTGGCCATGCTGGTTTCGGACAACGGGTCGCCAGAGAAGAATATTCTCACGGCGGGCGACTTCTTCAGGGGAGAGCACGTTTCCGGTTTTGAGATACTCTTCGAAAAGGATGGTTGCGCGCTGCTGGTTCAGGTTGTCCATGCACACAGCTCGAACTCCGAGGTAATTCATCCACAGATGAGCAAAGACGAGAATGGTCATCAAGAATAGAACGCTGTGGTGGTCCTCGACATACTTGACCACGACAGTTCCAACAAGAAGGCCGATAAGACCTACAGCGGTCTCTTGGCTGGCCTCTTTGGCATTGAGTTCAGAAAGGTTGTCATGCTTTGCAAAGTGTACACTAAGAGCAGCTTTGCTCGCGCCAGCAGCCACGCCACACAACGCTCTCAACGCCTCTCCAGAAGTCAAAGCAAGGATCTTTCCATAGGGCCCAAAGTACGGACTGTACAGCTCCAGGAAGAAGGCAGTGTCGTTGAAAAGATCAGCCAGGAAGCGGAAGCGCTTGGCGTCGGGTTCGATACGAAGACCGAATTGGTGGGCAAAGACAATAGTGGCGATGCGAGACATGGCGTCCTTGAGGACTGTGAGCAGCATCGCGAATGTGGCGGATGAGTTGGCATCTCCGACGCCGAGACCTTGGAGGAGAGCTCGGTTTGCGAGGAGGGAAGTGATGGTTGAGAAGAAAGCTTGGAGGGAGTCGAAGAATTGGTAGTTTAGGTAGTCGGATGACACAGAGTGAGGGTATCCGACTGGCATGAAGGCCTCGCGAAGAGAGGGAATGAGTGGGATACTAGGTTTCGACTTGGCAACGACCTGAAGCTAGATTAGCCATGATATTCATACTCGCCAGGGAAAGTAAAGCAACGTACATGGTTGTCGACGGTGTGATTCCAGGTTCGCGAGACATTTCCTGATTTATCCAGCTCCACGATCTCAACAGGTTCGCCGCGACCCAGGAGGTTCGTAAGGCCATCCATCGCGATGGTGTTGATGAGGTAGTAAGGATGAGAGTTGGAAGACTGTGAGAGAGCTACAGGCTGCTCACAGTGGTGTTACGGCACATGTTGCAGTGACACGGGCAGTGCCCCGCAGGGCAAAGACGTGTCAGTGCGACCGGCAGGTATAATGCGCCCTTAGAACTGAGTCTTGACTAGGATTCAGAAAACTTAAAGATGCTTCCTTTGTAGGTAGGCATTGATCTTTTGGTGGAGACTTATCATGTTCCCCGGAGCCGAGTGAAGGCGTGGAGGTGAGTTTGGACGGCCCCACACGGCGATGTGGAGGATCAACGACGGTTCAAGTCATGATCATGATCGGCAGCAGGATCACTTCCAGAACGTAACAAGTAACAATGTATTTTGTTTCAGCTTCAAACTTCTCTTTATATCATTCCAACATGCTATTTACTTCACTAGATCTTTTATATCCCCGTCTATCGTCGAACAGCCTGGCCGTCCTCTCCAACAAGGTACTCATTGGTCTTGATGGGACCCTCACCAACACCAGTAGAAATAACTCTGCTCACACCCTCCTTCAAAGTAGAAGCAAGACCGCTCTCAAGCTCAACGCTAGACTTGGCACTAGCAGCACCCTCCTTGAAACCGCCAACGCCCTGGAGCGCTTGGTAGAAAGTGCCGACAACAGTATTAGCGTCCTTCTCCTCGTAGTAGACAACACAGTTGGGACCAGCGTCAAAAGTATAAGCGGCAATGGTCCTGCCAGCCTTCTCGTTGATGTACTCAACAGCACGAATTGCAGCGCGGGAAACGTCGTTCATGTAGAAGATGGGAGGGTAGGTGTCGGCACAAGTAGCGTGGAAAGAGTTGGAGTCGCGCATGGTGACCTCGGCGAACTTGGGGAAGTCCTTGTTCTTGATGGCCTCCTCCATGGCGGTCATGTTGGCGGGGACAACGTTTGCTATTCTCTCCTTGAAGAGACCAGATGTAGCGACGGTCTGCTGCATGCCAGATGTGGAAGAGACACCCTTCTTGGCGGCGCTGACAACGAGGATCAGAGCCCGCATGTCAGGCCAGTGCGAAGCGGGAGCGACAAGGTCGGCCTTGGAGTCGCTTCCATCTTCCTTCTCGCCCATTCTCCATGCAACATATCCACCGAAGAGACTGCGGCAGGCAGATCCAGAACCTTGTCTAGCGACGAGCGAAAGATCAGAGGGCGAGTCGGGAAGCTCGTACAGCAGAGCGATAGCCTGGACGAGCGCAGCGAAACCAGCAGCCGAGGAAGCAAGGCCAGCAGCAGTGGGGAAGTTGTTCTCGGAGACGAGCTTCAGCGGGTATGTGGACAGCTTGGGGAGCGAAGAGTCGGCGGCCTCGAGAGCGGCGCGGCGGGATCGAAGCTCGCGGAAGCAAGCTTGGGTTCGGGCGCCAGAGATGTCGGAGGATTCTCCGTTGAGAGTGAGGCTGTCACCATCGGTGAAGGTGCTCGAGCACGAGGCTGTTGTGAGGGTTCGGAGATCGGCTTGCGAGAGGGTCACGGAGAGGGAGCTGTTGGTAGGGAGGTTGAGCTTAGCATCGCGCTTTCCCCAGTATCTTTACCACGTTAGTAAAGGTCTTCAAAATGCGATGAGGGTGTAGTGTTTACTTGACAACGGCGATGTTGACGGGCGCTGTGGTGCTGGCGCGGTAGACCTTGGTATCGGACATTATGAAGCGGGGTATATGCAGATGGAGGAAAGTTTGGAGATGTTTGAAACAAAGATTGGAGTGAAACAAATCAGACGCTCAATTGATAATAGGGACGCAAGATCCGGGCTTGACGAAAAGGAAAATTGACTTCACCGACTTGTTGTACCTTATGGGGAAATGAGCCGTGGACGGGTTGCTCAGAGAATTGGTCGGATTGTAACCTCAAGGAGTCTAGTGCGGGGTCCAAACCCCTCTGGACCCCTGAAGCCCCTCAACACCAAGGGGAGCTCTTGGGGATCAGCCAATGTGATTTGAGTTTGGGTTTGGGCACTTGCCAGTGACGGGTTCATTTTGCAATGGAGTTGGATATGTTTATTCAGGATAGACTTTTAAAATGGATTTTGTATGAACGATGCGTTAAGATCAATTGACTTTATTATGTTGTTTGCATATAGAGAAATGTAATTTAGTAGGCGAGATTGCAGATGAGTAGCGGCTCAACGTGGGCGTAAGAGGTTTGGCCATCATATTTGAAGTTAATCATAACTAGTTAGGACGTAACGGTTGGTTGAGCGTACGAAAGGAAAGGGTTATACCGCTTCACATCGTCCCTAATAAACTGAACTATGATAGTATGGGTGCTTAGGACTGAATAAAAGAGTCTCTGATCACTAGTCCCCTGTTGCTGTTCAACTAGACTTGAAACTGGAGTTGGTCCCAAGCTACAGGGTAGGCGATTCCCATTTTGAACTTGCACAGTAACCCAATCACGATGCAATTATTATAAGTCGCGTACTGTACCATAAGAATTTACATTTGAAGGTTTGAAAAGATGTCCCCTTTATGCTTTGAACTCGGTTGAAAACGCTGTTCAGCGTAACTCTCGACGTTAGAAACGAACTATACAGGGTGGATGTTTGAACAACTGTATCTAGCTTTCGAGGTCATGAGCCATTCGTTTCAGTTCACTAGGGTCAATATAACAACTACGAAATATTGAAACTTGCTTATAAGCTTACCTGGTGGCCCAGCTTCCCTCTGTATTTCTTGTTTTTGCCTCTTCAGCATTGCATTGGCTCTTGCGTTCTCGACAAGAAGCTCTGTCAAGTCTTTGCAGCTTAGAGGCGCACGTGGCAATGCATAAGAGGCTTGAAACCAGGAAGTTAACCTCCGGAACGAATCATCATGAGAACCCCTACAGCGCCATGTCTCTGGTATTTGTGTTCTTGGCTGAGCTGAGAATTGTGGCAGTGATACTGCGTTAACGGTGAGCAGTGGGTTCTCAACCAATTAGAAGCCGAGTGGATGAAGCTTCCAGGGACAGATAAAGCTTGGCTTGGGTCCTGACGTCATAAGCCGCAGCTGGTCGATTGATCGATGAGATAGTTGTGACCGCACTGGGCAAAGAGTTCCAAAACAAGCAGGGCAAATCTTGGCTGTAAATGAATGACACGACCTTATTTCCACGTTTAATCCTCTCCCGCCTTGGCCAGAAAGCTTACTTGCCCCTTCAACTGCTGCTCCCTTTAACATTCAACCTCTACCTTGACTCTGTAAAGGTGCAGTCATGAATCACGCTTTGAGGCGCGCTGCGCTTGGAGTATCTCCTGCTTTACGAGCATCACGACCACATACACAATTTGCTTCTCATCAATTACCAGCGTTGTACAGATGCGAGACGAAACAAACACCCTTTAGACGCGCTTTCACAACAACGAGATGTTTCAACCAAGAAGCTGCTGCTGAGTCGAGTGAGGAGACAGCACGAAAAGAAGAGTTGAGTGAAAAGGCGCGCAAGAGGGATATGAAGAAGGTCACATCTGGTGCCAGCGCTCAGACCTTGGAGAATGATCGGCCATGGCATAGAGTGGACTCGGAAGCTGAGAAAGATCCCGATATACCTGACAAGACTGAAATGAAGAAGGGTAAGCTTGGTACATTCAATTCACGAGTTCTATACTGACACGTACAGGACGTCTATTGACAACCCCGACGCGTCTATTGAAGCTCATTCTGCCCATGCCCTTTCACCCTGAACAAGAACATGTCAACAGACCAGTACAGCAAGACGTCGAAGACAAAGGGGAGACAGTTGAGCCATTAGCTCTTCTCATACACCCTCAGCAACCTCTTTCTTACCTCGAGCGATTGATCCAAGCCGAAATCCCTCCAGTTCAGTACAAGGGCCGCGAGAAGCTACCCGACATCGTCTTCCGAGCCGAAGCAGACCAGGAGGAACAACATGGAAAGAAGGATGAGAAAAAGAAAAGCAGCGGTAATGTTGCGTCATACTCTGGTCTAGGCCACGAAGGTCCCTCTCGTAAAGAGGCGAACTGGGTGCGCTGGAGTGGCAGCACCGAGATCGGAGACTTTATTCGAGATGCTGCTCGCGGTCGAGAGTTTGCGATTGACGTCGAGGGCTTCGACAAGGAACTTCGAGTTGCGGTACCCAGTTTCAGAGACCGAACATACTACATGCGCATGAACTTGAGACGCATGTCACGCGACATTGAAGGAATGTCAAAGGTCAAGAATGAATGCGACACGCTCGCGCACAAAGGAGCGCATCGATTGGCACAAGGTGGCTTTGCTGCATTGGCTGGATGGTGGGGAGTTGTCTACTATGTCACTTTCCACACCGAATGGGGCTGGGATCTGGTTGAGCCCGTTACGTATCTCGCTGGTCTGACAACCGTCATGGGTGCTTACCTATGGTTCCTCTACATGAGCCGCGACCTAAGCTACAAGGCGGCCATGAAGGTGACAGTGTCAAAGCGACAAGCTGCACTTTACCAAGAACGAGGATTTGACCAGAATCGATGGGACCAGTTGGTTCATGATGCCAATCAGCTTCGAAGAGAGATCAGGATCGTGGCTAGTGAGTACGATGTTGATTGGGATGAGAAGAAGGACTTGGGAGGCGAGCAAGTACGAAAGGTTCTGGAGGAGGAGAACAAGGGCCGAGATGGTACCAAGATGACCGAGGGCAAAGACGACGACGACGAGGGACCCGGATCTGCCGAAGAGGTCAAGAAGAAGAAGCAGTAAACGACGAGATCTAGAAGTGAGTAGATGCAGAATTTGTACACTAAACATCAGATCATGGCGAATGGCTTAGCATTGGGGGCTTAGAACACGCGACAATTATTGATGGTGGGTGTGGTGACACCTTCAGAGGGAGACTGCTGTAAATTGAATTGAACTGGCTGCGATTTCGGATGGATTATGGAGTACGCATAGCGACAGACAACAAACAATTGATTTAATGTTAGATTTATGACTTGCATAAATGATCTGTAACATGGAGATTCTGATAACCGAAAACCTCCAGATAACAATTTCGTATTGCGGTTAAAGCCGCTGAGATAGAGTCAAGCATTCCAGTCTATGGCGGGGTATGATATGATAGATGGACTTATCATGACGTACAAGACTGAGTGCATTTCCATATTAATACTGTGTTAGACCTGGTACTTAGGTTAGGTACAGTGCCCGCATTCACTGTCCCTCACCTCCAACCACGCCTATATAACATCTCTCCACCACCTCCATCAGAGCATCCAACCATCACCTCGGCGTTTGTCACGATCGCCTCTTCAAAGGTCAGCATGTGACCCGAAAGAGGCAGTCTTCTGGAACTCTTCTCCAGGAGCTTTAGCACCGACCTAAAACCAAGTCAAACATAAGTCAACTTTTCCCCTCCCGTCTCCAGCCGATCCCCCGCAAGCGCAACACTACAGCGCCCACCACCCCCCGATTAGTCCACGGATAAGCCCCGAAAAAGGAAGAAGCGCGCGATTATGGCTCCCCAGGTCACCCGCCTGCCAGATGGGCAGACATTTACTGTCACACCCGTCTTTGCAGGTCTCGGCTTCAAGAGCCATGAGTTGAACACGCATCATAATGCGTTTCCTGTGGGGTGGACTGTTGTGCTGAACACGGAGAGCGATGATGGATCTGACGATGATACGGACAAGCAGGATGTTGAGAATAGAGAGAATGGTGTTGCACTGGATGGGAAGGCGAAGCGGCAGATTCACTCTTTCGCTAAACCGACACTGCAGAGCGATAACCTCTTCATCTCGTCTATCGCGAACCCTTCGAGCTCCGAGTTCAAACCCGCTGCGAGTCCTACACGGCAGATTGCTATGATGCTGTGGATTACACTATACTGGTACTTTCACCAGCCCGAACCTGCGCCGCAAGTTCCTGCTCAGGCGGCGGAGAAGACGCCTCAAGCTGCGAAACCTCGTGGGGAATGGAGGATCAACATCAAGCGCGATGGAGTGCTCCGAGGTCGCAATTTGATCCCCAAGCTTGAGCGCATGGGACTTATAACGTCGGGGAGCAGTGCTGTTGGAACGAGCTTGGATGATAACGGGGGGGATTGGTCTGATATGTTTGTCTCGAGACGCATGTTTTGGCAACTCCCTGGTCGGCTTTTTCTCTTCTCTTTGCAGCCTAACAAAGCTGGTGCGAATTACGATTCTGTTCCTGGATCACCTATTGGCAGTCGCCCGAATTCACCTTTACCTATGGAACCACCATCGCCGTTCCACAAGACTTTCCAGCGCCATTCGCCGCATTCATCTCTGAATCGAGTAGACCATGATCTTCCTGGTGGACCGACTCCAACATCGGTGTCGAACCCGCCAAGCTTTCCTATTGGACCCTTCTTTTCGAGCTCTCATCTTCCGACTTACTACCCGCCTGCTCCTCTTCAATACATCTTTACGAATAATATCCGTCACCCGATGAGACCAAAGCCACCTAGAATGGGCGAAGTCTTCTACACGAGATTTGTCCCGAGTGTTAATCAGTACCTTTCATTCCGAGTTGCTTCCATTTCACCCAACCCAGTACCGTACCTTGGACCCGTTGGACCAAAACCGCCTGAGCAATCCCACCTTTGCACGATGAATGACGCAGATTTGTTGGAGATGTGGATGAAGAAGCCTCGAGTGAGTGCCTTCTGGGGCGAATATGATCAACAATTCCTTACCAAGTCACTGAACCAAGCCAACTCGTTCCCTGTAATTGGACAATGGGACGGCGTACCATTTGGCTACTTTGAGATCTACTGGGTCAAAGAAGACATTCTGGGTCAGCATCTCGGTAGCGATGCTGCAGATTGGGACAGAGGTCTTCACGTGTTCATCGGAGAGGAGTGGGCAAGAGGACGGGTTCCAATCTGGTTGACGGGATTGGTGCACTGGTGCTTGACATCGGATTACCGAACAATGAGTATATGCCTTGAGCCAAGAGTGGACAATGCCAGGTGAGTCTGTTCCTTGAAGCGTGGCTGTTCAGCACTGACAGTGAGTAGGTTTCTGCAGGGTCTAGAGTTTACTGGATTTTCGCGCGAGAAACAGATTTCGTTCCCGCATAAACAGTCTTGGCTTGTTAGACTGCGTCGTGAGCAGTGGGAAGGGCCGGCACTTTGAACACATGGATGTGGTGATGGGCATACGAGAGACGATTCACGACGGAGATATTGGGTACTGCGACGAATACATGAGACATCTTTGGGAATTGAACACGATTGTTATGACTGATAAATGAACACTTGCTCCATTGGTGAACGTGTCATTTCTGATGTCTGTTCTTGTTACCTTGCTCGCTGACATAGAACGCAAGTGCTTTGTGTTGAAGGAACAGAGTACGCTTGAGGAACAAAGCATATCGCGTCTCAATTGAACAAGACCTTGGTTCGCTTGCACACTTAAGAAGAGCCAAGTCGACGATCAATACCATAATTTCTATAAGTATAAATGGTTCTTCATGTCTAAAGACATCGACATCCAACGATAGTTCCAACATTAACGCTTCAACACAGCCATTTCAAGACAAAACCCCCACCCAACCAGTACAAAATGTGTCAACTAGGTAACGTTCCCCGATCGCCCGTCACAACAATGACTGACGAGGACGCATCATTCATCCGCCAAGCCTTTCTCCGTGGCTATATCGTACCAGTCTTCAACCCCTTATACCGCATCTGTCCCCGCTGCCACGTCTCATTCACAGGCTCCAAGACAATGTGTCTCCGGTGCCTCAAAGACATATACTTCGAACAAGCCGCCAACAGGCATGAAGTAGAAAGAGATACGTTTCTCTCCCACTGCGGAAACGCAAAATGTAACCAGAATACTCATCATCTAGGCCCGGGGTGGTGTGTTCCCTGTAATGCAGAGGGGAAGAACGTGTTTCAGGTCATTTGTCTGGAGTGCGAGCTTGTGATGGATGTGCCGTACAAGGTTAGGGATGATCAGGGGGGTTTTGTGGATATGCTCAAGGTGAGGAGCTTATGGTGTGTTAAGTGTAAGGGGCTGGCGGATTCGTGGGTAAGGATGGATGATTAGCCGTGCTGACGCGACTTGATATGACATGACATGGCCTGGAGGAATGGGGATGGGAGTTACTTAGTGCTTGGAATAATACCGCTGATGTGATATCGTGATATTACTACGGCTTAGAAGTCGGGTATCTCGGAAGTGAGCCTTGTCAGATATCCATAGAAAGGTAAGCACTAGATCCGTCAACTCGAAGGGCTGACTATAAGAATGGGACTTTGCCCGTTAAATAATAAATGATAATCCATCTTATTGCCTCTAATTGCCTTTGTGAACATGCCTGCTCAAATAAAGGGCGTTGAGTCGCTTCAATGCGAATATGTCGTCCCTGACCATGATACACCACAACTTCCTCGCTGGTCCGACACACACATTGAACGCCCTGCTCTTATAGTTACCCCAAAGACCGAGCAAGATGTGAAGGATGCCATTCGTGTTGCGAAAGAGAACAAGCTTACAATCGTTGCTGCTGGTGGAGGCCACGGAACGTTTGTCAGCGTGGACTCAGCATCCCTGTACCTCGACATGAAGCTCTTCAAGAAGATTGAACTGAACAAGGACGAAGGAACTGTGAAAGTTGGCGGTGGTGTACTCGTCGGAGAGGTACTGAAGACTTTGGTAAACGAGGGCTACTATACTCCCATTCCCAACTCTGATGCCGTTGGCTTCGTGGGAAGTATGCTTGGAGGTGGAAACAGTGCCCAGATTGGCCGCCATGGGTGGATGGTGGATAACATGGTTTCGTTCCGACTTGTTACTGCTTCAGGCGATGTTGTTGAAGTTGATTCTTCGTCAAAGGACAAGGAACAAGCTCTCTTCAACGTTCTTTGCGGCGCAGGTCATGGATTAGGTATCGTCACGGAGCTGGCGGTCTCTGCTTTTCCACTTTCCAGTCTCAACATGGAGGACAACAAGATCTGGACCAGGTCGCTCATCTTTCCTGCTCCAGCACTAGGCGTCGCTATCAAGGCTTTTCTGGATCTGAGTCACCCTCCAGCTGAAGGATACATGAGCTTAGCCTTTGCACGAAGTCCGTCTGGCACTCCAGCAGCTGGATCTCCAATCGTCATTCTAGGATACCAGTATTTTGGTCCCGCTGAGCAGGCTGAGAAAGCAACGGCCTTACTTTTCCAGGATGACGTTGTCAGCAAGACTGTCGTGGCAAACACAGAGCTATTGCCATTTGAGAACGTCAATGCTAAGATGAATATCTACAACTCTCACCACGGTCATAAAACTATAGCATCCTGTCGTCTTCACAAGACCACAGCCGAAGCTATCAAAGGTGGCTTCGAGAAATGGCGCATCGCAACGGAGGAATACCCAGATGCTCAACAATCGGGCCTCATCATCTCAGCATACAACATCGACAAAACTTCAGCGATAAAGAATGAGAAGTTCGTTGAGGGCAGGGATAGAAACATCAATGCGTTCATGGTGATGGTGGCCAAAGAGGATACGACACGAGAGGCGTTTGGGCCAATTCTGGATGATGTAGTTGCGGGTTTTAGAAAGAGTGATGAGGGGATGGTGCCGAGGAGTTTTCCAAATAATTTGAGGCCTGGGAAAGACTTGAGTGAGATGTATGATACAGAGAGGTTGGAGATTTTGAAGGATGTGAAGAAGACTTGGGATGCTGATGGCGTGTTTTGGTCGCCTTACTTTAAGACAGTTTAATTGGGATTACCCGATTTATGTCCTGGAAAGTGGTGGTCGCTCGTAATTAGAAGCTACCTATTCATGCTTGTAATGCTGGAGCTGATGAAGGAGTTCTTGGTGCTGCCCCAGTTGAAGGATGGTGACTTCTGATTGGCCTCGTATTCCGTATTCTCGTATCGCGTATCCCTCGTGTAAGCCTTGGCCCGCTATATAACATGAACTTGAGATCTCATAACAACAAGAGTTCCCGACACATTCCCTCATTATTTCATTAATTAAATGCTCAGAATGTCAGTTCAGGCGGTTCGAAACCGTCCAACGTCCTCAACCCAACGTTTGCTCTCTACATCCTCCCAAACCCACCAAACCTTTCGCCTCTCAGATGGTCGCACACTAGGTTTCGCGGAATTCGGAAAACAAGATGGAAAGCCTGTGTTTTACTTCCATGGATATCCCTCCTGCAGGCTTGAGGCTAGGCCTATTCATGAGATTGCTCAACGCTGTGGTGTTCGTCTCATAGCTCTCGACAGACCCGGCTTTGGACTATCCACGTTTAAATCTGGTTATCAAATAATAGATTGGCCAACTGATGTGATGGAGTTTGCTCAAGCACATGAAATTTCCCAGTTTTCTGTTTTCGGTCTCTCAGGCGGCGGTCCTTTTGCTCTAGCTTGTGCTTACGCTTTGCCAAAGCGTGCAGTTACAAGTGTTGGACTCTTTGCAACAGCACCGCATTGGGCAGCTGGTACGAAGCACGTTGAATATTACCGCCGCGTCTTCAAAGTCTGGGCGCAGTTCTCTCCATCGACTCTTCGGGGAGCGTTATACATGCTGTACCTATCTATCAGATGGGTTGTCCTATCCGGCCCCGTGTCCAGAAGACTCAACAAATGGCTCGAAGATCAACGGAAGAAAGAAGAAGCTGAGAGTGGAGAGCCGCAACCAAAGTCAATGAGCTTACAAGAGTTGGTGGATATGGTTCTCGACGAGCCATTCCGCCAGGGAGCTGACGCTGCTGTGCACGAGATGAATCTCCTCACGTCGAAGGACTGGGGGTTCGAGCTTGAAAGGGTTCAGTATGATAACATTCAGATGTGGCATGGGAACAAGGATGCGAATGCACCTATTCAGATGATTCGGTATATGGCGGAGCGGATACGAGGATGTGAATTGCATGAGTTTGAGGATGAGACTCATTATACTATGTATAAGCACTTTGAGCAAGCGTTGCGGAAATTGGTAGAATAGGAGTCTGCTTGGAGATTCAAGGTGTTGGTTGAGAAGGAGATGAGATTGAGTTGCGATTGGGGTGATGGAGTGGAATAACTAGATTTTGTACAATAAAGTTGCTAAATATTTCATCTCAGATGGCTTCCATACCTCTCTCATACGTCACTGTTGGAGTCTCCATTTCTAGATAGTTGATGATCTCCTTTCGGAGAGTTATGAACCCGTGAAATATCAAATCTTGCTTCGTTCTGGATCCTGCCCACCTTCTGCCCACATATTTGGCACATCAAGTTCACGCCTGGCCGACCAATATCATTCATAACCGTACTTTTTGTTGATTCTTGTGGACTTTGCAGTATGAATACTTCATCCGCTCCAAGCATTCGCTCTTCAACCATGTTTGTGGTGTTGGTTGTCTTTGCAATAGCCTCCCCGGCCATGATCGCTAGGACTGGTAGGCCCCTCATAAGAGGTGGCAGACCACCTTGAATATTGGATAGTCTGGCTAGTTTGGAAACTTCTGTTCGAAGAGCTTGTGATGATTTGTTTGACGACATCGGGACTGCGAGAGATGAAGGAGATGGATTCAGCTCGTCCTTGGGTAACGAGTAAAGAAGAGTAACAGTGGAAGATAAAGAGAAACCTGAAATGGAGCTGAAGAGAACATTATGGACTAATCACTTGAGTGTATGTACATGAGTGTCTAGCTGCACCCTTTTGATACTTGGGACCCAAATCCATGTAATGCCGTGGAGTAGTCCAAGTCTTATACGGAATACGCAGCCAATAGCAGAGTCAGCATTACGCCAAGTTTCAGGCAAGCAATGACAGTCTTGGCCGTAAACAATAATGCTGATAACTCTTCTGTTCTTAAATTTTGGTCTACCTTTGGAATCTCCTTATTGGCTTGTGTTCAAATCAACCACCAGCTTTCCTCCACTGATCTCCCCCTTCCTCATCCGATCCAGCCCCCTGTTCACGTTATGCAGACCATCCTCAACATCGATGATTCTGGGTGGCACCAGCGCACGGCTTGATAATAACCTCTCAAGCCATCTTGATAGCACTTCACCGACCTCAGGTACTTCGTGATACAGCTTGAAAGGGATAGTATGAAAGATGACACCCGCTGACTGGCCCGTTTTGGGGAGTCCACTCATACCGACCAGATGAGCGGGAACTATAGGCTCAGCGGGCGGAGTGCTGGGTGGTGAAGTGACATTCGCTGCGCTTCGATGAAGTTCTTCAGGGCCAAGAGCGCGGAGTAAAACTTCAGCTGTGTCTTTGCCCCTTGTGTCGATACCGAAACGAAGTTTGCCTCTAGTATTGGCGCGGAGAACAGCAACAGCTCGTTCGGGATCATGGCTATCAACCAGCAGATCCGGCCGAAGAACGGGATTCTCGGAAATTCGAACTCCATGCTTTGCGTTATCAACAACCAAGGCGACCTTCAGCCCAACAAGACGAGCAAGCTGAACAGCCAGAACAGCTGAAGTGGAAGACCCGCCCCAAATGGCGATCCAATCCCCAGCCTTAGCACCCTCATTCGGCAAGATACTATTCAGACACTCTCCTCTAATATCTTCCGGGAGTGCTTCTTCAGGTACCTCTCTCACAAGGTTAAGAATATTAGGACCATCCTGAACAGATGTAAAATCAACGCCGAGACATATTCCTAGCGATAGAGCTGCCGCTACGTATGCGACTCCGAGTGTAGCGCCTTGCTTGATTGTGATTTCCTTTGGAATTCTCACGACGTTAAAGTCTGAGGCGACTACGTATTGTTGGTATGTTGCTTTGCGGAGATCGCGGTAGTCGGTTGATATGACGATTACTTTGTCGCCTGATTTGATTCTTGAGGGGGTTTGGGGGGCGAGAACGACGGTGCCTGATGCTTCGCGGCCGGAGATGTATGGTAACTCGGGGATGGAAAAGCCGTAGTCACTGTGAATTTCATTAGTAGCTATAATAAGGTCATAGACGTGGATCTACTTACGGAGACTTCCAGTCGATAGGATTCAGTCCAATAGTATCAGTGCGAACTAGTAGCTCATGATCATGCTTTGTACTGGGGACTGGGTGATCGTCGGTGACTTGGTATGGTTGCCGTAAACCATGCAATAGCAGAACTGTCTGAGAAGATGGTATAGGGTGTTGAGTCTCAGAGTCGCTTGCTTGGTCCTGTGTCGTCAAATCGGTAGGTGGTGTATATCGAGGCTGAGAGTCTGATGATGCCTGAGACACGGGATGTTCTTGCGATGAGTCCGTTACGAATGAGAGTGGTATCCGTGCTCCGAAAGCCGGTTCGGCCGAAAGGGAGAGGTATGCGCTCATGGTGCTGATATCTTCACGCAATATCAGACTAATTAGGCGGCCCAAGTCAACAAACACAACACGCCTTTATCCAAATAGCAGCACTTCTCTCCACAAAGAAAATTATAAATCCAAAATTTACGAGGGGTAACGAGCCTTTTCAATACTCTACCGTCCATTCGACAAAACAGGCAATCCGATCCTTTTCAACGGATGCAAGTAACCTAACAGACTCCCGACGAGCATAGCGCATGGCGTCATGTAGGACTCGTCGAATCACGGTTTGATATGTTATCCCATGCCCGCAATTCTTCCAATGACGTGACGAGCTTTTTCTCAAAGAGACATCGTGGGAGAGACCGGTGTCGGGGTGAGATCCCCACACGGGGCGATGGTGTTATTTGGACTATCAATCACTCAACTTCAGGGATACTACGTGCGGAATCAGCACGACAGTGGATGATATGAGAGATATGATGATTAAAGAGGATTGGAGATGATGATTGGAGGTATTGAAGGATCATCGATTGGATTGTTCTTGGATTGATTGGGTGTATCCCGATTCCGTATATGACAGACGGGAGACGATGCAAGATGGCTAAGTACCAGACAATTTCATCAGAAGGCTACAATACATGTTGTTCAATTTGATTAATAGCAGTGTAGCTGACAGGACTCTCAATATGGTAGCCATCTTGTCCCTTTCCTGGTGTTCAGGCACTGTCTTCTAGCGATCACCAAACCACGCATCCACGGCCGAAACTCAACATTGCCGAGATACCGGCCAGAATCCGTATTTAGCACTCAAGGTCTGCGGGGAATACCCATACAGATCGCCTCGTGGGTTACGCTCAGTTATAAAAAGGTTCCAGATAACCGGCTTGTCGATGGTGCAACCCCTATCAGAATCACGCAATCCAGGATTCGCCTATCTTGCAACTTTTGATTTTGGATACCCCGCGATGGCGGTAGATAACAGAAATGAATACTAGAGATCTGATAGAAATATAATTGAAGTTTGAATTATTATCTAGCTATATTAATTGTTGCCATTGCATTTAGATTTTGGAGAGGCTGAGGAAGTCATTGTAATACATCACGATCGCGGCGGCTGGAGTACTGACTTGGGATAAGACATCAGTAATTAACTGAATATTGCCAAGATAGATGGGCAATATGTAAAGGAAAAATGATTAGTTGAAATCTTGTGAGAGGGCATTTAAAGATAGCTCAGACTACCTACACAGCAGGAACTCCAGCCGGGAACCTTGACCAGAGTTGATATGAAATTCATATGGCCAGGCAGATATAAAGGCTAGAGAATGCCAAGTGAGGACAAGATATCTTTTGAGAAAATGAAATTAGGTTTCATGAGAATCGAAAGTCCTGACAATATTTGGGTATCTACCTGCATAATCCAGAAGAATAATCACCTACTCCCAACACCCACCTATTCGAGGATACTATTACGGCATTGTAGGATGGAATTGAAAGCATTAAAATTATTGTATAAAAGACTTTTTGACCATAATGTCCGATACTTGTTAGAATATGCGGGCGGTTAATTTCTTGAGAACGCCACCTGCTAGAATACTCTCGTACTCACATAGTGATAAGATCCTATCCACTCAATAAGACCGAGATAAATTCTTACACCGCATTGTATCATCTACTGCCCAAGATGATGTCCTGGAGATTTAAAAACCCTTAAAGCTTCGATACATAACTTCAATTGTTGATATAATCATTTTAACGACTGAATGTATGAAGTAGATAGAGATTATTCTAAAACCAACTTGCAAGTATCAGTTTGATACTACAGATATGTGTTTATGAGAGTCGAACAAGGAGATGAATATTAAATGGTTGATATTGTGACTATCTATGAATATTTTGTATATCTCTACTAAACAAAAGTCTTAATAAGTTCCTTGAGCTGCTCATCGGTGACACCCTTGACACCAAGTAGCTCATTATCAAGCTTGGGGAACTTGGGAACACTAGTGGGGTCAAAGATAGCCTTGTACAGGTAGGCAGCAAGGGTAGGCCAGTCAAAGATACCTTTTGCGACGTTGGCATCAGAAGCAGCAGTAGCATCGTCGATCTTGGCCTCCTTGACCGTCCACTGCTTGGTGGGGTTGAGCTCCTTGGCAATGTCGAGGAGCTTCTTCTGAGAGACGACGGTATCCTGAATATAAACAACGCGATCTTTTGTCTCGGCAGGATGTGTCAGAACACCAACGACAGCTTGGCCAACACTGGCGAGAGTGGTTGTGCTGAACTCAGTGTTGCCGCCATCCCAGAGTGTGATCTCTGCCTTCTTAAAATCAAGGTACAAGCCGTGGCTCAGGCCCCAGTCAAGGAAACCAGAGTTATAAACAAAAGTATAGCTAATCTTGCCCTCATTTGCAAGTGCAGTAAGCTTATCCTCGATATCAACCTTTGTCTTGAAGAAAGGAAGCTTGCGAACGCTGGGGATGGCAAGGTTGGAGCCAAACTCAGAAGGGAGGAAGCGCTTGACACCGGATGCTACTGCGGCGTCGATAAGGAGGGATTGGCTGGGGATGGCAAGACTGCCGAGGGTTGAGACGACGGCATCTTGGCCTTGGAGGGCGGATGTGAGAGAGTCGAGGGACTCGTAGTCGACTTGGATGACTTTGATGTCGGCGGGGAATTTGGAGGTTGAGCCGGCGCGGGTGAGGACTGTGAGGTTGAATTTGTTGGAGTCGATGAGGGCCTTGAAGACTGCGGAGCCGAGATCACCTGCAGCACCAGCGACAGCGATGTTTTTGTAGGCAGACATTTTTATGAGTGTAATATGTGATTGGCGGATTGGAGTTGTCAAGGTAGTGGAAGTGATAGTTGTTTTATTGGATGGTTGATTGATGGATGGATGGAATGGATGGTAATTGAGAAGAAATGGCTCTTATCTATATATGTTCCTGGAATCAACCATTATTGACATGTCTGGCGTCATGTACACAGTTACAAAGCTTAATCATACCATTAGTCGTGCTGCAGACGCCATCGAAGCTCCGCTTAGTTAAGATAGAAGGTTTCGGAAGATTGGCGATCATAAGGCTGCCTGTCAAGCCAAAAATGGGTGCATGATGCATCCCACTTCATTACATGAGCAATAGCTTGATTGCCCCGGAATATGTCAAATGTCTCCGACGCTTTACTTTAATCTTGGCCCCCAACTTACAGAGCTCGTCTTCTGTATTCTCGACCGCCACAGATGGCTGTGCTCCGATTGTGGCTTTCTAGCTGGATGTGACGGATAGAGAATTGGAGGTGGGATAGACTTGAGTGGGATGAGATGAACCGAGTGGGATAATAGATCTATCCGCGGGTCCCATTAAAACCTTAATTGTGCATCTGAGGCTCTGACTGGTCAAATCTCCTCAGGCTACCCCAATTTTCTATCCCATCCGCGGAGGCCGAGCTGAGATATCCCACTTCAACCTTCGGCAATCCCACTCACGATTACCAAGTCGACCTTCAAGGGATGGCCCCCAATGCAAGGCATACGTAACAGTGCGTCGGCTTCTGTTTTTTTCCAGTCAAACTATTCGATAAATAATACACCGAGTTTTTGGCTTACAATCCGATCCCACTCGGTTCGATACCCTCATATCAAATCAAAGGCAATCATAATCCACCACCATGGAGATATCCCACAGTGATCGTGATAGAAGGTATGTAACGGCCAGCCACAGGTGGGATCACCGAGTGGATGTTTGACTCTGTTGTATTGTATGTAATGTGCCATGACTAACAGTAGTGAAATGATGTATCAGATCCTCCGCTGACAGTGCTGAACCAACACCCAGTCGACATACATGCCACTGTGGGAAGAGCTTTATCAGAAAGGAACATCTGAGACGCCATCAAGCGACCCATGGAGAGCGCAATTTCGTTTGCCCGATTTGTCAACGATCCTTCACACGCAAGTTAGTACATGTCTCGTATTCTCCCTGTTAACTACAGTGTTAATTTGCTTTTCTAGTGACTTGTTGCGGCGCCACCTGACACGGCATGATATGCCTACAGTTCCTGATCCAAGAAGAGGAAGAGCTTGCGATGCATGCCATGCAAACAAGACAAAGTGTGACGGTGGTACAAAGTGCACTCTCTGCGTCAAGAGGGGAATTAACTGCACTTATAAACACGCGTCCAAGAGTAGCAGCGGGAGTAAGAGTCCAAGCGAGGATATTGCAGATCCTAGAGCGGTGGCCAATGGTTTTACTTCGCCGGCCCTGATACAGAATCTCACACCAGGAACACCGCAAATCTCACCAAATGACGAGATCAAAGCGGGTTTTAAACGAATCGCTAATCATGTTCGATCTGGAGAGATTCCGATTGCTGAGGATACACCGGTACCTGCACTCGACAAAAACTGGATCGAAGGAAATTCAAAAGAGTACTTTGGGAGGTTTCACGATACATGGCCTATTCTCCATGGACCTTCTTATGTCACTATGGATACTTCTCTACTAGTATCTGTATCAATAGCCATGATCAGCTGTTGGCTGAGAAGTCCGGATGAGTTTGAGGATGTAGTCTTACAACTGCACGAGTCGTTGATGAGTGCGTTCTCTGATTGGATCGTAAGTCATTTAGCCTGACAGGTGTTCCTAGATTAACAAGGACTTTAGGCGAACCCCAGATCTCGGCATGAATATGATGAACCCTGGCCATTCGAAACATATCAAGCCATCCTCATGAACATTATTTTTGCTTTTTATCATGGCGTAAGTAGCCTTTATACCGTCACTGCGTCCCTACTGACCTCAATATAGAATGAGAGATTAGTCTCAAAAGCATCTTTATTACGAGGCACGTTCGTCGTAGCTCTTAGAGAAGCAGAGTTCTTCAACAGCGACAACGCAGCCGAGCAACAACGCCTTCACTACCCGGGAACCTTTGTCCCATGGCTCATGACTATCCGAGATCGATGGAAGCGGTAAGTCTTTTGTCTCCTTCTACATCGATGCGATACTGATATGTATAGACTCATCGTCTCTCTCTTCAAAATCGACACGTACCTCTCAATAGCTCGCTTTCAAGCCCCAACCCTCTTCCGAGAAGAAATCGATCTCACAATGCCAGCAACTTACTCCCTCTGGAACTCCTACGGCCTCAACATCTTTTTCAAACGCATCACTCTCGAACCAACAGACCGCTCAAATTTCAAACTCTCAGAGGTCATCGCCAACCCCAACACCCCAGCAAAACCTCTCCTCCTCTTTGAAGATATTCACCTCGCTCTTTGTGGCTTGCTGCCTGCAATCTGGAATCAGACTCAAATTGTTCGTCGGAGTACAGAGGCGGGCCGATCAACGCAGAATTGTACTTCGTCTCTTGCGTGGCAGCTTGAGGCGTGGAGAGCTGATATTGAGAGATTGAAACATCAGTGTTTTCATGCTGCTGAAGTTGCCGAGTTTCCTTTTAATGCCTATATCGGAGATTATGATGAATATCCGGTGAGAGCTAAAGCTTTGGCAATGTCGAATATCAAATGCTTGATTTCGGAGTGCTTGATGACCTATCATCTACAAGGTCTTGAGCTTTACGCTGATCCTCGAATGATCAACTCAGTAGCCATGGCCTCAATTGTATCACCAGACCATGAAGCTGGCGTTCGTCCGAGATTACAAAAGCTCCACACCCAGCTAAACATCTGGGCTAAATCGCCCGAGAGTCGAAGAGCTTTGCTCCACGCCCTCGCGGTTCTTCGTCAATGCGAATCAGATCTCCAAGCAAACGAGCCCCAAACACAATCCATCGACCCCACATCCTATCTCGCCATCTCAATGAGCGCATTGGTAGTATGGGCATGGCTCATGTTCTCCGAGGCAGCATGCTCCTGCGTTCCGACGATGAACCATATAAACATTGGTGATGATCCATCGGATTTACAGAATACAGCAAGATTAGAGACGTGGATCCAGGCAGAGGGTACTGCGGGGATGAATAACATTCCTCTGTGTAGATGTGTTTCGGAGGGCTGGATGGCGAGGTTTAATGCGCTTCTGCCCTTGGGGAGACGGAGATGGGAGATGAGTGATGAAGTTGCGCCGATTTTGAATTCTCTAAGCGCTGGACGCTAGAGATTATTGATACCCTTGCATTTTAGGAGTAGACTTCAATAGACTTGCCTTGATTTTGAGACTGACTCTACTCTATGCTGCTGGTGAAAGGGTTGGCTTGTGTATGGTCGATTGACGTGTAGAAGTGAGACATGCAATGCACCCGATTTAAGAATCGGCGAAAGAAAGAAAACTACCAGTCGAGAAGGAAGTTGAACTTACATGGGAAATGATCCTACAGACATTGGCATTTGTCAGCTCGTTTTGGTATTGACCCGAAGGGCGTTGCTATGACGTTGAAAGGACAGATTGCCAAGTAACGCAACGTTAGACGCGATGTTATATAAGACCCCCAGTGCGATATTTTTCACAATGACATTGAAGTATAAACTATCCGATCAAAACGTCAATATGGGATCTACCACCGAATCTACCAATATGCCCAAGTTAACACTCTTTCGAGCAAACGGATCCTGTTCTCTCATTCCTCACGCGATCCTCCGTCACCATAAGATCCCTTTTACCGCAGTTCGACTCAAGTTTGGGCCCGATGGAGTCGAGGCAGCTGATGGAAGTTTCAGCAACGCTCAATACAGATCTATCCACCCTAGAGGATATGTGCCCGCTCTGACCGTCGATAACGAAGTCATTACCGAGATGCCGGCCATTCTGAGCTTCATATCGTCACTTGTCCCCAAAGAGAATCTTCTAGGCATTGGCATCGTTCAACAAGCTAAGGTTTTGGAGTGGCTTGTCTTTCTATCTGGTACACTGCACGGCCTTGGATATGGAGCTTGGCTGCGTCCTGGAAGGTTCAGTGATGATGTTACTGCCCAGGGTGATATTCGTGCCAAGGGAAGGGAGGTTATCCATGAGTCTTTCAGGAGGATAGAAGATGGGCTGAAGAATCGGGAGTTTATCATCGGAAATGTGTTGACTGTCGTGGACTTCAATGTCTACATCTTTGCGCGATGGGCACATGAGGTGGAGATTGACTTGGAGAAAGAGTATAGCCAGTATTATGAGCATGTCAGGAAGATTGAGAGGATTGACGGTGTTAGGGAAGCTGTTGAAAACGAGGGACTCAAGTGTGTATTTCCTTAGACTACACCCGTCACTGCTGAGGAACTTGACGCCTACATAACCACTTGGCTTGAGGTCATAAAATCGCGGGCTTTCAATTGAAGATGTATGACATCTCAAAATGAAGAGAAAACTTTGTAACGAATGTAGATATATGCAGGCTATTGTCTATATGAACACAACTCCAATTCCCAAAACTCACACCCTATCCACCTCAAAATCCCTTTACATGTCGCCTTTTATGCTTCTTCAAAAATGCCAAAGCTGAAGACTTGTTGATATACAGATTCATCCTCGCCAACCCACCACAATACGCAAGATTATTTCCAGGACAGCCGATGTTACAATCCGTCATAGAAACATTCTTGCCCTGACCAAAAGAAGGGAGAAGACCTTGCCAATTGATGGTGTTGCCGCACCAACACTCACGACCGTTCTCGACACCAGCGTATTTATACATCCAACACTTCTCGAGACATGTATCAATCGTCATGGAGTTACCGTCACTCATAACAAGCTGAGGAAGCAAACGACCCAGGAAAGGCTCCGAGACGCACGAGTAGCTTGTGAAGTTCTTGTTACCTTGGTCCACAGATGGGGTTATAGTAGTCTTAGCCCCAGCCTTGTAAAGCTGTAAGCGAAGCGTGCCACCACAATAGTCTGTCTTGTCACCAGCGCAGGTAGCAGAGCAATCCTTTTGGTTGAGGGCTTGATAACTTCCGAAATTGAGCTGATTCCCACAGTAGCACTCTCGACTGTTCTCGGTACCGAAGTAGGTGAAGCCGCTGCAGAAGCTGGCGCAGCTTTCGAGGGTCATGTCATCACTGGCGGTGGCCTTGGAGTTGAGGGCGCGAATGAGGAAGCCTTCTGTCCAGCAGCCTTGGAAGGCCCATGTTCCAACTGTGTCGGAGATTGAGGGGCCTGTTGCTGTTGGCTTGATTGATGTCGAGGTGGTACTAGTAGTGGTGGAGGACGCTCTTGAGGATGTGGAGCTACTGGTGGTTGAAGTGCTAGAGCTAGTGGCAGTCATAGAACTGGCCCGCGATGTCGTGCTAGAAGTCGCCGAAGTAGATGAGGTGGACGAGCTTGTAGTTGAGGACGCCGTTGAGGAAGATGCAGCGGAAGTTGAACGGGATGTTGTGGTAGCAGATGTGACGCTGGACACGGAAGAAACGCCAGCTGGGCCTCCCGCATCCAGAGAACTCAATGAAGAGACACCCGAGGCACCTGATGATACCGTGCTTGATGAGGGGCGACTGACGATGGAAGACGTCGTCGCTGATAGCGTACTAGAAGAGGGGGCGCTTAAAACGCTAGAAGGCAGCGTGTTTGACGAAGTCGTGCTGGTGGTTGTAGTGGAGGCACGCGAGCTAGTTGAAGAAAGTGTAGCAAATGTTGTTGAAGAAGTACTGGAGCTTGTACTAGAAGATGCCATTGACGAAGTAGAGGCTGTAGACCGAGAAGCAGAGCTGATGCTACTGGTACTGATACTGGCAGTTGAAGAAGCACTCGTTGCTGCGCCGCTCGTGGAAGAGTTGAGGACCGAACTACCTGAGCCTCTAGAGCTTGAGAGACTTGTGGCGGCGCTGCTTGTTGCGGCCGAGCTCCCAGTAGAGGACGTCGGTACAGAGCTAGGGGCGGAAGAGGAAGCGCTGTTAAGGCCGCCCGCAATGTTGTTAAACACGCCTAGTGAAGTGCCGAAAGAGCTCGTGGAGCCTGTGGATATACTGCTCGAGACAGAAGCCGAGGTCGAGCTGCTGACTGAGCCTGTGCTAGTAGAAGCACCATTCGAGGTTGCGCTGGATACTCCACTAGAAGAAGGGCTTCCACTAGCTGAGACCAAAGACGACGAGAGGGAGGCGCTCGAGAAACTAGACGCAGCTACAAGGCTGGTCGATGCAACTGAACTAGAGCTCGGCAGGGAGAGAGCAGAACTTGAAGATGCAGCTACTGAGGAGCCCGCGCTACTAGCTGACGATAAAGCCCCCATTGAAATGGGCAATGAACTACTGTAGACTGCATTGAGTTCATAAACGTTCAGACGGCTAGGGCCACCACAGTATTCGCTCGAATTGCCTAGTCATGTCAGTATGTCCTTTGACAAACCCAAGAGTGAGTACTCACCATTGCAAAGCATACCGCAATCAGTGATCGGAGCAGGCACCGATCCGTCCGAGAAACTATTTCCGCAGTAGCACTAAGCTCGTCAGCACATATTCATTCTCAAGGCCAAGGCCTAAACTTACCTCTCCACCATACTCGACACCAGCGTAAACGCAGTTCTCATTACTGCAAGCCTGTACACAGTTCGCAACAGTAGGTGGATTATTCCCCCTCCCGTTAGGAAGCGCTCGAGCGTTGGTAGCCTCAGTATAGCACCCAATGCTCGTGTAGCCACTAACACCGGGGTTGACAGAAGGTCCTTGAGGTGTCGCAGCGCTGGCACTGCTACTTGTAGTGACACTTGCATACGAACCATCCCATTGAAGCGTATCAGCGAAAAGACTGATGTAAGCTCCACTGCCATCAATGCCATTTCCACCGCAGATCTGGTTCAGACTTCCAGCACAGTCGAAGTTACAATTCTGATCGTCGACCTTTTGCGTGGGGATCTTGTTGCCTGCCCAGCATTCACTTCGGTATTGCGTTCCGCAGAATGCCAGACCTTCTGAACCACAGGTGTTGATGCACATCTCATTAGTGTTGGAGCTATTAGCATAGAGCTGGTTGGAGAGTTGACGACCGGGATTATTCTCCTTGAAGCACCCGACGTATTGATACCGTCCTTGGCCATTGGGGAGAAGAGGAGCTGCTTGTTCAGAGACGGCGTTGCAGAAGAATTGCACTGCGCGCTTTTCGAAAGACCAGGTTGGATCGTTAGTGTTCATAGTCCATTGGGCGGTGCCGTTGTAAGATGGGAGGTTCCATTGGCTTTTGGGGACGGTGCAGGTCAATGTTGCTGTTTGGCTTTGACCTGGAGCGATGAGTGTTCCTTCGGCGAGATCAATCTGGTTTGCTGATTTGATGATGCCTGGAACGCCGAAGGGTGGTTTTGAGACTGTGAGGCCGAGCTTGACACCACCGGGAGCAGCCGTGTTTGAAACGCGAAACTTGAGAGATCGAGATGTGTTTTCTGTGACGTTGCCGAATGTAAAGGGATTATTGGGATCGTACTTGACCCAGCCGCTTCCATCTGGTGTTTGGAACTCGAGAAGAGCGGTTGGAGGATCGCCAGCCGCAGCAGACAAAGACACTGTAGCATTGCCTCCGGTGGTGACGAACTTGACCCAAGCTGTGTAGTTACCAGTAACAGAAGTATCTGGCTTGACAGAGATGGCAGTGTCGTTTCCCCCGGGGACTGTACTTGGGATACCAGTCAGTGTGAACTTGCCAACACTTAGACTACCCGTGCCGGACCAGGTGGTGAATGGACCGGATGGAGAGGTATTTGAGTACAGAACTGAAGAGACCTGCAGGTCTCCAGATCCATCGTTGCCGATAAGAACACTCTGAGCTTCAGCTTGAGTACCAGTGACGAGACCGGTGAACACCACAGCTTTTGGACTGACGTCCAACAACGCATTTGAACTCTTGCCAACACCCGTGAGCCTGACCTTGACAGACTTGCCGTATGATGCGTCCGAAACACCCGACGTCTGAATATTGATGGTAGTACCCAATCTCCCAACACTCTTGGGGACGAACTGCGCTGCGAATTGGAAGGTATCCCCCGCCGACATCGACAACGGCAGACTCGGCGTCTGACTGATGTTATAGTTCGTTCCATCCGCGAGCGTAACACCCGTAACGCTCAGATCAAAACCCGCCGTACAATTAACAAGCTGTACACCACTCCCCTGAAAGTCCACAGTCCCAAAGTCGATTGAGCTCGTGCAATTAAGCGGGAACTTATTCGTTGACCCAAGACCATAAAAGTATCCCACCGTCGTGCCGATATACGCCATACCATCACCGAACACAGGTCTACTGAACTTGGTGATACCCACAATGGTGAAGTTTCGAATGACGTTGAGGTAGCCGTTCTGCGGAACCGCGTCGTAGATTTTGAAGTTTGTGTTTTGGACGTCGGATACCCAGAGGAGACCTGTACCTTCTTGGTTGTTGAGGGACGTTGTTGTGCCGTGGCTTACGCCCAGGATGTAGGCGTTGTTGGTGGGGGAGTCGGCGACTTTGGTGAAGTAGGGTGTGTTGTTGAGACAGGAGAACTTGAAGATGTGCGTCGGGTATTGGATCACTAAAGCTGTCAGCACGAATTGTAGAGTGAGGCTTTGATGGGCGTACCGTTGATGTAGATGTAGCCTCCCTCGAGAGGATAAACACCAGCACCTGCATATACAGAATTCTCATTCTGAAACGTCTGAATAACTCTATCCTTAGAGTTAGGGCCATTGCGATAACCACCAAGATCATCAAGATTAAGCCAATAAGTCTTTCCAGACTTGCCCGTAACAATGCCCATCCTCTTGACATCACCGCACGAGAATTGACTCGGCAGAATCTCAAGCGGACTCGTCCCCAGATCTTTATCCGCACCATCAAGTTCCTGCTTCTCAAACGGCATGAAGAAATCCACAATTGAGAGGGTACCATCGCTGTTGATGGACATGTGAACAGCTGCTTGTTCCATGGCAGTCGGGGGCGTGAAGCCATTGACGGGAATGGTAGACAGTTGAGAAGCGTAGCCGTTTCCAGTGGCGAAGAACATTGATCCTGCGTCGTCTGAGGCGAGACCGCCGCCAGATTGCCAGATTCCAGCGCCGGAGATGTTGCTGTTTACGCCGAGACCTTCGGAAGCCCAGTGCTCGACAATTTGGCCGGTGGTTTTGTCCCAGCCCATGATCCAGCCGGTGAAGTTGTACTGCACGCAGTGCGATGCGAAGCCAGCGTAGACGTATTGTCCTGTGTGGAGTAGTCCAGGTCGCTGGTGGTGAATGCCGCCCGTGAACATCCTCTCTGGATTGTTCCTCGCAATCGTGCCTTCAAGATCAACGGGGAAGTTCTGTCGCTCCGAAAGATCGTTTACGTTGATGGCGTGTATCTTATACCTTCCCGCCGGCCTTCCCTGGGGAACTTGACCCGCATTCTGATTAACATAAGTCTTTGACGTGAGATACCACGTATCGGTATCGGGATCTATAACACCAGTCGCTGTGACGCCAACAGTAGGGTTGACATCAACACAGCCGTCCAGATCAGCTGTAAGGAACGGAATGCCAATGTTGCGCGATGCAAGAATCACACCAGTCTTTGCATCCAGTTTATAAATATTATTCTGAGTCGTCGCGAGGTAAACGTATTGCGTTGTCCCACCTGAAGGAGTGTAGACAAGAGGTTGGGAGAAAATCTGTTCTGCGGCGCCGACGTATTTTCCAGGGAGGGCTGTTTTGAAGACGATGTCGAATTGAGGGCTTCCTACGATTGCAGGATCCATGTTATGGTTACTGAGATGTGAGTTAGTGGAATTGAGGGTGAGCAAACTGGGAAATGTACGTTTGGTAGCCTGTTCGGGAGTTGTCGCCTCCCCAGGTGATGGTATCTGTCGATGCGAGACCGCATGTTAGGCCAACCAGGGCCGATAGAATGAGTGTGAGTAGCAGCTTCATGTTGAAAGGAGTGATGAAGCGCAAAGAATGAGTGAATGAATGAATGACGATGTGAGAATCGCTCCCCTAGGGACGCTGCGCGATGGCAAGGCCCGTTCTATATACCATCTCCACCACCAAAACTCACACAAGGCCATCCCGAAGTCCAGATCACCATCAAACTTCAATCCAAGCGTCTTGGCTCGTTCACTCCGACTCTTCGGATGACTTCACGGTTTGGACATGCCGATGCGCCGTTAACCTTTCGGCAGGCCGTCCAGACAGGAGATGGGACGTCGCGCCATGAGTCGAATACATTCCAGGCATGATGCAAACTCTTACAATTGATGGTCTGTGGCTTTATGGTGTTGTGTTAGGGTGAAGCCACAGGGGAACGAGGCTGTTGGTGATGCCATTTCTGGTGTGTCTAGGCTATTTGCAGTAGAAGTAGTGGCGACAATGGCTTTGTTCCTGATCGCTGTGTGGGGAATGGTGCCTTTCTAGATCCGATTGTGCCGGACCCTGAGATTGATCGACCTACAAGAAGTGTCGAGACTTGTGTTGACTGGAATGTTGTAGGTTTTAGTGTCTTGCTAAGATGTTAGCGGTTCTGTGCCTGACTGACATCGGATACTGGAGACAGCAGTGCATTAATGCGCTATATCCCTGTTTACAAAAAGGGTTCGTGAGTGAGGGGCATACGGGCATTCCCGTTTGATTAGTGCGGCGCGAAGTTGCATGACTTTGAAGTGGATCTTCACTGCAATTATAACACTCTCAGGGGCTTGTTAGTGACTAATCGCACCAAATATGTCGATTTGCAGACTGGTCACGCTCTACGGCGAGAGAGGTCATGCCGCGGTAGTATTTCTTTTACGAAACAGAGTGATGTGCTCATTTCTAACCATCGGTTTTTGGGGTTTTTATTGATTCCGTTCGTTTTTATGGAAAAATATCGAGTCGTTGAAAATACATCAAGAGCCGCTCCGCAACTTTCACTGCAATTTTAGTCAATCATGACCAGGCATCTTGTCATCTCAGCTACTTGCACCGTGAGGCTTAGCGATGGCTTTCACTGCGATTTTAACGCATCCCGACATGCCCCGCACACCATCTCGGCAACAGTGACGTTAAGGCATTTCGCACCACCCCTTCAGTTTCACTGCATTTTTGATACATCGCGACGCCTTGTGCCACGTTCAGAAGTGGAGTGGCAGCAACTCGCATGACCTAGACCAAAGACCGAGATAATCTCAGCCTGGAATTTACACATATATATTAGCAGATCTTTATCTGCATCAATGTATGGTCTGATGCGTTGTTAGCATCTCCATTCGCATCAAATTCACTTTACACAGAGAATATCCTTAAATGCATGGTGAAATTCACTGACACTTCAGCATAGCCAAAACACATGTCTACCTACCTAGTAACTATGATGAGATAGCAGAGCACTCACCAGCTAACTTAGCGCATTCCCTTCAAGTACCTAGGCCAGGATACCCCCTGTATAGAGAACCTTCACTGCAATTTTAGCCCATCTCATGTGTTCCACACGCATTACAAAGGCTATATCACCGTAGAATTATAAATATGACAGCCTTCATCTCTGTCAACGCATGACCCGAGATGGATTGTTGGGATCGCCATTCACGTTAAAATCGCTCTATATATGGATCAAAGGGATAGCGTTCTTGATTGACACTTCAGCATGGCCAAGCCATACTGCCACTCATAATGAGATCGTGGAGAACTCATCCTTGGATTTTTGCAACGAGTTCCTTCACTGCATTTTTTAAGAGACTGTGACATCCGGCAACAGTGGTGTTCGACTCAAGGTGTTTGCGCCACAGCACTACTAAGCACTAATCGGAACCACCTTCACTGCAATTTTAACACATCTCGACATCACCCGTCCCATATCAGCCGTAGAGGAGTGGCAGGATCCACACCAAGGACAATGGCTATGTCAGCCTAGAATTAGTACAAATTTGACAATCTTCATCTTCGTCAACGCATGGCCTACGATGGATTGTTGGCCTCACTATTCGCATTAATTCAATCTACATAGGGACTATTCTCAAATGGATGGCGTGCTTAGTTCACTTCAATGGCCAAGCTCCATGTAATAAATGCCAATTGGTATGATAGGATCGCAGAGCACTAGCCATGCGATATTCACCACGCAGCACCCGCATCTCCTTCTACTAGGATCATCCCTGTAAGAGGCCCTTCACTGCATTTTTGGCCCATCTTGACATCCCCCGCGCCCCATTTTGACAACAGTGGCAGCCAGGCTTACGGATACATTTCACCCTCTTATTTTCACTGCATTTTTAACACACCGCGACACTTTGTGCTACGTAAGTTTTTTATTTTAAGCTCCACCGTTTTGACAAAGAACCTAGTTGGGTAGTTATAGGTCTCACGGTAGAAATGCTTAGTCGGCCTAACCTTGCGATCTCTCCTCTGTGAGCCGTTTATCGGTTCCACTACGACCTGAGCCTGATGCCCAAGGTTCTAATTAGGTAGTGGTCGACTTCATCCAGATACGAACTCTACATATTCCATCAAACGCCAGCAATCCGATCCCGAAATGGAGAGGCCTGACGACACGGGTCACAACAGCTTACCGCCGCTTAAAAGAGCTCGTGTACAACAATACGTATGTCGATGCGATGCTTGTTCACGCCTATTTTCCCAACACGCGCTTCTTGATTTGAACTCTTCTTCTGGTTTCGCCCATAGAACCCGACACGGTCTTTTGAGTTCAGCCAGAGCTGGCTGTGACCTGTGCAAGTTTATTCTGGATGCTGCTTTGAAAGAATTTGGACACCAAATCTGGAAAAATGAGGGACTCGTACGCTTCTGGAACTCGAAGTCAAATACAGGAGGCGAAAGCTCAGGTATCAACGCTTTGGCTGGTTGTGTGAATGGCCTCAGTGGCAGCATCAAGCTCTATCCATTTGTGGAAGAAGGTTTGGGATCTATCTTCTTCCTTATGCTTTCTTCTCTAATATACTTTCACAGATGATCCCCTTTCCACTTTGATAACACGACGGCCACTGCACAGAGATGTCTCGAGTCCACAAGTATATTCATCCGCTAAGATGTTGATAGAGGCTTGTATGAGTCCAGCTGCACCAAGCAAGGGTCATCAAAAGTGCCAATACTCAAGAGACATCGTCCTTCCCACGCGCGTAATAAATGTCAGTGGTCATACTGCACAGCTACAGATCAATGAGACAGAAGCTCGGGGAACATACCTCGCCTTGAGCTACTGTTGGGGTAAACCGGACCCGAATATGCAGAGTCGACTATCAGAACTACGCCTAAATAACGGGGAACATCTCGTAAAGGAGATCAAACTTGAGGAGTTGGAACAGTCTGTCCAAGACGCAATACGCGTGACTCGAGAACTGGGATTTGCTTATCTCTGGGTTGATAGACTGTGCATCATCCAAAACTGCCTAGAAGATAAGAGACGAGAGATTGGAAAGATGGCGATGACTTATAAGAACGCTGCAATTACATTGGCTGCTGGGACTGCTACAAGAGCATGCGAAGGATTCTTAGGAAGCTTGCCTGGCCAAAGTCCTACATATGTGCCAGAGAATCAGTTCGACATACCAATGACGGATGGACGTGTTGGGACTGTCTATCTGTCAGGAAGCCCATATGAACCCCGCCATCCTCTTGACAAAAGGGGATGGACTCTCCAGGAGTATATGCTGTCGTCCCGTATGCTTATATACTCAAACTACCAACTCCTGTGGCAGTGCCAAGAAACTGAACTGCAGAGTGTCACCGGAAACAAGGAGGGTATAGAGTACCAGCAACATCTTGAGTCATTGCCCTGGGCTTCCTTCGATGAGGAGGGTGAACCATCCTACGGAACACATGATTCAGAGAAAGTCTATCTTTGGAAGACCATCATTGTTCAGTACACACAAAGGCAACTGAAGGACTCCGAAGATAGACTACCAGCAGTCACAGGTATCATAACCGAGCTACGAAAGGTCTGGCGAGACTCTCACATCTACGGTCACTGGGAACGATGGTTTATTCAACTTCTAGCATGGTACAAGCCGGATAACGGAAGAGTGAAGAAAAGACATACCAACAGAGCCCCTAGTTGGTCCTGGGTGTCAGTTGACGGACCAATTCGATTCGAAGACCCGATGGAAACTGAGGACGCAAAGATCGAGATTCTAACAGCAGCCAAGATTAGGCTCTTCTGCCGAATACTTCAGTACAGCGATATAAGCCTTCATAAGCGGTGCACGCTGTCTACAATGCTGGATCTTGTGGGGTCAGCTTCAGATGTCGAATTCGCAGGGCGGAAATGCGAGTATCTGCTCTTAGGTAACACCAGCAGTCATTGTCAGGAAACTGGAGTTGCTTTGATGATACTCAAAACGGCGAGTGGAAGTTACAGGAGAGTTGGGTTAGCTCTATTCGAGGATATGTCAGTATGGACTGGCATCAAGTTCCAGAGTGTTGATCTGGAGCCAAAGGAAAAGTAGCTCAGCCTTGCAAGTATGTTATATCTACCTGGCGCTGGTGAACCAATTGCTGCCGCTTCATTTCTCATTAAAAGGCTAGGAAAGCTTAGGGACTGTTTCCCCGACACTTGATCTTACCAGGTCGTAGATCAGCTGGTCAGGCCCTTATCTTTCAATGCAGAAGTTCCGTTATTTATCAAGGCACTGTAGCAATTACTCGGGAATTGTGGTATAAATGTTTAATTAGTGAGCCAGCTGTGTTACTTGCAGTCGGGGCCTGTGCCCGAGAGCCTATATCACCTCATGGAACCTCCAACTAGTTCCTTCGTCTCTATATCAATACCCTCTCTTGGCGTGTATCTTCTCATGCCTTCGACAGTCATTAATCCTAGCAAAGGCCTTTCCGCAAGTCACGCAAGCATAAGGCCTGTCCCCAAAATGACTCCGCTCGTGACTTTTGAGATTGATGTTTCTCGTGAAGGTCTTGTTACAAATCTGGCAAAAGAATTTACCAGAAACCTGTCGACGGCTCAAGGTCTCGAAGATGGCAGGCCCTTCGCTCAGTTCAGGATGGTAAATGTTGACATGTCGGTCCCTATCCTTGTTGCTTACGAAACCGAGAGGAGCAGCATTGCAGGATATAGGACATTGAAAAGGCCTCTCGTGTCGCTTTCCGTGATTATCTCGGTCGACGGTGTTATTGTAGCCAACATGGAAGAAACGACAGAGCGTACGATTGCACTTGTAGGGCTTTGAGCCATAATAGTCCTCAACAGTATCCTCATCACCGACTTTTGGGTGGTGGACAAAGAGAATTTCCAGTTGCGTTCTATTATCCTTAAGTCCATCCTCGATCCTTTTAATACCAACGGTGTTTCGTGTTGAGTAGTCACCTCGCTGGTGAGTGTATATGTGGTTCCACAGCAAATGAAGATCTTGGTAGAGTTCCAGGTCGATGAACTTCTCTATGTGGTCTTCGACTAATCCAGTGTGCTTAGTAGTAGTCAAATCCGGGCGATGAGTATTAACAAAATGCTTCAAGGCAGATGCGAAATCCACTGCGACCTCTTGATAAGTCTCGTCCGTAAACACTTCACTGCACTCCCTGATCAAAGAGTCAGTATGATGAAGCCAATGAGCACATGCGTAATCCTGGAATGAGAACCAGCCCAATTTCGCATGCTCGCTTCTTTGGGGCTCTCGGTAGTTGGCCTCCCGGGTGAAGCATGGGAGGGTTAAATATCTGAGGCACCTAGTAGTCAACTGACACTGGACCTGCTTCTCACTGATGTGTCTGTTCTCTATGATGTATCTGAAAGTCCCAACGGTTAGTCACTTGCGATTACCACTTCTTAAAGACTGACCTGCATGCAGTTGAATGGATTAGTCGAATATAGCCTCCGTCAAGAACATGAACGATGGAGCCGAGATACGTCTCTATATCTTGTCGTAACATATCGTTCTCAAAATCGACATGGAGCTTATGAGGGTCGAAGCATAAGATTGCTTGTATCTCATTCCATCTAAGTGGTCGTTTGGCACAAATGAGCCATCCGAATAGCAGTTTTGATCTCTCCCACCTCGCAGAACCTCCTGGTTGTGCCATGAGGCTAATCTTGACGGAGTCCAGCAATCTTTCGTACCTGAAATGGTAAGTTGAAGTCGAGTCCTAGTATCAGAGTACCTACATGTCTCCAAGCTTTGTTGGTAGTATCCCTTTCCTGAGCTCGGTGATTAAGTGACCTTTTGTATCCTGCTGCAAAAGGAATTCAATGGCCAGATGCGCGTAGAGAAATGAGTCTAGAATCTTGAATCAGCCAGAACTTTTAGTAGTGCGGTGTCAATTCATATTAACCTTGACTTTGATGACATATTATGCGTTCAACATCTGATTTATCAGCTTCAGAAAGACTGAAACCAATACCGTGTCTTGATTTCGAGAACGCTGGAAGCTTCTTCTGCACAAAAGCTCTAATGTCGTCGTGGTTGTCCTCGGGCCTGAGTGCTATACTGATGCAGTCATCTCCGGGTACATATTTCTTAGTATCAGATGTTTCTCGGCCGATGAATAAGACTCTCAGATGCCCCAACCTGATTTGCGTATCGTATGCTGACACTAGATCCTTGAAGAACTCGGCAGTTTGTTGAATCTCAGCTCCATGGCATTCATCTACTCCGTCTATCACTATGTAATGTCTCGCAGAGAACTCGATGAATGTCTTGAGGAGCTTTTGGGCCACCTTTGCATCTATGAGGACGGAGCCTCCACTGGCGACCTTTTCCTGGTAGCAGTATGGGACCATGTAGTCCTCGGCTTCCACCATCTGCAGGAGTATTCCCTTGAGGATATCAAGATGGTTTCTGTGTTCAATGTCATTCTCTTGGCAGTAAAAGTAACATGTTTTACTGGTCTCTGGAAATGAGGGCATGGTATTCTGGAGTTTAGATGATTTCAGTTCATCAACTATTAGTGATGCCAGTATCGTCTTGCCTGGACTCGTCAGCATCTTCTTGAAGATCTCGGGGTAATAGTTACCATATCCAACGTTCCCATGTAGCCATATGGCGGAGTGAGGAGGGTGTTCCTCTCCCATCCACTCTGAAATATCGCTGTAGTTTCGGAAAAGCCAACGGCCACTCTTAGGGCAGATCACCATCTCGCGAAATTCGTTCTGCAATCGTTGCATCTTGCGAGAAGAGGTGATCCATTCAGTCACTTCATACTTTCTCTTACGACGTCGGTCTTTTTCGTCGCTCTCGAAGTTCTTCCAGTCTGACTTGACGCTATACGAGTACTGCTGGAAGGCCACATGAAGGACATCATAGTCTTTGGAATTAGATCGCTCTGTGGAGATATTGTGACTGGAAAGCTCACCTTGTATAGAACTGTGTTCCTTAATGAACTTCGCGTGTGAGCCTAGAGAAGCAGATAATTTTGAGAATAGACCACTTGCGTCATCCCAAACCGATCTCTGAAGCCGCTGCCATACTTGGATACGTCAGCCGAGTGAGACTCGTCTTTACAAAAGGGATCTTACGCTTAGCTGTAAGTGAGAAAAGCCTGTATGCTGTGGAATGAAACCGCTGTACATCATTGTAGATATTGACTATGCACTCTATGGCGGGCGGAAACCTTTCGTATAATCCCTCGAATTGAGTCAAGGCCAGGAGTTGGGCTCCAAGAAGTCCGTAAACGTCGAGCACTCCGTCAAAAGCCCTGTCAGTGGTGTTGGTACTCTGTGAGTGTTTAGCTGAGTCCCGTGCATGAACTAGAGACGAATAATCACCCTGAGGAAGAACCTCACTGAGCCCCAAACGATTGACATTATACCTTTAGTGCCAGGGAACTCAAGGCGCAAGAGGACTTTCTCGAACTCTTCCATGCCGTCGAGAAACATCCGAAGTCGATTCATGTCCATCATGTTGTTTATTTTATCTCGCAACGATTGAATATCCCGGATTTCTTTTCGCATGTCTCCAATAGTCGTGTTTTCGAACTCTTCTTCATGGTGGGGTTTCAGGGATCTTCTGAACCCTTCAGCTAATTCATAGAGCCGGTCCATGGTGATGAACAATTGGGTGACAGTGGCTAAAGGATTCAGAGATCCAACGTTGATAGACCACTGTCTTGATGAAAAAAACAGGGCAGCTGGTGGCGACTCGAAGTGAATCGGCTGCACAGACAGCACAGGACCAGCTGGCGGTGAAGGACTCAAGAGGCAGCCCAGCTGCAGTGAGGAACGCCTCGAAATTGCCTTGCTGGGAGCCTGTGATGGCGGTGTTGGATTTTCAAGCCTTACCATCCAATCCCTGGGCGATACCACCGCAGAGCGAACCAAATATGCTGACATGGGTTGCCTTATTGGCCAAGCGGGCTGCAGTTATCTGAGAATAGAGGTTCTGATTCGACGTTGGGTCACCGGCTTCAGGGATCTCCTGCATAAGACACGCGCTAACACAGCCTGATTCTTGTATTTTCCGTGTCAGCACGAACGCCTTCAAAGTTCTCATACTTCAACACTGCATGGTTCACAATCAGATGATTTCCGCTTCATTCATGATATCGACAATATGTCTAACTTGCGTGATCTTCTGAATCCCGTAGGTGACGACAGGCACCATGTGTCTCACCCTGACGACGGTCTGGGAGTAGACCAAGACCCAGATCATTACATGGGCAATGCCCCTACTTCTGTTGGACTCAACATCAACGGATCGGTTTATGAGACCTCGCAAGCCTTTTGGGGCGCGGTGAATGGAGACTTTACCGACAATTGCCTCCAGTCCAATCTTACAAACACTCTAGTGTAGGTAGCCTTATATATCGATTCAACTTACGACTGAAGATAGAACATAGCAATCCTTTGTTCCCAGAGCATGATGTCTCTGCATACCACTATACTGAAAATAATGTTCTACACATTGATCCACAACTTGGGATGATAGATTTTGATATGGGCTTGGACATGAACAGTTTTCAGATGCCACCTTATCCAGATGAACAAGAAAACGACCCTTCAGATGTGTCTACTACACTCGGAAGCTTCCAATTCCTTCAATTACCCACCGAAAGCTCTCGAGAAGGGTCAGCTATGACACCAGAGCTTTCTGTGCTAAGTCGGTCAAATGCAACACCTATAACATTACCGGACGATGAAGACGTTATAGTTCACTACGGCATGGTAATAATACACGTCTTCAATTATATTCGATTACCCGGGGCTAATGCTAATTTATCATAGCTTCATAACATCGAAGTGAAATTAGTACCTGATGACATGTCATCTATAGATATAAGACTGGCAGCAGAGGCCTCAGCGTATCAATACTTTACACCAACGGAGTATCAGAAACAACTCATGCTTCGTTTCCCTGGCGATGGGAAGCATTTTGGGCATCTCCCTTTAGCGGCAGGCCAAACTCTCCTACCTCTGATGATGCAACCATCAATCGATATTGAGCCACTGGCTCTAAAACACGATCTGAGAGAGGTCATAAGCCGCGCAAACAAACCAGCGGATGCCAGGGTGAAAGTTGATATAAATATCTATGGTCTACGATCTAAGGCGTTGGACGTTGGCCAAAGGCTTTCCAATGGAAAGCTGTGGCTTCAGAGATCTAGCCACGGAAGACGTGACATTACTTATGAGAATCCGCACTTCTTGAACATTAGTAATCATGATACCGGGGCTGATGAAGTCCAGAATACGCAACAGGCTTCTAATGATGGCGCCCCTAAGGGAATGAGCAAGGAAGATCGACTTCGGAAGATGGTGGACGAGGTCTACAAGACTGTCGAGAACAACCGCGAACTTGAGATGGTTGAAGGTGGTGACAGGGTGACCCAACAGCTGTTAAGGTAACGTGCCCGAACTACAGACCAGTTGGCCGTGGAGTTAATAGCGCAATAGGCATCAGAAAGAAGCCCTAGGATTCATGCTTGAGAGAGAGTCTGGGCACATCAACGAGAAGTACAGGCTTTGGGAAGAGATCGAGCATGGAGACGGAAAGGTCCAATACCGACACAGAATCACCAAGAGACGCAAGGATATACGGCCAGAGGAGAAAGGCGGTGGCATTCTTGCCGACGACATGGGAATGGGAAAGTCCCTTTCCATTCTCGCCTTGATTATGAAGACTCTTGACAATGGCCAAGAGTGGGCAGAGGAGAGAAATGCGGAGCACAAAAGCCGGAGATCTCTCAAATTCTCTCGATCTACTCTGGTTATAGTCTCAGCAGCCTGTGAGTCACTTCCTATCGTTGGGCTTGTTTCAGCTACTGACATAACTCAGTATTGGTGGATGAGTGGATGAACGAAGTGAAGAAGTAGGTGTCAAGAGACCCCACTCGGAGGGCATTTCTGACCATGTACAGGCACCTAGAGAACGGTATCACGGTGGTCAAGTACCATGGCGAAAATAGGCCGAAGACCGTTGAAGAGCTCGAAGACACTGACATTGTAGTGACAACATATCATACACTCACTGTCGAGTATCTAGTAGGGAAGGGAAAGAATTCGCCGCTATACCATTTGGGCTGGTATCGAATAGTCCTTGACGAAGGTGAGCCATTGATCCGCAGTGGTTATTGAGACATCTAGCTAACCGGGAAACCTAAAGCTCATATCATCCGTCGTCCATCCACGAAATTCTTCCAAGCGTGCGAGTATCTCCACGCCAACTCTCGGTGGTGCCTCTCTGGGACACCCATCCAAAACAAGCTCGCCGATATTGGCTCACTGTTCCGCTTCATCCGCGCCGAGCCATTTGATAAGGCGTCTGAATTTAGGAAGTGGATAGAAACGCCATTCGACAACTCGTTCGATGACCCTGAGCTTGTAAGGGATCGTCTAGTCCTGCTCCTCGAAGCATTGTGTCTACGCCGAACTAGAGAGGTCCTCAACTTGCCAAAGACACGGCAATTTGTTCGACATTTGGAGTTTAGTCCGCAAGAACGAGATCAATACGACAAAACAAAGGCTGTAATCCTACGCAACATGCAGCATCGCATGGGTGAAGTCACCAAGAGCTCCCAGTTCGGTATGTTCCAAATGTGGCTTCAGCTTCGAATTGTCTGCAACCATGGGACATATCAAAAGCTCTTCTCCTGGCACCGAAGAAGCCTGTTGGAAGAGCGAGAGGCAATAGTTGGAACAGCAGGTCAATATGGCGAGATAGCCTGCGTGGGGTGTGAGCAGCCGATGCCGGTACTTGGATGCGACTTGACCAAAAGAATGTTTGACGATAACTGTTCACACATTCTGTGCTCGAAATGCATTGAAGAGTCAACAATGTCCCTACCCGAGACTCGTAACCGCTGTCCGATCTGCATCAGATGGTACAAAGAGCCTTCAAACCCTCGAGATGGGCAGGCTCTGGCAGATAGTGAGAGACCTAAAAAGCGACGAAAAGCCACTGTGGCAAGAGATGATGACGAGAGCTACTTCAACGAGCAAGGTATTTCAACCAAAATACGAGCTCTGGTTGAGGATGTGCAGAAAGATCTTTGGATCACAAAGAGGTATGGCAACCTCGAATTCCACTTCTCTGCTGACAATGCACAGTATCATATTTTCCTGCTGGACACGAACGCTGTATTTGATATCTAGACACCTAGAGCAGGCTAAGATTCCATACCTTCAGCTCGACGGTAATAGTCCTCTGCCGCAACGACAAGCCACGCTCCTCAAATTTGAGAGCGAGGATGAGACGCCTGTTCTTATCATGACAACAGGGACCGGGGCATTTGGGTAGGTCAATTACTCTTGCAGTGGCATCCGTAGACTGATATTATTCTAGGCTGAATTTGACATGTGCAAATCGAATCTTCATCACAGAACTACAATGGAATCCCAGCGTCGAGAGCCAAGCGATTTCGAGAGCCATTCGTCTTGGGCAACGTAGTGAAGTTCGAGTTACAAGATATATCATCAACAATACTGTGGAAGAGGTACCAAGTTCGATTGATAGATATGGATCATGACTAACAGGTGCAGGATATACGTCAACAACAGGAGTACAAGAAGCAAATTGCAGCACTGGGCTTCGAAGAAGAAATCTATTAGATACCGTCTATGCTGATCTTATGATGCCGAAAGGACACTTAGTGCATTGAATGGGGCTCCCAGGTAGCATCTACGGACAAATACCTGTCATAACCTTCAAGGGACGGACTATAATTGCACTGTTGCAAGATGGTTCTAGCCTTCTAGGACTTATCACTTATAGATATCCAGCCAATCTCCACAAAAAGGTTATTAATTAAAGTATGAATTATATAGACTATTTTGAAGTGGAATTATTTTATGACTGTGTTTAGAAGTCTTTGCTGTTTCATACGTGTGAAGGGAAACAGGGAGACTTGGGAGCGGGCTAAAATTGCAGTGAAGGAGAAAGGACGGGCCAACGCACACCGGAGAGCCTCATAAGCGCCGTCTACAGAGGGTATTGGCTACCCTACAGAGTACATGATTAGCCAATTGCACATTCCAAGACATCCCTGTCCACTGCCGAGCTGATCGAGTTTAGCGGACCGGGTGTTGGCCTAAGGACGGGTTCATTTTTTTCTTTTAAAATGAGATAATTAGTATTCCCTAGACCTTGACTCTTGATCTCATTTATATAAAACGAAAAGAATTTACAATATCTTAGTTTTCTTTAATCGAACTGTTGCTCGTTAGCGAATATTGAAACCGCCGTGGACCCTGGATTACAATGGCTAATCTGGAAGGCTCCGGAGCGTGTTAAAATTGCAGTGAAAGAGCAGCCATAGGCCATTCACACCACGCATAGCATGCATTTGCAGTAAAATGGCCTCAAAGATGCATGTAGTTGGATCTTTACCGTCTGATTGGCTTGGCTGACCTGGGGAGCTCCAAAGCGTGCTAAAATTGCAGTGAAGGAAGGGGCCTCTTCACTTTTGGTCTTGCGGCATCTTCAACAGTTAGAGGGATTTATGTAAGGTTAGGCCACCTAGGGTGTCGGAGGTGCTCTCATTTTATTCTCCTGTTTAGGCCTAGCCTCGTCCCCACTCTTGATTAGCGTTTATGGAGCCAAAGCTCTCCGACAGATTCCCCGCAACGTCGGCCATAGATTCCCGGGTCCTCATTGACTCGATGCTTGCAAAATTCTAAACCCAGAGGAATTTCCCCTTTGCTCTTCCCAGCCACGCAAGTACCAGGTGTTATCTTCCCCTGAGATACCGAGTTTTGTGCGCCGAGCGTCGATCAGCTGGGCTCATCTCGGCTCTATCCGATGCCTGCGATGCCGCCCAAGAAACGTGCATATGTACCAAAGACGAAGGGTCAGTACAACCTCACTTCTTCTTGGCAAGGTTTTAACGTGTCACTAGGTTGTCATGAATGCTCGAAACGACGTATTCACTGTGATAGGAACGAACCCAGTTGTAACAAGTGTACTTCCAGAGGCTTGAGTTGCAGTGGCCTCGGCATTCGACATCGGTTCAACAATGGTGTTGCTGCGCGAGGAAAGTGGGCTGGCAAGACTATCGACAGGGTTTATGAAGAGTATGCAAGAACCAGTATCCGTTTCTGAATAATGATGCTAATGATATGCAAAGGAATGAGTGGAAAGTCTCGCCGGCTGACAAGGACACATCAACATCATCGGCATCAAGTTCAGCCGCAGACACAGACCCGGAAACCACAGAAACTCATCATGATGATGATCAACAAGACGACGATATCGAGTATATCACATCGGACAATGAGGTCTATGACCTTGCGCTAGCAAACTCACAATCACCTGTAGACCGTGAGGTTTTCATGACACTCTTCTTGAAAGGGGTTCCGGATAACCTGCCAGCGTGGAAGCGGAATCTATTCATGACATGTAAGTCCAGACTCCAATTCTTTCCTCCAGATACTTACACATCATAGTCTCGCGCTGCATATCAACGGAGATGGTAGCCATAGACGGCCTCCACAATGACTGGCGCCACCTCCTTCTTCCCCTCGCTCAACAAGATGAGCTCGTCATGGATGCCGTCCTCACTGTCTCGGCTTTTCACTTCCACATCAACAAGCTCGACAATAATTTCAAAAAGAACCAGAAGCAGTACTCTCCTTTCGGGACAAACACATATGACTCTTACGTGCCAGATCCATATCAACTTCTGGGCCGAACGCTTCAGGGTCTACGACAACGTCAAGAACTTGTATCCAACAACCAAACTACCCAGCACTCTGTGCTAATTAGTCTTTTACTATTGATGACATCTGTACTTGTCACAGGTGGTTCGGACTTTCCTGTTCTTCTTCGGATGCTTGAGTCAGCGCTGGACGCTATAGGAGGAAAGGAAGGGCTGGGTACTGGCATATTGGCTGGTTTTATCATGCGTGAGCTTCACAAGTAAGTCCACACAACTTCACCTCGAAGAATCACAGACATTCTAACAATATGATAGAATCCGAGTATATGCTGCTCCACATCTCGGAGAAGAAACAGGTCTGCAGACGATCTCATCACAAGCTCGAACAGACCAACTTTTCGGCTGTCTCAACCACTGTCTCCAGCTCTATCCAGAACATGCGCCACTCTTCTCGCAAGTCTCAAGTCTAGTCTACCAAGCTCGAGATATCTATCTCCAACAAGTCCTCTCCGACCATACCTCCAACTTCTTCGATTTTGACCCTATACCCACGAATCCTGAGTCGGTAGCACGTGTGCAGCGCTTCATCGAAGCCCTCGAACAATTTCCAGAAACTTCCCCAGTGGCGCATATGTTGGTCTGGACGACATTTGTGGCGGCGTCGGATGCACAGCTTGAAGAGCACAAGGTGTATTTCGAGAATGTTTTAAGAAGACACCATGCGAGAAGTGGATTTGGGAATTTGTTGAAGGGTATCGAGGCGTTGAAGAGGATGTGGAGTAGAAAGCCTGGAGAGAGATGGACGACTCTTCTACCACAGACAAAGGTTCTCGTTGCATGAAGTTGGAACTTCGGGTCAAGATCACGAAAAATGGCGATTGGAAGACTTGGTTTTTGATAATACCCTAATTTCGGTTTCTTCACTCTGATATAATTTGAATTACAATTGCTAAGACGATAAAGATGAAGGTTTTCAATGAAAAAATTAGCTCGTTTCTTCCGTGAGCCGTAAACCACCGAATCTTGCTGAGTCCGAAAACAGCATGCTGATGGATTCCTTTGCCGCCGTCCCCACCAAACATAGGTATCTTCATTAAAAGTCCTCCACCCGATAGACCTGGTACGGACATTCTTCATACGGATGCGCCCTACAAAATCAGCTATAATCCTCCTCATAAACTTGAGAACTTACTCTTTCAACGCCGCGACAGCCTTCCGCACCGTTTCCTCCCCAACAATCAACGTCTCAACCCTAACCTCGGGCGTCTCCTCCAACTCCAACCTTACCAATAGCCGGATTCGCCGCGTCTCCCGGTCTAAACTGTCCAATCCCCGACGTCTGCCACGCGCACTCAGTGTAGCCGCCAGGACCGGGATAGCGGCCCGCGCCGGCTTTGAAGATGGCGGCTTTGCATGCGGAGGCGTTGGCGGGTGGGACGTAGAAGACGAGGCTGAAACGGCGTGGTGATGCCATGGTGTTGCGAGATGATCCGGGACCGGGAAGAGATTTTGCTTCTGGTGGTGGTTCGAGAACGTCTAGGGAGAGACCAATCAGTGGAGTTGCGTTGAGAATGATGTGTATCATGTGACGTTGTGAAACGGAAAATAATCTCGCAGGCTGATCTGATATCTGCATCTCGGACAACGCCGATGCGATATATTACATGAAAATGTTGACGTCAGAACCGGAATCGTTGCCGGTCAATATCAAACATTCTCAACAGCACACCCGAATATAGGATGAGAATTATGATATTATTTTCTATGAAAACACTTTTGAGCTGCTTTCATCCATTATAGCCGACCATGCATTTTCCACCTCGCTTGGAATGCCAATGGTTGATTTCGCTCTAATAACTCCACCTTGATCGCCAATGATCCTGTCCAGAAAGCGATCCATAGACCAAAGTTCCCTTCGGACAACCTTCTTAGGCAGCGTCTTTTCTTGTTCAACCTCTCTTGGTTGGCTCAGCCGTGGCCAGCACGAAATATGCACGGTATCATTCTCGTAGACTTTTTCAAACGAAGATATCGTCCGGCTGCTCATTGCCGGGTCCTGCACAACAACCATAGATCTTGGACATCGAATACCGCTCTCCTCCAAGACTTTTTGTGCCTCTGATGCATCTGCTCCGCAGTTGTTCGAGCGATCAGATACCAAGATCCGGAAGCCCTTGTCTTGATCCCCATTTTGGTCGATCTTGAATTTATAGAAGTGTTCTGCCATGACTTTCAGAACCTCGCCTTCAGGCTTGCCATTTATTTTGTCAAATATCGTGCAATATCTCTTGCTCGCCCTGATAGCGTCGTAAACGAATGGTGTACAAGGTCCGATGCCTCCACATAGCACCAGTACTGTGTTTGATTCCCGTTCCTCGTCTTGACTCTGCTGCTGCACTGCCCACTCAAAAACTGCCTCGGGTATCGACAGAATTGCTGAGGCGCAAAGAACGACGACATTCGTGGATTGACTCTCGGGATATGACTTGTGCTCGTGGTTGCGTTGCAGTGACTGGAGATATGAGTCTAATTCTTTGGCGCTGTAAATCTGCTGTAGAGCCAGGAACCGTGAGATGATACCCGCCGGTTCAGACCACTCATTTGGCGTCTCAGTCGTTCTTGAAGGCATTATGATAAATTAAACGATGGGAGAACCATCACAGCAGACCGAGCACACCTGAGAGGGGCTTGGGCACACTGATATATCTCGGTGAGTAATAGCCCGATTCTTCAGCCTCCATCCCCGCTCAGAAACTCAAAAACAGATTTCTCCGCTTCAGTGCCCATCAAAATCGAATTAATGGATGGTCTCTAATAGTATCAGCCAGTAGGAGATTTTTCTTTACACACAATTCAATCACTAATCTTATCGCAGCCAGAGTTACTAACACGAACCGTACGTAACGTGGATCGTCTATGCCTATTTAGGAATACCACAAACATGGACATCTCAACGTTACGTCAAATGATTCATTTTTTTGGGACTCTGTAGTAATCAGATTATCAGTCATTGCTAAGTCCCATCAACAATAAAGGTTTTATGTTTTCCCATATCTCGGCAGCTTTTGATAGTAAGCAGCCCAACATTCGAGATATCATGGAAAACGATCAACTGGTTTAGGTTGCACAAGGCTATGAATTTATTATGACGGAGACATGGCTATAAAGGCAAGAATGAAGTCTGCGTGGTGCAAGCGACGTAAGGTGGAGTATATAGATAGTATCCACAATTCAATGAAGCTATCCGTCAACAGTAGCGTCACTCAGTTTCTATTCGGCCGGCCCGCATAAATCTGGGCTATCAGGTTGAGAATTCCTAGGATAAATGCTGCAATCGTGACATATTCGAGAGTTCTATCACGACGTATCCTCACTAGCTCTTCCTGCTCACAACTTATTGAAGTCAATTTAGCCTCCAGTTGTTGGTAGGCGAGCTCAACGTCATGCAGCTGACCACATAAATGTTTTGTGTGACGAAGGAGTTTTTCCACGCCACCTGGCTTACTCCCATCTGCAAAGTCACCGCCGTTGGGAACATCCTCAAGGTCCTTTCTGGGATCATTTGATAAGAATTCTTGAACATTACGTGTCAGAACTGTTATCGAATTGAGCACTTGACGGAGGGCTTCTTTTAGCCGACGACTGTTGTCTGCGAATTCATTCGGTTGTTTAGCGCTCCTCTGGGAGATAGTCAATACTTGTCCACGTCCTGTTTGTCACTACCATGAATTTGCTAGAGAAGAGACTTACCGATATATAACGCGCTTGTCTCTTGACAAAGTCCTGGAATACTTCCAAGATTATGATGTGCTGGTCCAGCGCACGATCGAGACTCAAAGTCATTGTGTGTAGGAAAAAGGTTCGGGGGGAGTGTCTGAGCATTTCTTCAGGTGATTTAGAATCGCTTTCAGAACCAGATTCGTTATCTTCGAAGTCAAATCCAAAAATGGATATGCTCGTGTCACCGTCTTCGAAGCAGTATACGTCCCAGTAATCAATACTATGTACAGCGATCCCAAATGAGATTACTGATTCACAGAGACTGGCTTGGCTATCTTGGGGAAATAAAGTCCCCGAATGGCTTTCGGCAAGAAAGGAAAGGTTCAATCGAGTTCTGAATGGCTCTCCCGTCTTGGACATGGTTCGGGGGTCATTATAGCCTTGAGAAGTGAGTGTAAAGAAGGGAAATTGAAACCTGAGATGATGCTGACGTGATCCCCACCATTGCTATAATGAATGCTTGTTAGTCAAAATGCGTCATAATTTTGGTTCTATATTAACTCACAGTTTCATTGATCTGTATGTACGGGTTAATCTTTGTCGTCACATAGGACATAATCATTGGGCGGAGAATGGCTACTTGGCGACAGGACATGGTCCTGATGAGAGCCATGATACTAGCCCCATCTGGGTTATGGATGTAACTATTTCCAGCTGTCAGCCCAGTGACATGTTACGATGTCTATTCGTTGCGTACATTCGTCTGAGTTGCTTTATCAAGGCCGGGCCTGGATCTGGTCCTATGTGATGAAATCGCTGGGAAATAAGTCTCAAATTCTTTCTCCATTTAATAAGAAGAATTTTTGAACACATACCTTCTCTTTCAAAATCTCGTTTAGCCTGAGGCTTGATGCAAGTGGTTTGTCTCGACTGGTGTAGGAAAGTGTATTCTGGCACCAACCTACATCAGTGACAACCGCGTAGTACGGAATTTCTATGCTTGAATCCACGGCCCTGGTATCTGAGCTGGCGTATGGGCCTGAGCTCTGCGGAAGAGATACGAACTTGTCCAGGGCGAAAGAAGCACCACAGCAAAAGTCTTGTATACGCTCTATGCTTCGTTCTGTAAACCTTGTATACGGGTGGCAAAACAGAAGGGTTGGAACCTCTACTTCATCATCGAGCACTCCCGCTCCTGCCTCATTCAAAGTTTGCAGGAGTGAAGTGTCCTCCTCGTCTGGACAAAAGGGTGTTTGAAACCTTCGGAACTGGCTGCTGTGGCTTCTCGGATCTTCTGGACGCTTCCACATCTGTGCGAGTGGGTAGGATCCCAGAGAGCGCTTTGCAGCACCAGAGTGAAAATGAGTGTGCGCAGCGGCTGAGTGTAGTTTATTAGGATAAGGCCTGGTCTGAGTTGTCATGGTATCCTCAGATTTGTCGCGAGGTGGCAGGAGAAGGTTCTGCGAGGGTAGAGTCACTGTGGTTGCATTAAAAGCAGCTCGGATTTGTTCGATAGTGTCTGAAAGTGGAACAACGAAAACATCGCCAATAATGTTGGATCCGATAATATGGCCATATATATCGAACGTAATCTGGTCAACGACGATTGAGCCGCACTCTCCTGGCTCGAGACCTGAAATATAGATTTAGTCATAGTTGAGCAAGACCCAGACACATTTCTCACCTTGATCGGAATCTAGTATCATTTTCCAGGCTCTACATGGACTTCGATCTTGCAGTGGACCAAGCTCACTGAGGCCACTGAATAGGCGGCCCTTTCTTGTGCCATTTATCTCCGAAATCATGTACACCGATGTGGTATGAGACAAAGGTTGTTTCGATACTTGACGAAGGAGAACGGGGCTCGACATAGAGTCTAGGGTGATCATGTTAGGTAGTTGGAAGCTCCCTGAAGAGCTGTTCAGTTCGACGAATGCCCAGTCCAGGTATGGTGCTGGGGGATCCAAGGTATGTGGGAGAGGAATGGGTTAGCCCACTAGGCACTCGGTAAGACGAGATTGAGGGCTGTCCTTCGTAGACGACGCATCAAAGCTCTTTTCTGTTGCACTCTCATTGCCGCTCTGGCCAAAATCCGAATTCTGTTTTTCTTGATCTGGATGGGGACTCGGTGGAGCGGGGGAAGTGTCCTGACGCGTACTTGTCGATTCCTCTCTGGAGCTGCTGCGATGAATTGGCTCATCATCACTAGTGAAAAGCGAGTTCCCATCTCCCAAACTATTATTGAAGAGATGGTCGACAGTCACCATATGATTTATGCCATTGACGATAAATGTCAGGCCGATGGTGGCTATGCGACCCTCATACTGGACGAGAGAACCACACAGTGTATCGCTGGATAAGTTGCTGAGTGCTACTGGGCTATATGCCGCGTGTCGTATTATAGAGTGATATGCGTGCGATAAATAGACAAGACGGAACGACGGTTTCGCCGATGGAAGATCATGATGTAACAGGGTAGGCCAGGTTGAGTCTTTGCGACAACAGAGTGTCGCAGCGTGCTTGTTAAAGAGCTCTCTCAACATCTTGAGATCTCTTTTTCGACACTCTATAAGTATGGAGGGCAAGGCCGTATCCCTCGAGTCGCCAATCATATGGCAACTGTAGATGATATGTCGGCCACACATACGAAGCTCATTGTGCTCAGCGACGACCTTCCTTAATTCATTTGTGACGTATCGAAACCTGTTTTGGAACTCTTCTGCTGAGCAGGTCATCGAAGACACCGGAGGGTCGTAAAAGATCATATTGCGACTTTGAGGCAGCGCCTTGACGCCTGTGTTTGTCTGTTGGCGGGGAGAATCTGCAATGGGTGGTATGCCAGTGTGATATGAGGATCGCTGAAGCACCTGAGGTGCTGCCGCGCGCTGTTCAACAGGCTCCGATTATGTCGGCTGAGATGATAAGAATGCTTGAATCGCGACTCTCGGGTGCGATTGTCTCAGGCTCTGGGAAAAGTGTGTTCCGTGAATATTTATAGGATCTTGCAAAGGCTGGAGTGCCTCGGAACGTTTCTTCTTCCGAAACCCCTTCTCAAATAAAGCCTTTAACTTGAGAGCAAGTTTATCCTTAAAAGAAGCGCTCTCGCTACTTGGGAGCCCCCATACCATGGCATGGACGCATGTCTGATTTCTGGAAGCTGAATGAGGTCAAGGAAAGATGCTCAGATATCGATTGCTGAGGGAGCGACGTATGGTGAGTCTCCACCATCTTGGGCTTTGAGGCTCAACGAACAATTACATTGTAATTGTGGTTATGTATTGATACCCAACGAGGCTTGACGGGCGGCCAATCGAATAGTGAAACATGTCCGCGGTCAGATTAGGATTTGTGGTCCTCGAGGCAATGCTGACAGGCGGACTGGGTGAACCTTGGAGTGGTGGTATGAAGTGCAGGTAGCATTTCCGCCGTTGAATATTGGCCTGAGAAACGAATATTTAATATCCTGATCCTCGGGAATCGCGACATATTGCTCAATCCATTTTCCTTGTAGCGAAAATGAGACTAACAACACCCGATGAGCAAGATGAGATTTCTCTCAGACTTCTCGGAAGAAAGGGCAAGTTTGAAGCCTACTTCACGCTCTTCGATGAACTAGCTCTAAGGGAAAGCACATTTAGTTGCAGTTATGTTTCCTCCTCACCAACCCATCGGCATGTACTATCAACTGCCATCTTGCTTAGAAATAACATACAAAAGACAAAAGAAGAGACCATGAACCAAATTTCTCATGAGAACGAGATGGTTGGAGAGAACGTCGGTAACATCATCAACAGGGCAGTACAAGCAATGGTGATGATTGACTCGGCAGCTCAAGAATGGCACCCTTCAAACTTCGTTCTTGGAGGATACCGGCCTATTTCCTGGCTATCGCAAGAGTCATTTGTTTCATTCATCGAACGATCAATTCCCCGTGCCCCTGATCAATCGTGCAACCGGTTTGAAGACATCATTGGTCACAAGTCAAAACTCAAAGCTTGGAAGCTGAAGAAACGGCTGGGGATTCGCTTTTTGCCAACAAATGACCTTTCATGTCACCTCCTTTTTAACGAGAAGGATAACACGCTCTAATATTGACGACAGTGGAACTCTGCCGCCCCAGCTTCTGTTGAGACGTTACATTCGTTGCAAGATATCCTCTTCCCACTCAGAGATCATCGCTCCGAGAAGATCCTCCGGAAACTGATCAGCAGAAATGGTTTTGACCCTGAATGCTGCGAATACGATGGCTATAATGTCTTCCACAAGGGGATGAGATATATGTACTGGGGAGAGCGGATTGCCAGGTTGTATGAGCTTGCGAAGAAACGGCCGCCACGAAAAAAACTGGAACGTTGGTTTGACCGTAGAAGTACCGATGGTAATGCTTTCTCTATTGCTCTGCTGGCTCTTGGTATCTCAATATTGGTTGGGATTATAACCATCTTGATGAGTGGATTCCAGTCGTGGATTGCATGGATGGCTTGGAAGTACCCCGCAGAAGTGCAGGCGTAGGTCTGTGCAGACTGTACATTTTTAATTTGTTTCATTTAAATGCTGTTGCTACCATAATTTAACTTTACTTTCCAATCAAAAGCAACTAAGAAGGCCACCAGAAGAAATGCAAGGCTGTACATTGTAGTGCCGGCTATGTCAATCTACAGATTATCAATGCAGTAACCGCCTCATCCCCGTGTTGGTCTCATCTTCCTTTGTATTTGAGGCTTACCCCCTGCAGTGACTTGTAGCCCTCCACTCACTTCGTCGGCTTCGCCTGTGTTCTATGGCCTGGCAATACTGGGCTGTCAAATAATTTCAATTGCTCGCTCGCTGTCCTTTTCCACCGCTCAACAAATTCTTACAGCGCCATAAATACATATATATATAAAAGCTTCAAGGGCTGGAGCATTCAGAGTCAGCCCTCTCATCAACCTGCTCAATGCGACCCGTCTTGACATCATAAACATATCCTGTAATAGGCACCTCCAAAACCAACGGGCTCTTGCGCAAAAATGCAACGTCATCAATAACACTCTGCCGCAAATCAGAGAACGGAAGAAACGCCATGTGATCCACGTCTTCCTGCAGTTCTCGTCTGATCTTGGACCGGAAATCTGTGTCGGAGAAGCTCTGCATGCCGCAGCCGGTCTAGAAGCGTGGGGTGTCAGCCGGGCCGGTCACTATCTCCATGGGGGGGCAGCTGAAAATATGGCCTTATGATATTGCCGTGGGAACGGAAAAATATCGAATAAAAATGAGATGGGATGGTCTTACATGGTGCATGACAATAATCTCACGCGTGCCCAGCATCTGCTGAGAAATCAGGATTGATCGCAGTGCTTCTACAGCACGACCGCCAGCTGTAAGTGTCAGCTTTGCAGGTGAGACAAGAAAATTGGAGTACGTACCATTTCGGATGACATGGGCATCGCCAAGGTCTAAACCCAGTACTTTCTCAACGTCCAATCTGCTATCCATGCACGCTACCACCGCAACCTTTCTGGGTAAATATTAGGCCCCCGATCCTAGGCGCGGGTATGAGATCACGTACCGACGGGGCGGAGATGGTAAGTGGGACTGGGTAAACTTTGCTGCATATCTGCGATTCGCAGCTTCAAAGTCAGACGTGACAGAGGGATAGAGAACGGGTGAGGACACGGGTGAAGTGTCAAGTGCAGGCATCTTGGTCTTGAAGAAGGCCATTGAGATAAATTGTGCAGATGGAGATATAAAAGCTTGTTTATCAAGGAGGGTCTTGTCTGTTAAGTAATGAATAAAGCCAAGAGCCAAGAGAATGCCAATTCTTGCGTTCCATGCACGACTTCTTATCCTCGAGCCAGCACCAATATAAAAAACCCTCCGTTTCACAAGACTCATTCCAGCTGGCCCGTCCGGAACGTCATCCCCAAACGGCGGCGCCCTCCGACCCCGAGATAAATCCCCGCACACACACCTTTTCTGCAGTAATATTGTCTGAGATTCTGCAGATGGTGTTGACAGATCATGCCATAAAAAGAAATGTTACCTGGCTGTCAGGTACACCCACGGACCGGATGTGAAAAAAGGTGGCAGCCATTAAGAAGCAGGCTATTGCATGCCATGGCACCATAATGGCTCGGCGATAGCTCACTTGACCTCGATCTACGACTGAAAAAAGAAAGTCCTTCGGAGTTCCAAGGAAAGGGCCACGACTAGTGAATTCGCCAAGGGTGTGTGTATGCTGACTATGATCCTTGGCTTTACTAGTCGGTTTGTTAGTGGTTGGGAAAATCTGGGGTAAAATGACTATGCCACCGCGTAGATCCCGGCATAACATCGTATCACTTTATCTGTGATAGCCAAGACGCTTTTCCTTTACAGTGGTGTACAAATGATACTCTGTTTTCTCTGGTTGTGTATATCCCCTCTTTCATGTAGTGAGAATAAAGTCGAAGAGGCCACTCTTTTCAAAAGTGAAGCTTGTTCGAGGTTCGCTGTCGATTAGCACACTACCACCGCGGGACTGAAAGGCTATCATCGGCCCGGCTCACGTCCTATACAGCAATCCCGGCGGTCTAGATGCGTATCTTATACATGGCTGCTGCAAAAATCTCGCAGCTGGATGTTGAAGATTCGAGAATAATCGCAGCGGGGGACATGAGCTGCACCCCGCGTATTAGCGTCACCGTTGTGAGCTGGTGTAGCCAAGGGATTTTACGGGATGATTATGCAAGCCATGGACAAGTGTAGCCTGGTCAATCTCACCACTCTTTCTCAAGATCCGTGCCGTAAAGGCCATCTGGGCGTTGAGAGGCTTGAAAGTGCCTACACTATTGGTTTCGTCGCTAGCACGACGTATGCTTCACCCCGAAAAGGCATGTCGATAGCAAGTACCGCTGTTAGATAACAGCTCACTTGAGGAGGGTGAATTCTGTACCACCAAAAAGGCGTAGCAAGCTGAGTCCGACGGGTTCCGAGCCTGTGCAGTAGTCAGATATCAAATCGAAACCGCTCGGACCAAGATACTTGACGTGTCGGACTGTCGATCAAGCATCAGGCTTTTACCAGGGTCGCCTCAGATCACCCGATCGGCCATCTTATTCCCCTCCATTTAGGCAGGTCATCAAAGATTCGAGAATGACAGCTCTATAATGTGGGTTGTTAAATACCGCTTATCGAACCACCCCTGCTTTCCACCAAACAAGCTTCTGATGTCGAGCGGACTCCAGTTATTCATAGAGCGGTAAATTTAATATCACCTGTAGTCCAAAAGCTTCGAGGGACAGAATACGAAAATGATTGAAGTTCGTTGGCTTAGGCTACCTGCCGTTTAGATACCATAGTGAATAAACGGAAACCAGGCCGATGAAGGCTCGATCTTGTGTCGGAGGAGGATAGCTAAGGAAGCCTCTCTAGACCATCTCTGACCCCTGGTTTCGACCCCTGACATGATTTTCTTGCTTACCCGTACGCTTCTGAATGCTTTGGTCGCAACTCTCCTCCATCTTGTCCTCGAAGATCTCGACATGCCTTGAGCCTTTGCTCTACTCCGAACTCGTCTTCTTTGCCACCTAACTCCTTGGACCACAGGCTCTCTGATAAGCAAATTGTTGAGAACATCATCGCTCACACCTCTGCTATGTCCTTCTTAATCCATCTTCTCAAGCCACTTATCTCTCAGTCGACGACTCCCCTCATGAAGCCCCCAAGCCACAGATTGATCTAATGTCCTACCATCTTTAATACCTTCATACACTACCTTGGCTATATCAACGCAAACTCTGTCATTGACCTCCCCAAGAGTACCTATAATATGTTGGAAGCCGGCAAGTTGGAAAGCGCTGATGAGACGAACGCTCTCGTCCATGAACTGCTCCTGTTGAATCCGGCCTGTTCCACAAGCTGACAGAGACGCTAGAAAAGGTGGCTGGTCTCCAAGATTCAGGTCCAGTAAAACGCCTACCCGCAGTGGATTCGTCAAGACATCTTCAAGACACAAATAGCTCCTGAGGGGGTCTTAAGGGTCAGTACATCCATGACCGGCAAATGGAAGAACTTGCACTGGCGAAGTTGGTCGATAACTGCTGCCTTTCGTCGCTCAGGCTCAAAAACCTCTTGTTCGATGAAGTCTGCAGATCGGGCGGGGTCTTTATGCCAATGATGGATAGGTATGTCTTGAAAGTGAGGCGATGAATACATTATTGTATGCGGGCGCTTATTCTCTAAGCCCCGCTTTTTACCACACTGTCTTCTTTCGCCAGCTTATAACCTCTTATCAAGATCTTATCCTCTTTTCTTCAATGCCAAATACCATGGAAAGACCTCAAGTTTGTCGTGAACCATCTTCGCCGAAGACGATCCCCATCCGAGTCATGGACTCTCGCCAGCGCGCTTCCTATTGGCAAGTTCCACAACTGTGTGAGCGCTTTTGCGCGCATGTTTGTCAATAATATCTCCATAATAGAGAATTTCCGACGAGTTGGATGGCTCGACCCAACATATGATGAGACATATCGCATCGAAAGAGCTTTGTACAGGTTTGAAGTCTTCCGCAACATCTTCAGCAAATCAAGGAGCATAGAAGAAGAGAGAAATGTTTTCTTTGCAAACTTTGCGCCATGGGAAAATGAGCAGCTGGGTTGCATTCATGATTTCCTCGTTCGGGCAGTCTCTCCAGGTATGCAGTTAGTTGCATCATGATAACGATGGCATCCAGTGCTAATCAATTTAAGCCTTTGATGACGTTGCCGAGCACGACATTACTTGGGGCGAATTAAGGGTTGAATATGGGGTTGGAATAGAGTCGCCTTACATCCAACATCTTCTTTCCCTTGGTTTAGAAAAGTTGCATCAAATCGTCACGGCAGAGACATATGAGGCGCGCCACAAGTTGCTAAATGACCGCCGCTTTAGTTGCCCACGAATTCGAACCGATTTTCTCTACGATGCGCTTGATAATGTGAACGAACCCGATATTGACGACACAGCCTTCCTATCAGACTTCACCCCAGAGGACGAGCGCAGCCATATAAGACCACCGTTCTTCGATGATCCCGACTCTGGTCCGGCCGAAATCTGGCGGTGGGCTCATCAGGATGAAACTAAACAACAGTTCGTCTATCAGAAAAGCCGAGGGCCATTGCGTGAGTGGGGATACGTCATGTGGGATTCGCGGCGGCTTCATGATTTGGGCATCCTCCAGAAGACCTTTGACACTGAGGGTGCTTGGAATGCGTCACGTCTGGACTTGGATCAACAGAGCGGACATCGAGCCGAAATGGCAATGTCATGGGAAGCGAGATCGAAAATATACATGGCTGGAGGACGAGGGTGGTGGAGTGTGGGAGATAATAGTAAAATTGTTTGGATAGGCGGGAAAGCCCCGCATGAACGCCCGTATACACGCGCTCATACCAAGCCGATTTCAGTTGAGGATGCTCGGGACATCCTTCAGATGATGAAGCTGCCGTCATCAGTAACCAAGTTTTTGGACCGTTAAGGTACTTAGGTAAGATCCCACCACGTTTGTATCGCTCAACAATGACTAATATGTGAACACTCACGTAGTATCACGATAGATCTCTATACGCCCAACATATTTCCCAGCGACAGCATCGCTATCACTAGGAGAAGGGTACGTACCGCATCAACTCATGAAATTCGGTAGCGCCTGTTGATACACACTAGCATATTTACAGATATCTGATTGGTACATTGGCAAATAAAGATCTGATGGCTTGCTAAATATAATCATTGGTCAAATGAGTGCAGTAGTTTGGCCTAGCGTTGACCCACCGGCGCTACCGAACTTTATGGGTTAATGCGGCAGTATGGAGTAATCTGGTTTATGTGAACCGGAAACCTGGCTGGCACTTGAGTAGGCGCTTCGATGTCTTGACAGATGATTAAATGGCGCGCGCTTATAAGACATGACCTTGCAGCCTGGGTCTCTAGATAAGGAGCATTAATAATCTGAGCCCATTCAATATAGTTACAAACCACGAGCCAAAGCAAGGTGTAGAAAAACATGCGCAGAACGGTATGACAACTGAAACTCCGTCTAATTCAAGAAAATCGCATTTCCGAGAACTTGAACCTCTTTCGTTCTGTCATACCCCGTCGCTAGAGGCGATAGAAACCCCGATGCCATGCCGGTGGTTAAGCATGAGACGAAAACGGTTTCTGCAGCGGGGGCGCAAGGGGGAAATGCGGCTGCTGCTATCAGAGAAGCTATACAGCCACAAAAGGAACCCACAAAGGTCACAGCTATACCAGAGGCCCCAGTACTCTCAATTTCAGGTAATGAACCTATGAAATCGAGCTGTGGGCTTGGAAATCCTGACTCCTCGTCGAGGTTGAACCAGACGAGATCCGTGCCACGATGTCGGCTTCCGGTGATAATGAGCGGAAATAGCTCTGCAGCGAAGACGATAGGCGTGTCTATCACAATTGGATAGTAAGTCGGAATAATGAGATGAAAGACGACATTGCTGTTGTCCTCAATCGTCGCAAGGAGTGCTTGTCTGTCCGCTCTCATTCTAACACAAATCGTGGCCAGATCATGATGATAGCCACCGAAGTTGGGACCGAGAGGATCCTCTCCCTGTCTTCTTTCAAAGTCTGGATACCAATCGGTATCAGGGTTCCAGACGTAGAAGAAGTGACTCTCTCCCTTCGTACGCCCCTCGAACGGGGCCATTTCGTTCCGAACAAATCGGTGGACATATGTCCCGAAGCCATCGTCGGCCCAGCCTTGAACCTTGGCTATGTTCGAAATCGCGAGCTCGTCTTTGATACCATCGAGGCTTACACCGATTCTCTTGATAGACTGCGCGATGTCCAAAAGAATAAGGGGCACAGCAACCGTAGCAGCAGCTTGGAAGGATGAAATGAATATCGGGGTGGAGTTGAATGCGTTGGTAACGAGCCGAATTTCTTTCTGATCGATAATCTCAAGAAGCTTGGGGATGGCCTCCTGCATTTCCTTGTATGTCATCTCCTTCTGAGCTGCGGCCTTTCTTTCTTTTAGTTGAGTTGGGATAGCAATCAAGCTCGACACAGCTTGTAGGCCATGTGTCAGAAGTATTCCAGCGAGTTTCCCTGCACTGATTGTGCTGATGAGTCTAACTGGGTCCATCTTGTCGGCGCGGTTAAAGACAGGGATAGTCTATTGCGTTGGAATGTTGAGGTCTGTTAGTGTCGTCGACTAGCTAGCTTTTTCCTTAGTGAGTTCAGGACGTCAAATTTGAACATTAAATAGATGCGGTTTAAAATGCCTTGTCAGTTTCCTCCTTTTCGTACAGCGCCTAGAGGGCCACGAAGGGGCTATAAGCGCCAGCCTCGCGCAACCTGGCCAGCAGGCCGCGGATACAACCCTCTCCAGGACTCTTATCATTCTGAACACTTCTAGCTGAAAGGCTTTTTTATTATGCTTGTGATTCGTTGGTTTTGAGTGAAATAACGGTGGCGGGCCATATGGGCCAACACTGTTCCTGCGCGCGATGTGTCTGGCTAGTGGCCACAACTCGGCCCCCAGAAACGGACGCTGGGCTCGCAAGGCATATTCTCTCCCACGGAAAAATGGAACTGATAAGGTTTGAGTAAGTACTGCACTTCCAGGTGTGGTCGAATGGTCACCTACAAGTTGACCGGGGAGGCTGAAAGCAAAAGCCGGCTGACCAACATCATGCAGTAATGCATTCATCAAGGAATCCCGGAACAACTACGTATTGGAGGCCTACAAACAGTTGATTCACACGTGTAACTATACCATTTGGATGCAGCGGGACTTAATTGTGCTTCCCAGATGCCAGCAAGTGACCTGCAAGACACGGAGCAGAAAACAGGCAACCATTATTCGTTTACCCTCGCAAGTCTCGAGGGCTCCAAATTATTTTTTTAACTAGTTTTCTCCGTGCACATGCCATGTTGACTATCAAGATTATCCATATCTGGGTAGACCCTGTTGCACGCCAGCTTGTTGTCCTTGATTCCACCCTTGGTTCTGCCGTAACGTTTCATTGTGCCAGTAATCATGAACAGCTTGGTTTTTATCCGCCATCCTGGGCCATATTGACTCTGGTAACACTGCTCCCGATGGCTGTTGGTGTCCTTCTAGTGATGCACTCTTGTCCGTCATTCTGTTCTGAGATCTTTCGGCAGCTCGCTTTCGCTTAGATTTTCGTCGTCGGTCATATAGAATGATGCTCACGATGAGAAGCAACACACCAGCTATAACAGTTAGATATGTTTTCATAAATGAGACGACTGTCTTACCTAGCACACCAAGAGCAATGATAATCTCAAGTGCTCCAAAGATCTTGGTTCCAGGCTGACCAGGCGAGCCATTATCTGAGTTGCTTTCCTGTGTAACTGTAACAACGGGTGAATCTGCAGTTGTCGTACCCTCTGATTGGGCAGTTGGCTTGGGTACAATGGTTGTGAATATCGTGGTCTGTTCGACGGCGGAAATGATTCGCGAGAGCTGTAGATCCAAGGCCGCATCTTCCATATTCATTGAAGCCATTCGAATATCGTGTATAAGATAAGAAACCGAGAGATGTTTTGCGAGACTTCGTTTATCGAAGGGAATGCTACCAGAGCTGAACTGTCTGAATTAAAATTAAAGAATTAATAAAAAAGACCGTAAGAATGGAATTATCGAAATGAAAGTCGTGTCGCTTCGTGATACCAGATCAACGTGCGCAAGAAAGGAAAAGAACCAAAAAGAGCGAGAGTCTCGCAGATATGGAGTTATACTCCTCTCGTATATTTTCTGTTAATAAACACAGCCATAATAGCAGATTGAGGCGAAACCGGGTTGTGCCTGAGGTGGCATTGTGAGACGGGAGATCAAACACGCCCGACCCCTGGTCACAGGCGGTTTCAGTGGATTTTTGGTAGAGCACCAAGCCGGCTGTCCTCTGTTCCGGCGGCTGCCTCTGTAGAGCTGACGCCCTGGTTTCAGAAATGTCAGCTTGGCTGGACAGCGCCAAAACATGGAGAGTCCCTTATTCTTCACCGCATATGAAGGTGCTGAGATCTGACATGGCTTGTGCTTGACAGCGGTTATCGGTTGTTCGGAACGCACTGTTTCCATGGTCGATTGATGGGCGGTGCAGGTGTCAACTGCGTCAGCTGTTTCATTTCCATCTTTATTTTAAGGTGTTATTGGAAGAGAATTGAATGCTTAGGAAGGGTACAGTAGCACGCGGCTTTTGTGTGAGGGAATGTAAACAGAGCCAAGACGGTCGTGTTTCTGTTGAGGCGGGGCATCAACTTGGCAAAGATCCAGCCCTGTGAGCCTCAGATGAAGAGTCTCGAGGTCGTTGCCGTAGCATGGTGCCGAATGATGATGAGATCCTTTGATCATTGGGTACCCTGAACTCGAATGGTATTTGCACACTGCGGCTTGCGGAAATTGCGAAGATGGTTACACGTGAGATTTGGTACGACGCTCAATGCATCATGGGCTGCACCTGTCAGAAACCTCGTTCATGGACTAATCTGCCATTCCAACACTGATAAACGTGATAAACGTGATGAAATGATACCTAAATATTATCTATACATATAGATTCTACACAATCTCGAGTCACACTCCAGGAGGCGTCCAATTCATGGTCCGTCATCAATCTGATCACCACCATAGGGTAACTCCAATCATCACGAACTCCACATTGACCACACAATGCTCTTTGCACACTAGCTCAAAGACAGCAACAGGGTATCAAGATATCGGCACTTTCGGCGCCCGATGACGAAGCGCATCATCTTGACTAAGTTTAAATTAAAGAACTGTCATTGAATCCCGGGTAAGCTTTCGAGAATATCCCAATCTTCAATCAACTACCGATCCAGACAAGCCGAACGAGATGCGGGGGCGAGCGGAAGTTTGGCTAGCTCAGAATGCGGAAGTTTGGAGCTGGCTGACTTCATTCTTCCGTCCTCGTGGTGATTCAATTGCTTAAATACTGCTCTACGGCTCGACTGATCGAACGAGTGTCGTGCTGTCTTTAAACACTCGCGCTTCTTAGCGATCAAAGGTGAGCGTACGCGACAGCAGAGACTGGACAGAGCTAACCATCAGCAGCATCGCAATCTGCCGTCATGGCTGTTGTCGACATCCTCTTCACCTGGTGGTCAATCCCCATAGCCGCAGGTGTCCTCATCGCGACGTATCTTTACTCATACTTTGTGACCTACGGCCATCTGAGAGACATCCCAGCGCCTTTCCCGGCGCAGTTCACGAATCTGTGGCTTCTCTACATCTGCAGGCGTGGTGAACGATATCGCGTCGTGGATGAGATTCACAAGAGATTGGGCCCCGTCGTACGAATCCAGCCTAACCACACTTCCATCGCGGATCCTGATGCAATCGCCACCATCTACGGCCACGGAAATGGCTTCTTGAAGTCGTGAGTACCCTGCAGCTTCACCTCTTGTCATAACTAATGAGCGGTAGTGATTTCTACGATGCATTTGTCTCAATTCGACGAGGTCTCTTCAACACGCGCGATCGCGCTGAGCACACACGGAAGCGCAAGCTCATCTCTCATGTCTTCTCCGCCAAGTCAATCAGCCAATTTGAGCCGTACATCCACGCAAACCTGGAGCTCTTCGTCAAACAGCTCGACAAGCTTGTCGCATCAGGCCAGACTACAGATAAGAATGGGAAGCGACAAGCCCTATTTGACTGTCTCCCATGGTTTAACTACCTCGCATTCGATGTCATCGGCGATCTCGCGTTCGGTGTACCCTTCGGCATGCTCGCAAATGGCGCCGACGTAGCCGAAGTTCGGGCGACGCCTGACAGCGCACCTATTTATGCGTCTGCGATTGAGATCCTGAACAGAAGAGGTGAGGTCAGCGCGACGTTGGGATGCTGGCCGCAATTGAAGCCGTACGCTCAATGGTTACCTGACCCGTTCTTCAGCAACGGCCTCAACGCAGTCAAGAATCTTGCAGGAATTGCGATCGCGCGCGTCAAGGCTAGATTGGATAACCCACCATCCGTTGAGCGAAAAGATCTCCTCGCGCGACTCATGGAAGGCAGAGATGAGAAGGGTGAGCCGTTGTGTCGCGAGGAATTGACAGCCGAAGCCTTGACGCAGCTCATCGCCGGCAGTGACACCACGTCCAATTCGTCATGCGCTTTACTCTATCACGTCACACGAACTCCCGGCGTTCTCGAGAAACTCCAGGCCGAGCTCGACGAGGCGATCCCCGCTGACGTCTCCGTCCCTACGTACGACATGGTCCGCGACCTAACCTACCTCAACAACGTAATCAGTGAAACCCTCCGCTACCATTCAACATCCGGCATCGGCCTCCCGCGCCAAATCCCCGACAACTCCCCCGGCGTCACGATCAAGGGCCATTATTTCCCGCCCGGCAGCGTGCTCAGCGTGCCGACGTACACGCTGCATCACTCGAAGGAGATCTGGGGCCCTGATGCGGACGACTTTAAGCCGGAGCGCTGGGATAGTCTGAATGACATGCAAAAGACTGCGTTTAATCCGTTTAGTCATGGGCCGAGAGCGTGTGTGGGCAGGAATGTTGCGGAGATGGAGATGATGTTGATCGCGGCGACGTGGGCGAGGAGATACACGCCCGAGTTGAAGCAGGGGGTTATGGAGACGCGTGAGGGGTTCTTGAGGAAGCCGTTGGGGTTGGATATTGCTTTGAAGATGAGGTAGATTGGCTGATGTTTGCCATGGAGACTGTACGCATGTAATGAGACGATCTTTAGTCAATGCCAATCCCATTTCGCCCATTTGGGTACATCGCAGTCTTGGTGGCCGTGGTGCCTTAGGTTCTTAATTACGCCCCCGTTAATCACTGGCTTCCTTCATGAAAAGTGGAGACCGCATTGGGTCGCGCCATAACTTCCGTTCTCATTCTGTGATGCTCAAAATGCAACCATCACCAACATCAACATCAACATCATGGATCCCAACGTGCCCCCACCTCCCAAAATCGACCGCCTTCTCGCCCTCCTGGGACGGTACCTGACTCCCAAGGGGTCAGGCCTTCCAGCAGGGACAGCGACCCAGGCCGACGTAGACGCGGCGCAGAAAGACTCTCCCGATAAAGGGGAGCCGGTCGCGCCCGGGCCTTGGCCGACCTTCGAGGAGACTCCCTCCTCACCCGCCCGCAAGGGCTAAGCACTCTCGTGCCCCCCGTCTTAGACGGCGGTCTTCTTTTTTGGCGACACGGTATTTTTCTTTTTTGGAGAGCGAATTGGTGTTTTGGCTTCGCCTCTCCTTTGATAGCCCTTTCCAGCTCTGCTTCCACTTCAGTTGATGGCCGTCTACAGAGCAGTGAAGTTCCAGAGAGTTATGTCAGATCATCAACGCCTCAGATTCGACCGGTGAAGGCTTCACCTTTACTTTGAGGAGGGTTCCACTTCAGTTCAGCAAGAGCCGTCCTCGTATTTACATCGACCCTCAGTCATCCACATATCCCAGACGAGCCTTTAGCCAACAGGAGGACAGCGATACGCCCGAGAATCACCATCGTTATGAGCGCCCGGGTTGAGGTGTGGCACCCAATGACATGAGTTGACTATGCTTAATGATATTGGGGTTGTCTGAGAGTTGAGACGCATGGATATTGTTCCTTTGGAATGGAGCTGGAAAAGCTGGACTGGGAAGGATGGACGGAGGTTATTTACGCACGTTATGATTATATGGGAGATAACTACCTCGTGTATACAATAATCACCGTTAAAATAAGCAAGATTATCATCCTGATTGCCATTTCGGTACTAGAAATGGTGCTTGTGAGAGTGCGTCCAACCAATGCCGAAGTAAACAGGAGCCAGACTCCTGACGATGGCGCAACCGATTGTCAGTAGTCCCGCGGCGACACTTATGAATACTGAATTATTTTAACGCAATTTTGCTCGACGAACTTCGGTTGGTGGCAGTAAAGTGCAATGAAGCCAAGAGGCTGGACTGTGATGTTGCTCCGTGGATTGTTTTCTTGAAGTTCATGTTTTGCTCACTGTCCTTTACCCTTCTGTTGTTAGATTTACGGAAGAGGATGCCCTTCGTAACCTTTGATATTAGCTTTACTTACAATACTTTTGATCAGTGATCAACTTAATGTTAAAAACAAAACTTGGAATCTGAGGTTGATGAACATGAGTTGTACGGAAGTCATAGTGGCGTGATCTGGACGTTCGGTGAGATTGCACATGCGGAATCGAGGCTGCGATGCCTCAAATCCAGCTATGTTTAAATGTGCGTATCTCAAAAACCCTCTTAGTAAAGCCATAATCGAGGAAAAAACCAGTTTGCGTTGACCGTTGACCAGAGCGAAGCAGTAGTGAAGGTAGACGCGTGACGGGTTGTTGAGAAAGCCATTGGGGTTGGGTATTGCTTTGAAAATGGGGTAGGTAGTGAACAAGTCACACACGAGGTATATACCTTTTCAAGAGAATCTTGTGCAACAAAGAGTTCAGCCCCATTGCCAACGACGGATCGTGGTAGGTCAGCAGGCCAGGTTTGTGTCAAACTCTGTGAAGGATGGCTCCACAGAATGTGAGTCATATAGTGTGAAATAAGACCCTGTCCGCCAACACTAAGTACAATTAGCCCCTCTGGCCTAATGGCTATCAGAAGATTGCCAGTGGAGGGGCTCACTTAAAAAAAAAGAAACCTGAAAGAGGATTGGCAACCAAACTTTTTGGAATTTCGTGTTTTGGTTGAGTTTTTACCTCGTTTTCCAAGTTTTGGCCGCACACACACGTGACAGGCCGTGGACACAGCGGCAGGCACATGATTATTTATGTCACACTGTAGTTCAGCTTTGGAGCTCGCTAGCTCCTCTTCAAATCACATCCTTATCGTTTTGTTAATCTCGTGACGCTTTCGTGTTGTTGACTTTAAGCTCCGGTCGCACAGCACGGATCGTGGGGAGAGCGGGAGGCCCCGCATCTTTAATTTTCAGCCTTGTGATTTCATTGGGCGCAGAAAAGCTTGACTGCGCACGCCACGTGACGAATCGACCCAATCCCAGCCTTGTCTGTCCCCTTCCGTACTTTTATGCACTGCCTTTGCATGAACCACCAAATTATGGAGATCATGGGAAAACAAGTCTATTGTTCTATTTGAGCTCAAGCTCCGGAAATTATTTTGCAAAGGTAAGTTCCCACCAAAAAGTGGAAAATGGGATATCCTAAATCGAGAGAAAACAACAACTCAAAAGCGCGACCGTGCCCTCACTTTCCAATCGACTGCAGTTGATTCCTGTACCATGTCTGAGAAGTATTAGCCTTGTCAACAGTTTATCTCGAGAATGACGTACAATTTCAACACCGGATCCAATGCTCTTGGGTCCAATTTGCTTCAGAAGCCAAGGCGTATGGATCCTCTTCGCATAGAGCTTCGCATCCTCAGTCTTGACCTCCTTGTTCAAAACGATACTCGCAGGCAAAGAGGGGTTGATGATAGAAGGCCTCCCAATTCCAATCAGGTCGCAAGCGCCTTGACTCAAAGCATCTTCTATACCCGCTCGCGTGCGGAACCCGCCAGTGACCATCAACAGCACCTTTGGAAACCTGGCGCGCACCTCATGGGCGAACTCGAGGAAGAAAGACTCTCGCGCAGCTGTGCTGGCGGCTTTCTTCTCACCAGTTCCTGTGAACATCTGGAAATGTTAGAAAGGGCGTACAAAATGTGTTGTCTGGCTTACAGTGGGATTTTCATAGCTTCCGCCGCTAACTTCCAAAAAGTCCAAGCCGACCTCTGCGATTAGAGAAATCTGCTCCAGACACTCTTGAAGCTCAGTAGGAGACTGATGGTCCGCAGAGTTCATTTTCAGACCGACGCAAAAGTTCGCGGGTGTTGCGGCTCGAATTGCCTTGACGACGTCGACGATGATCTTTGCTCTGGCTGCTGCTGATCCTCCATATGCATCGGTTCGCTTGTTGGACTTTGCAGAAAGGAATTGGGAAAGTAGATATCCATGCGCGGCATGAATCTCGACGCCATCGAAACCGGCAGCCGCTGCGATTCGGGCTGTGTTGGCGAATCGCTTCACCACATCATCAATGTCCTCGAGGGTCATCTCCTTGGGACATCCAAAGACAAAGGTCGACACGATCTTTGAAATAATGTTGTTTCCCATATCAAGCGGAACAGCACTCGGGGCGATATTCTTAGCCAAGAATGATTTGCTGCCAGCCCCAATGGGGGACTGTCGACCCGGATGGTTGATTTGCATCATCGTCGGCGTCCCCTTTCTTCGACAGATACCAACAAATCTCTTATACGCCTCAAGGACTTTTTCTTCAGGGAGATTCCCATTGATGGAGCAATCAGCGAATCCACCGAGGTAACGATCGTCGATCTGAACATTTCCAGTCAAGATCATGCCCCAACCTCCATCAGCCCAGGCACCGTATGTACGTTCCATCTGCTCTGTTGTAGGGAGATTTTGGCGATCAGCCATTTCCTCGGCGAGGGCTGCCTTGACGAGGCGGTTGGGCAGCGTGAGACCGCATGGTAGCTGAAGAGGTTTTGAAACGAGCAAGTCTGTCATGATGTTGGGTTGAGTCTATGGTTTGTGAGGTGAGGTTGGCTGATCTCAAGTTGTTAAATATGAAAATCGCCATTAGTCGTTGAGCCGAGGCCCGTGTCCGCGGACGGAGTGGACTATTGCCCAAAGGAGAAATAGCTCCAGGAGACTCGGCTAGTCTTTGCTCCGGTTCCATTTCCTTTGGCAAGTTAATTGATCCGTTCGATATTTGAGTCGGAATTATTTCCAACTATTCAGTTGATGATATGCGAACTTCGAGAAGTTTCTGATATCGCCATGGTGTTGAGATCATTAGGTGCTTACGCTTACATGACAGCCTGCAGAATCATCTTCGAGACCCGCCATTTGTTAGCCCTGCATGGGCTATCAGCGCCTCTATAGCTTAATTAGGACCTTATGATAAACAATCAGTTTCAAAAATTCTGAAGGCATGCAAAACCTTCGATTTTTCTTAGCTGATAAATAGCCAGAGGTCGCGTTTCTACATCTTGCTCCTTGTTGTGGCACGAAAGAAGACGAAGCAGAGTCTTGATTGACAGCTCGGAAGCTAAACTTGATCCGACCGCCTCACAACAGTCTATCATACGAGACAAGACCCTGGATATTCCAACTATTTTCATAATTGGCTGCACGATACTTAGAATTAATTCAATTCGGCATGTCTTTCTTCCGACTCCTGTTCCTTTCGAGAATGAGACCAAAGCACCTGACAGGCACCATTTAGCATACGAATGATGAGCGTCATTGAATCTATGGGACCATATACTTCATTAGAGACAGTACAGCTTTCACGTCCTTCCATAATCTTGACATGGACTTAGAAAGGAAATGGCAACTTCTGAACATACAGCTCCTCGAGATACTTGATCTCCTCGTCGCTCAGTGTTACTTGAAGGGCTTCCACTGCCTGATCGATCCTTTCTTTACTCTCCAAACCGCATATAGGCATGCAGCCCTTGGAAATTAGCCAAGCCTGCGCGATCTGAGCCATGGCGACACCCTTACTCCGAGCCAACTCCTCAACACGATCAACAATGGCTTTGTCAGCGTTTTGGGTGTCTCCACGGAAAAGGAGCTTTAGAAAAGGGTCCTTCTGCTCTCGGGCATCTGTTCTGTCGGTCCAGGGATGTGAAAGAACTCCTGCGGCAAGAGGAGACCACGGGAACAGGCCGACACCGGGGTAGTTGCAGTAAGGGTTCATTTCTCGTTCTTCTTCGCGGTAGAGAAGGTTATATAGACCTTGCATGGAGATAAACTTATGCCAACCGTTTTTCTCGGCAACATTCTGCAACATCTGAAACTCCCAAGCTGCCATCTTGTCAACTGTTAGCTTTTGCAAAGAATATCGTGGCCGAGGTCAACATACCGAGCTGGCACCAATATAGCGAACCTTTCCGCTTTCGATTACATCACTAAGTGCTTTCATAATCTCCTCTGGCGGAACATCGCGATCCATTCTGTGAATCTGCAAAACATCGATGTAGGTTCCCAGTCGTTGGACGCTCTGGTCCACCGCGTCAAGAATGTGCTTTCGAGACAGGCCAACTCTGTTGACACGGGGACCATCGTTGCTGGTGAGAGTTGTAGGGTCTATAGGGCCCTTTTCCTCGTCGACAAACTGGAAGCACTTAGACATGATGATGAGCTTCGAACGAGGAATGTCGTAGTGTTTGATAGCCGCGCCGAGGATCCTCTCTGACTCTCCATTCGAGTATGTATCGGCTACATCCCACGTGTTGATGCCCTTGTCGAAGGCATACTTGAGAATGGGAAGAGCTTCTTCCTTCTCGAGGAGCCAAGGTTGCCAGTTCTTGTCGCCGAAACTCATACATCCCAGGATGATCTGGGAGACTTTGAGACCGGACTTGCCAACTCTGCAAGCTGGATTAGTGGGTATGTCCAGGAAGAGAAAGGGTTTTGAGATGCTCACCGGACATATTTCATTTCGGACGTCATGATAATAAAATGAATTTAATGAACTGTTCCTGGATGATTGCTGGTGAAAGATACCATGTGACAAATCCAAGATGGCAGTAATGCCACTGACTTATATATCTGTTCATTCTACTGACTTCTGAGGCAACAGACTCAAATCATAATTTTAGCTGCACGTCGAGGATTAGCAGAATAAGCCAAGTGCATGTATCGCCACTGGTAGAACTCTCATATCTCAATCCGCGTATAGACGTAGAAAGTCTAAACTAACTAGTGAGAGTTGATCCGGTCTGTATGGCGCTAATGCAACCGGCTTATCCCCCACTCGCATCCGCGGACTTTAGGGGCGACGGCATTTCTCTCTCTCTCTCTCAGATGCTTAAAATATGCGAGTGGCTTATGTTCCGAGCGTTGGACAGTGCATTAGCCCCACCGTGGGCTCTCAATTGTATGTATAGCGTCATTGTGGATTGCTTCGTTTTATCTCCAGATGGATTTTAATCTTAACTCCGTAGTTTCATCGACAGAGGGGATGAATGGATAAGTATTAATATAGAGACAATGCTCCCAGAAAAAAACCAGTTGAATCATAGCTCGAGCAAGAACTCAACAGTATCTCTTCAACGAATAACCCTCAACCTTTCAAGCTACTTCCTTCTGTCAAAATGGTCAAAACTATTCCCTTTGGCGACATCACTGTCCAATCACCTGGCTTTGGAGCCATGGGCATGAGCTTTGGTCTAGGATCCAATCTGTCTCTGGAAGAAGCCGAACCCGTCTTGCTCAAAGCTATTGAGCTGGGTTGCACATTCTGGGACACAGCTGTATGTCGAAGCAAACCAGTAATAGGTTACCTTACCCGATATACTGACATTTCTCGCCAGGTAGTCTATCAAGCTGGCGTTAACGAAAAGCTTCTTGGAGACTTTATCAGAAAACATAACGTCCGAGACAAGGTGTTTAGTAAGTTGACAACCCGTTCTCAATGTCTTTGAACATTTGATTTCGGAACTTGCTATAACTTGAGCACTTACTGATTGGTACTACGATTGCAGTCGCTTCAAAGTGTGGTTTCGATGTCTTTGGCAAAGGCGGAGTGACCAATTCTGCTTCCCATATCAAGGAGTATATCGACGGGACCATCGAACGACTTGGCTTTGCCCCTGACCTGTACTATCTGCATCGAATCGACCCCAGTAAGCTTTTTTCTGGCCTTGGTTATGAAGATATTGACTCACCTATTTTAGACACTCCCCTCGAAGAGTCCATTCCCGCGCTTGATGAAATTCGAAAGCAGGGAAAGACAAAGTACATTGGTCTATCTGAATGTTCCGCCAACACCTTGCGAAAGGCCAATTCCAGTAAGTTTATCGCTAGACCCAGTGAACTTGGCTTACAAAACATAGTTGCCAAGATCGATGCTGTGCAAGCCGAATACTCGGCCTTTGAGACACTGCACGAGACCGATGGTCTTATTGATACAGCGAAAGAGCTTGGGATCGCCTACGTCGCCTACAGCCCACTTGGACACGGCTGGCTCGTCGACGAGTTTCCTTACAAGAGTCCAGATGATTTCGCACCCGACGATTTCCGACGAACAGGTACGTTTTCCTACTGCAGCTGCATGTAAACCCTTTTCACTAACATGCCATCCAGTCCCCAAGTTTCAAGGCGAAAACTTCTACAAGAACAAGGCTATAGTAGAGGAAATCAAGAAGCTCGCTGTGCGCAAGGGATGCACTTTGACGCAAATCGCGCTTGCTTGGGTTGCGTACCAGGGAATGATTGCTATTCCTGGTACGACCAAGGCGCACCGCCTGGAGGAGAACTGGGCATCTAGGGATGTTGACTTGACTGAGGAGGAAAAGGCTGAGATGAGGAGGATTGTTGATTCAGCGAAACCCCAGGGAAATAGGTACAGTGCTACTCACCAGGCTTTGGTTGGTCACTAGACAGATTGGTACAGGTAGAGTCAAGATACCTAGCAATCGAAACTTATCACTGGAACCCAGGTTCCGCAGATAATGGGTTTTACTCAATTCTCACTGAAAGGTAATCCCAGTGTCTTTCACTGATCAACCCCGCCCATTCATCTTTCGGCCGAGAGAGCAAACATCACTGCTGCCTGTCATCAATTGTAATTGGTCATTACGGGGTTCACACTGGATTTAGATTCTCGATAAGAATGGATTCGAACTTAGCGGTCAAGGATCAAGATGTGCTGGCAGGGCTTGATCGTTTCAAGCCTCTTCCCGACCTCCGCACCCACGCAGACGACTGGACTGGAGTGATTTCGAGGTGCGAGAGAAAGCGAAGACAGAACAGGCTCAATCAAAGAGCATGGCGTGAGTGCCACCAATGACATGGCGGTATGGCTTTACTGATACCTAGACTACCGGTAGGCCGGAGAAAGGCTGCTCAGGATACATCAGATGAACAGCAATACCAGACTGCTACAACAGCATCTACTCACACTTCTCATGACGATTCATTGGTGTTGAGAGACACTTGCTCTTCAATATCCTCTAGAGTACCGGCTATTGGCGATGGTGTCTTACTCATACCCGATACATGCAAAGCAGAGAGACTTCGAAACGTGATACGGCAGTCTCTCGAAGACTATTCACTACAAACCCCGCGCCCATCCAACTTCCAAATAATCATCCGCCTAAATGTTCTAAACGCCATAGCCGATAACGCCACTGCAATCGGGTTTCCAAAAGAAAGTCTATGCCGCGATGAGTTCATATCACCCTTCTACCAGATCGGCCCAATCCAGATACCCTCACCCAGCTGTCCCACGAGTCTTCAGCCAACGGCGCTGCAGCGCTCGACCGCACATCATCCCTGGATAGACCTGTTCCCTTTTCCAAATTTCCGCGACAATGTTCTTCGTGGTATGCAGAAAGGGTTGTTTGATGATGATGAGTTGTGCGGTGATCTGTTGGGTGTTGAAGGAGGAGGAGTAGGAGAGCAGCCGTCGCTCTTGGTATGGACTGTCGCCTGGGATGCAAAGGGCTGGGAAGTTAATGCGGCGTTTTTGAAAAAATGGGGAGGCTTGATTGAGGACTGTCCGGAGATTATGGAATCGACGAATTATTGGCGGACGAAGAGGGGACAGCCAACGCTGACGTTTGGTATTGATCCTGACCAGTGACGGGTCCATGAAATAGGAAACGCTTTGCCCAAAATCGGGGCACTCTGAGATTATCAGGTAATGACTTGGGAGAATATTAACTGAGACGTGTCTGGGAACTACTTTTATCCCTTGGAAGCTTCTCCCAGTTGGAAGCTATCCCTCTTGGTATCCGATGGCGCTGTTGGAGAAGATCCTGGCTCGGTCGCCTGACCTCTTTCTCTCATCCCTCCCTGGCCATTGTCGCCCTTTAGCACGACATCAGCTACTAAGAAGCTCGACAGCAGACATAAAGCCATGAGTGGTATCGTTGTGATGAAGATGACTCGAAAGCCTTGCATGCGCGCATCGATGATAGCACCTTCAAATTTTGCAGTTTTGGGGTCCCCGACAACCCATGTGCCATCCAAGACGCGGTCATGAAGCCATTTCGGCACCGCACTGGCTTGTGAAAGGGCTTTGCTCAGAGTAGCATAGTATGCAGCTGTGGACACAGCGATACCAACGACGCCACCGAGAGAACGAAAGACGTTGCGGGTTCCGGTCGCTACAGCACGGTCTTCGTCTGCAGAGTTGGCTTGCAAGGCAACAAGGCCTTAATGACAGTTAGTCGGTCGGAACAGTTGGAAGTGGAGAGTTGCAAAAACGCCCAACATACCTGGCTGATGGACCCATCCTATTCCTGCTCCTTCAACAGCTAGAACTACTACGTAGACGGCAACATGAGTGTGCTCATTGAATAGCAGCTTGAGGCCGGCGCCGATTTTCCAGATCGTGAAACCAGTCCGCAAGATGGGCATGTATCTATACACTAGTCAGAAACATCATTGACGTGTCAACAATAGGCCTACTCACCTAGCATACCGAGCCATGATGGGCCCGGAGGCAGCGCCAGCAAGTCCTTGCGCGAGCAAAAACGGCACGATGAGCGTCGCGCTCTTCAGAGGCGTGAAGCCACGAACAGTTTGGTAGTATAGAGGAACGAAGTACTGCGTAGACTGCCAAGCGAAGTCGTGCAAGAAGCCTGTGAGGATGAGCACAGCTGGGGATCTCTGCCTGAACAGTCTCAAGGGAATAATGGGGATTCGAGCGAAGCAAGCCTCAATTATTACAAAGACGAGCAGCATGATGAGGCCAATAGTGAGGATGGAGATGGTCTTCACATTCTCCCAGGCCCACATACTGCCTCCAGAGTTGATGGCCATCTATGCCTATCATCAATAAGGTGCAACTGTTGTGATACTCGGGATACTCACAACTGTCAACACTATACCTGCTATTGAGGCCATCACTCCCATCCAATCAATCTTACGGGCCTTTTCCTTGAGGCTCCCAGAAACGGGCTTCAGAGGCAAGAGCAGCAGAAGAAGCACAAAGCATACGGCTCCCATTATCGAGGGGACCCAGAACGCCCATCTCCAGCCGTCGGTGGTCAGCTGTATCAACCCAGCAGCCACAAATGGACCAGAAGCAGCTCCAATCCCAATGGCGAGGCTGATAAATCCTTGGTATTTCCCGCGAGATCGCAGGCTGACGAGATCACTGACGATGATAGCCACTGAGGAGCTTATGCCACCACCACCAATACCGCTGATTGTGCGACAGACATACAGCCAGACTGCCGTGCGGGCGAAGCCGCAGAGCAGACCACCTACCACTATGCAACCCATTGAGAACAATAAGACAGGCTTTCGTCCAGTGATATCGGATATTCTGCCATAAAGTGGCTGGAACGAGAGTTGGCCGAGAAGATATGACGTTCCGACCCATATAACAGTCGGGCCAGCATCGAGAGCCTCAGATATGGTGGGCAATGATGTTGCGACGGAGTTCATGTCAAGATATGAGATGAAATAGCAGAAACAGAGACAGAGGTAGGCGAGAATGAGTCGGAAGAATGGTAGGCGCTGTGACTGATCTTGGAGCACTACATTTCCGCTGTTGCTTTCGGTGTCGGGGTAAACTGGTTCGTCTAACGTGCCAGCGATGGAGGCGGCAGTGGTGCTTTTCTCGTGGTCGGGAAATTGCTGATAATTTTGAACTGGTGCAGGCTCAATTGCGTCTATTTGAGGCAGTGAGGTCATGGTGAAAATGTCTTGAGGTTGAAGATGAAGTTTGGAAGAGAGGGATGGAAAGCGGCTCACCATTGCTATAAGCTGAGTTCCTATCGGAGTACTAAGGCGTCTCACATTGGTTGTAGAAGACAAGAAGTGGATTTCCTTTGTTGCAAATGAAGATTTGCCTGGCGCTTATCGAATCATTTGTCTTGGAGATGTGTTTCCGTGTTGCCAAGATGATCCTTCGGAAACCCCTCATGAAAGATCATATCAGGGCCCTGCGATGTCGGCAGTCAATTGGCATGGATTGAGTCACATGAAGTCCAGATGATTTGATTTATTGGTATGTCAGGCCCATAATACACTTCGAGGCAAAACGTAATAAAGGACCTCTAGCCTTGTGAGAATTAAGTAGGAAAAGCGTGCAAAGACTTATTAGGGACCAGAGGTGCCTAAGCAATTTCTTTTTCTTTTGCTTTTTAGTAACAGTTAAGCAGCCGCAGCCAAAAGCTGATTCTTTGAGTCCCAAAAGTTAGAGACATGTAATAGAAAGTAATCGTCATCAAGTTCGTTCAATACTATCTCAAGTTACGGTGCCTCATGAAGTCCATATATTATCCGTATCTTATTCTCATCCCCTAGCTCTCCCGGCTTTTGTGTATCCCAAAGTTCAGCTGCATCTCTCGTGCTGTCAAGCTCTGAACTTCCTATCTGCAATATTTGCGTATTGCCCAGCTCAGCTTTTGAAAACTCGGACTTCTCCATGCTGTCTACTCGCTCCGTCGCTCGTCTACGCGTGAAGTGTCTCCATAGACATACGCCTACAGACCCAAAAATTAATAATCCCGCAACTGTGACACCAACTGAAATTCCCACCAATGCTGCTGTCGCTAAACCCAGGTTGCTTTCTGTCTTTGCCACTGAATGATGTGTCGTTTCAGATGGATTTGTCGAAGTTTCTGATGCTTGAGACGCTGTCGAAGCTGGTGTCGAGTTTGCCGCAGACGATGCTTTGAGCTTTTTGGAATTTGTTCCTGAGATATTGACGGATCCGGAATTTGCGAGCGGGATATCCTTGTCCGAAGAGTATAGCGCAAAGTGGAAGACTGTGTCTTCAGTCTCTTGGGAGAAGCCACTTGAACTTGTGTTCCAAACGTGTGAAGTCTCAGTCGTGTTTTCTACATTTTATTAGCCACGGTAACCAGAGACATGTCGTCCATATTTACCTAACAATCTGCTGTACCATTCAACCGCCAATTTTGGGTAGTCTTGCCATAGGAAGAGATTGCAGCCTTCATGATCCGTTTTCCATTTTATATAAATCTCGTCGTTGATCCCGTACACTTGATTGTCGGACCACGGATCACTCGATAACGCAGGTGTAATGAAGTCAGAACTACACAGCCCGTGGCTCACAAACGCGAGAACCGTAAGACACGCGGGAAGGAGGACAAGCATCATAAAAGCAGTTCAGCTTGGGGCTCAGAATATCTGAGAAGACATTTCATGAGGGGAAACAAAAAGATAAAAATCCCATGCTGCGCCTCAATGCACTTCTTAGCAGAACTTCTTCGTTTGTCAGATTATAGACCCTTGTCCCGCTAGCCAGCCTCCCTAGGCAGCACAATGCCACGATGTTGGGCCTAGAACTCGATGCGAGGTGATGATGGATGAGTAAGCAGCGAACAAGCCAATGAACAATCATGATGATTTATGAGCGTTGGATTTAGGTGCAGGTAATGACGCACTTGACTTTTGATAAACCGTTGAGTAGCCAATAGAGGCTCAACGTTTTATGAAACGGTGTGTTCAGGAAGATTCAGAAGGATCAGAGGCTTGTAAGGATATCCTTAGGCGGTAAATGATTTTCGAAAGCCTCGATTCCAAGCCATGTTTTTTTTCCAAATGTTCTAAATCTATCGCTCTACATATAGCGATAGTAAGGCTGTCGACTTTTAGCAACAGAGATGAAGAAGCCAAGAACAGCAAAATAATTACAAAGAAGAGGGATGGAAAATAAGACAGCACGACTTCCCCTTGAAGAACCAAGAAAAAAGGCGAGGAAAGCTCCCAGACAGAGCCCTGGCAAGACCAGATCACGATCCTTGGCATCGTACAGCAAGAAGGGGAAACATGAAACAATAGCTGTTAATAAAGTCCATAGCCTTTGTCGATATGTCGACCCCAGGGCATAGGCGATGATCAAGCTTGCGGTGGCGTATAAAAGGATGGCCATACAGAAAGTTCCTTTATCGAAGTGGTAGTATAGTCCATCAGAACGAAGAGTGTTTTCCAGGCAAATGAAAACAACGAAGTACATGCCTTCTACAAGACGCAATCTGTGCCTCCAGATCCATCGCCATACACTGAAATGTCCTTGGGGTAGGGGTTTCTCTGGATCAGATCCCTCGGACGATATAGGAACTGGTCCTCCAGTGAGAAGTAGCTGAATCTGGTCTTGCAGCTCTTTGTCAGTGAGATTTTCCCAAATCATGCCAGCAGACATCAGTTGCTCTTCGATTCTGTCCGTCATCTTGAGAAGACTCTTCCAACCTTCAGGCGATGCTGGGATGTCATTTCGTTGAAGCGTAAAGTGTGCGGTCGCCCATAGCACAACAAGGCCAATGCTCCACGAACATAGAAGAACAACCATGACAAATAACTGAAGAAATGAAAATCCCCATTGATATTCGATGGATTCCTGTACATATCAGCTTTTGGTGTCAGCATAAATTCATAATGCTATGAACATACTCCATTCTTTATTGGTTGACATATCCCCTCAGCTTGGACGCCCTTCACATTGTACATATCTTCTTCAACAAGGAACGTCAATGCTGAACTGTCTGGATAAGGATTAAGAGGTGTTGGAGATGCCGAGTCGGTATGGTTGGCCGTCCAGTTCCAATAAAATGAGTTAGGAAGATAGAACGCTTTGACGTTGAGAGGGGGCCATTCCAGCGTCTTGTTACGGAAACGTGTTTTCTGGCTGTGCTTGGTTTCGTGACCACTCTTTCCCTCAAATCCATAACGCTGAATGTCTAGCGAGCAGCCAGTATCAATACCCTGTACAAATAGACTTTGGGGCACATACATTCTGAGACATCTCTCTGCAGTTGGCAGTCGGCTTGCATGTTGTTGACGTCTTCCCACTCATCACACGTTTCGTAGAGCCCCGTAGAAGATCTTGAAGCTATTGTTGAGTCTGAAGAATCTGTAAGCTTGTATACTTAAGCATGTGCCTCGTAAATCGTCTCACTGCCTTTCCATAACACGGGATAGTCTTTGCTAAGGGAATCCACTCTATCCCCATCTCGTATCACATAAGCGATAGGGGCGATTGCTGGAAACTGTATAAGCTTTCCACTGGTGCTATTAACATAAGCCTTGTTATACGGCGTATATCCGGTCATTGAGCTGGTAAACGTTGGGAAAGCAAGAATGAGCAATGCTGTCCAAATCATGAAGCACATGACCTTTCTGGATGCGAGGCCAACCTTGAAGAAGCCAGCGGCCAATTTCCAGGTTGCGAGCGCGGAGTTGTCTTTCTGGAACCTGATAAGCCACACTGTGCTATAAGCTGCCGGCTTCGTAATCAGAGAGAGTTGGAGATATTCGACAAACACTCGCCATGATACGAGAGCCATGAGTGTTTGGCCCCCTCGACCTATAACCTATAGTTTCACGTCAATCTTACAAGTATTAGAGTAGTCTTTGACGCGGGCACCCACCAAGTCCCAGATAACGTCCACGAGCTTTGCGGTTCCAAAACTCAGGCGACCCCAGCTAAGGGTGATCTGAAAGAATCCCCTAGGTGCCCACCAGTCGAACCTACCAGGCTGATCGATCCCACCGAACCGAAACTCTCCATCTGGCTGGCAGGGGCTTTCATCATCGCTGATCCCCAGTGGTAACAGACATAAATAGATGAGCAAGCCGAGGACAGAAAGGTTCCAGCAACCGACCCAAACAATCTGTCGGACGAGACTCAATTCGAACGGTCGATCGTTTCTGTGGGGTTTCCCAAAGAAGTTCAGATCACGAAAGGCGTCTTTGAACGCCTTAGTTACTGATGATTCGTCCGATGGTTTGTAGCCGAATGTTCCTCTCCAAGTTGAGACTTTCTGCGACAAGGGCTGCTTTGGTAAATCTTGCTCCGTATCAGCTTCCATGTCACAACTGAGTAACAATGGTCTCTTAGTAGTGGCCATTGCAAGATTTTCACTCCCAGTCGGCAGGTAGATGACAGATGAAAGATTGAAACCCAAAGCCAGAAGTGCGAGAGCCTGATTTAATACAGAACTACCATTCCCACACTTCTAGCTCACACTATTTTTTAACTCCCTGCATTTCAAATCCTCAAACTTATTTCTTATTCGCCACAATGCAAGCCCGTCTTACTGCAGTGATGCCAAAGGGGGTGTCAAGGTGGATTGATGTAGTTCAAACCAATCACGCACTCCTATCACAGATCAGGCTGTGATAAGAAACTCGCCATTGGGTGCTGAACACCGCTTGAGCTGCACATCCAAGCCGATGATGTATGTGGTGGCTAAGTATTGGAAAATGAAAACCAAATCGCAGTTATCAGGTTCAACATCAACAGTATGCAAGACAATACCATCACTCTGTCACGATCAGGTCTTTGTCTGGTTTAGTAATGATCATTATATCATAATTATTCTCCAACGTAACTGCATATAACTCCTACTGTACATTCAAAGCCAACGGGCCATTCGGTATTGATTAAACGCCGGACACAGACAACATAGCCATCCATAATGTTCAAAATGTCATTCCTCCTCACCAAGACACGTCAGTATTGAGTGAATCATTGCGATCTGGGGAAGAGTTCCTTATCCTGAGTGCCTCCAACAGCGCCGTTGCCCTCAATGTGGCTGGTATCAGGCTTCTCATGAGGATAATTTCCATCATTTGCAGCAAACTCATACAGGGGAGGGAAAGGAGCAACATCCTTGCGCAAGATGTACTTCTTGAGGTACCATGGCAGCTTCCTCCAGTAGTACGAAGCATGCTCTCTGTTAGAGACACCAAAGACGTTGTCGAGTTCCTCAAGTGTCAGATTCTTGGTCTCAGGGAGGAGGAAGTAGCAGAAGATCCAACCAAATATGTTCCAAGCACCATACCAACTAAAGGCACCGGTGTTTGAGAATTCTCTTCGTAGAGCTGGCCAGGTGAAACTAATGATGAAGTTGAAGCCCCAGGTGATAGCCGTACTGGAAGCCATGCCAATGTCTCGAATGTGTAGAGGGAAGGCCTCAGCGCTGTAGGTGAAGGGCACAGGTCCAAGACCGGGAGAATAGACTGCCATGAAGAGATAGAGGCCCAAAGTTATGGTAGCGACCTTCGGGTCACGGGGTTCGTCCGCAAGTTGGAACACTCCACCGGTGAAGAAGAGACATGCTGCCATAAGAGGGAAGGTAACCAGAAGGAGGTTTCTGCGTCCAAAGGTATCAATAGTGTAGATTGCAGGGATGGCGAAAAGGAAGTTGATGATGCCGCCGCCCATGGATACGAGGAGAGCTTCAGACAGGCTATAGTTTGCATCGGTAAAAATGGAAGTAGAGTAGTATGCGATCACGTTTACGCCACAAAATTGTTGCATGAACCTTAATTCCGATGTTAACAACTATACAAATCAAAGGGTTGGGGCTGGCGTCGGATACTCACATGCAGAACCAAGCACTTTGGGCGGCGCGTCTGTTGCGGCGCACAGTGAAAAACTCCTTTAGTAGATTTCGCCCTTCACGCTCACCACGCTCAATCTCGAGTAGTTTGTACGCGTAGTACATATCACGTGTAGCCTGGACAGGGGAAAAGCGAAGCTTCTTGACAGATCGGAGAGCCTTGTCAAATCGGCCGCGCTCCATGTACCAGCGGGGAGATTCCGGACAAAAATACACTTGGAGCATGACAATCAGTGGGGGGATAGAGGTCGAAGCCATCATCCATCGCCATGGAGAGTTCTCGCCACCGATTATAGTGACGTTTTGGAAAGCCACACAGACGATGAAGCCAAGAGCGATACCGAAAGCAGTCCACATCTGTAAAGTTGATTAGACTATGAGCCTCGAACAGTATTGAGGGTCTTCTCACCTGCCACATCATGGTCAGAGCACCACGAATGTTCTTTGGTGTGGATTCAGCAGAGTAGACGGGTGTTGTGCTAGACTTTGCGCCAACAGCGAAACCAAGCATGAAACGAGCGAACAAGAAATTCCAGAGGCTAGCAGATGTCAGTTAGATCTCCAGCCTTGTGACAGTAATCGAAGACTTACGAGGTAGTGATAGACATCCAGAAGCCAGTGAGCGTAGAGATAGCACAAGAGATGAAGATGGTTCCGCGGCGGCCGGTGTACTTGTTGAGAATCGGACTGGTCCAGCAACCGACGACAGCGGAACAAAGGTAAGGAGCACCGTTTGTCAAACCTTTCATCCATTCGTTCTCAATTTTGAATTCTTTGAAGTAGAATTCCTATAGTCGTTAGAAATTTGCAGAGATCCCAAGATGGGTTCAGCATACCTGCGCACCGTTCACGGTGGTCTGATCCATACCCTGAACGATAGCTGACCCAGCGCAAAGAGTGCAGAGGAAGTACAAGGCAAAGGGTTGATGCCATCGAGATGTCTCTTCCTTTCTCAAGATCGCCTTCTCATCTTCAGAGAGCATCTCAATTTTCTCAAAGCCACCAGGTGTGTTGTTGACTTGAGCGACGAGAGCTCCCTTTCGGAAATCTTCGCGGTGTTCGGAGAGGCCCTTGGACTCGACGAAAACGTCAACGTCAGCAAGGACCTCTTCTCGAGTCATGCCAGCCAAAGGGTTGCGTAGGAGAGTTGCTTTGGAGACTCTTCGCTGACCAAAGCCAGCGCCTTCATTATCGTTGACGAAAGTACCATTGCTACTAGAGTTGCGGTAGCTGTCGTTGCTGGGACCAATATGATCCGTGTCGTAGGCGGGCGGAGCCTCGCTGTCGGCTCTTGGTAGAGGCATTGTGTGCTCGTCCAGAAGAAGTAAGACGGCAGATAAGAAGCAGACCACTCAAGAAACTGGTAATGTCACTGGTAACTGAGTCTGGGGAGAAGTTGGGGCCCCGGATTCTGTCGAGGGAATACTTTGGATACAACAGAGTCGTAGAAGCTGGGGACGGCCCAATTATTATATGTCTTCTTGGAAAGGATTTGAGAACACTTACTCCATGCGATGAGCAAACGTTTGAGGATGGAGGAGTGGAGGCTGCCAAGATGATCGTCGGATTCTTTGGCTGTGTGCGGCTCAAAGCTCGGTGTATCCCTGTCTCGGCAGCACATTTTATGACGTTGCCCAAGAGGTGAGATGAAGTGAGATGTCTCTTTGCTGCTGCCTCTCGAATCCTTCAAGGGGGAGACTGTGTGATGATGACGCGTTGGATGTAACGGAAGTTGAAGTTGCAATCTGACGGCATGCGTATTTTCACGTGGCTGAAGGCGGCATCAAGGCATCGATTTTGTTGTTCCCTTATAAGCAGGGGTACCATCGTCCATATCGTTACTGTGGTCTGCCGGAGAATTGTCGATTAAGTTCTGCCCAAAGTCAATCAGCGTTCATCACCAAAAAACTCAAAAAAAGGAAGTCAAAAGAGCCTCATACAAACCTGCTCCAAGCCGCCGACGTTAAATCGTCTGCCAAGCCAGTCATGTCTCCCCCAAGAACGATCATCGGCGCAAAGACCCTGGTAAGCCGTCTCGATTAAGCTTAAATGGGCGATCCTCCCACGACAAGGATGACTTGGCGCTAGTCTGGGCATGCGTCACAGTCTGTCGACCAAACACTGCACTTGACGTCAATTCCTCAATCGTCCCAGTAGCAAGTTTTTGATCGTGGGTGTGAGGTTTTGGGTGTTTTTCGCTTACCCCGGATATGGAGCACGTGGAAGTGATCCAGGTATGGCCAACCTTATCTTGACCTCCGCTAAGTTCTCGGTGAGCTTGATTGGCGGCATTGAGAGTGACTGTATACCTCAGAGTTACCAAGCATTAGCAAGTGACTTCTCAACTTGTCATTCCTGGTGACCTGTGTAGCACTCGGATTGTCCGTTGTGGTCCAAATAAACTCAATCGATCGTCGGATCCTGGGACTGGCAGACTGATAGATGAGATGTGTAGACCTGGCCCAATTCATACCGAAGTTCAAGACATTCCACAAGAGTTTCTTGGTATGAAGAAGACCCAATCTTTAATTCTGTTGCCTGTTGACTTGGCCGGGCTTGTCGTTGCGCCAAGCTCTGAGCCTTTGATCAGATGAAAGGCAAGTCTTTCAATCTGCATGTTGTTTGCTTGGCTTCGGGACAGTTGTGGATATTGACCGCGAATCTTTTGGAGGACAGTTTGGGAAGCAAAAATGTTCCTGGCACTGAGCCAAGCTCTGATTTTCTGGGCGCTTTATACCAATAGAGTTGTATTACCGGCGTTGCAGCGTAGGTGTTTCGTGAGTGAGGGATCGGTCCTTGGTCAATAGAAAAATAGCAACGATCGCCGCCAACAGACCTCGCGGCTATCTAGACTATTATCTCTGCATCAAGGGTCTTTCTAAAGTGAACTGACTTGCTTTTCATGCGTGCGGCTCGAAGAGGGATGACGAAACCCATCGAGAAAGGGTAGTTTGCCGCGGTTGTAGGGAGGCCATCCTGCAGTAAGTAAGGCTGCATACCATCCGTGGATCTTCAAGATTTCTGTCTCTCTCCGTAAATATATGTTTTCTGTGAATAACTAGGCGTACCTCCATTGTCATAGTAAAAGCAGAGGGTTGAAGATCGTCGAGTGTCACTCTGCAGGGTTTGCCATCACACAAACATATTTCTTTCATTAGGTAGACTTCCCACGACCGTGGAAGCGGGGCGAAAATCCTTGTTTTGCGGGCTGTCTCTTTAATCATACGCGTAGGGGCAATCAAAAGTGGAAAACATCGAGAATCTGTCTGGAATTTCAAAGGCATCAACCATGCACTCGACAATGACCACAACAAATGGGGGCCTGCATGGATGTGAATCGTTGGACTTCTTAGCATAGAAGTTTCATCTGTTTGCGGTTTTATTAAAGTAAGGTTAAGGTAGTTAGGCGTGCAGCTGGAGAGTGTATTGACCCAAATGCACATATCAGATTGCCATCAATACCTACGCACAGATACACCATCAACCAAGTATCACCTTCGAGATATAATGTTCACTTGGTCTTTGGATGGATTTATGTTAGCACTCCTGTCGACTCATTGGAGCTCCACATAAGTCCCCTTGTACCAAAATACTGGGAACAAATAAGGAGTTCCTCAGGAGCTGCACCACCACATCGCCTTTCTGTTTTACATTCTGCCTTCTCCTTGGGTGCACATGCAAGTCATTCGAGCACTCAAATCTCACTCACAACTCCCTTCTTCCTCGTTTTATCCCATCTCGATCTCTGCCTCAAAGCTTTCAGGCCTCGAGTCCCTGTTAACCCCCTATCACCCACTGTGGCTCCTATGAATTATAGCTGTTGCCTCGTCAGTGCCTGTACTCCCACTAGCGCCTTCTCTCTCCTTCCTCCTCGTTCCTTTTGCTTAATTCACCCTCACGGTTGCCTGATCTTTAGGGCTCACACCTGAGGCACCTCACTTTGGCCTTCTCTCCTTCCCCTCCTCTCTCTCCCCTCCTCATTCCTCCCTCCTCACTCCTTCCCTCCTTCTCCTCTCCACCGCACTCAAGGCACAGGAGATCTTGAGCTTTTCCCTTTTTGATCTGACGGTAAGTATCTCTTCGACCTCTCCTTCGTCTTCCCTCTCTCATATCCTGTCTCTGCAGCTCACCCTCGCGCGTCTTCCACTTTCCTTCGCGTGTTATCATTTCACCGCCGAGATGTGCCGTGAAACAATCACCATCGCTCAGTGTGCTCCTGAGGTGTCGCCCGTTCTCGCATTCTATTGCGCGAAGCTTCACCTCGTCGCTAAGGACCGCATCCTCTGTGACGCTGCCAAGGGCAAATGCATCTGCTTCTTTGGCTCTTGCGGTTCTATTGACCGTCAGATTCCGACCAAGGGAATCAGCCTCGAAGAGATTGTCAAGGCGCGATGTGCTGAATGTACTCCCCGAGAGCACCGAGTCGGCAACGGCATTCCCGCCCAGCAGATCCTAGAGTCTGTTCTCCTTCGCTCTGCCGACGACCAGAACGGCTGGGAGGAGCGATCCAAGCTCGTTTCTTCGCTTTGGCTCAACAAGACTGCATGCCCCTATCACGTCGACAACTCCACCGAGCCTGCTGCTCCCATCGCCGATGTCATCAGCATCATCGAGCATGTCCACCTCGACACCGAAGTCGCTCACTCTGGTGCTGGTGTGAGCGCTGAGCCTGTTGAGCCTGCTGGACTTGCCGAACCCACTCCTGAGTCCACTGAGACCAAGTCAGGCTTCGAAGATGCTGGCGGAAAGGCCTTCAGCGATTACGAGCCTGACAATGCTGCTAAGGAAGATGTCTCTTCGTCTCCGGTCGGCCCTATCTTTACCGATTCCTTTGTTGCTGAGCCCGCCTCTTCTCTCGTTGATGAGTGGACTGCCAACGCGGGCACCGCTGACAACGCTGGCACCACTGATGAATGGGCTACCAACACTGCTCCCGCTGGTGAGCAAGATGACAACGCCGACAATCAAGGTTCCAACTCTGGTAAGTAGAGTCCCTCTTCAGTCCTGACGGTCACTGACATCAAGCCACAGGAGCCAAGAACATCCTGGACCCCGACGAAGTGGGCATTTCTACCAGCCGCTGGGCCCCTGGCAATTCTCCCACCAACTCCTCCAATTCAGTCAAGCTAGCCGCCGAGGTCAACGACAATGAGAGCGGAGGTGATCATGAGAAGTCACCTGAACAGGCACAGACTCCTGTGGTCGATGCTTCTCGACGTGCCGTCAACTTCTCCTACAATCCCAACAATGCCGAGAAGCTCCTCGAGACCGCTGAGCTTTTTGCCAACGTGAAGAAGGCTTTCCTCATGGGTAAGGCTTAAGCGTCAATCCGGGTGACAACGAATTGCTGTGGGGGGGAATGAAGAGTATTATGGGTAGTCTTGGTCTTTCCAGATGGATGATTGGAGTGTAATTGAATGAACAATAGTGAGCCATATTTTGACTCTCAGCAGACAAGACAGAACACAGTACTCAAGTATCCTATGTCTCAATTCAAACAGTGACGGGAGCAAACTATTCTTCATTCACAAGGTGACTTATGCTATGACTCAGTATTGCAAAATGCGAAAGACGTAACCTAAAGAAGTCCTGAGTGTGCTTGATATATCATATACCCTAGTGAAGTCTGCCCTCGGGGGCCATGAAACTTCAGGCCTGAATATAGGTGTCAAAAATAAACTCAGCAAAAGATATTCTCAACTTATCCTAAACTGCCTCAATCTTTTTATCACTTAGGATAAAGGTCCTGAGTTTTCTTTCCTCCCCTGCTAGTCTGCGAATTGGCCTCCAGCGTGTTGTCCCTCACCGGAAATACCAGGGTTTACGGGCGCTAATGTGAATCTCCAGCAGGCGAGCAGGGATCTCCTCCAGAATGTTTCATCATCTCACAGCCAGCCTCCATTGACATCTTCAATCCAGCAGAGAGATCACGAACGAAGCACTCCATCTGCTTCTCATAAATGGGTTCTCAGCAGGTCAATTCCCGCTACGTCAGAGTTTTCGCTACTCAATGCGTTCCATGGAAAAAGCAAAACAACAACAAAATGGCACTTAGGCTGGGATGAGCGTGGGAGTCTGACACCTTGGCGATGTTTTGGGCCAATCATTCCCTCATCTGCGTCTCAAGCTGAAAGCCCCTGCATCGCCTTCTGACGCACCTTTCCGGCCTCGTACGAGGAGAGCGGGAGCAAGAGATGACACATTTCTTGAGCGAGGCGGCTGATAAACATACAGATCTGGCCGTCGTTTCCCCCGCTTGTCTTTGCTTCTCTTCGCTGCATGTTGCGTCCATCGACTTACGATAACTACAGGGTCCAGGCTCCGCTGGGCCGCACATAAAGATGTCCACCGATACTCCCCAGCCCGGGCCGGGCCAGCGCACGGCTCACGATCTGGTGAAGGAGATCGCGAACGAGCGCGGCTATCTTGGCGAAGAGCAGCTTGCGCGGATTGGAGCGATTAACCCTGAGCTTAGACGCGAGGTGGAAGAAGCTCTCCTTCGGAAGGATGAGATGATAGGCTCGGCTGTCTTGACGTATGTACTGTATCTCAAACACAGGCTTCCGGGTATTTTATTAACAATATTGCAGGCTGGCACGAAATCTTTACACAAGTAACGCCCGGTTTGTTTTTGAGCTGCTCCAAAATGCCGACGACAACAACTACAGCACCGCTCTCTCTACAGGGCAAGATCCATATGTATCTTTCGAAGTTTGGCCAGATAAGGTGTCAATCGAGTGCAATGAGAATGGCTTCACGCATGAGAACCTCAAGGCCATTTGCGCAATTGGCAAGAGCTCAAAGGTCGGGGCAGCTGGGTACATTGGGGAGAAGGGCATTGGCTTCAAGTCCGTGTTTATGGCGGCTTGGAAAGTTCACATTCAGTCAAACGACTTTTCGTTCTCGTTCACCCATCGCAAGGGTGACTCCGGTCTGGGCATGGTTACACCAGTATGGGAAGATGCAGATGAGTCACTGGGAGACTCTTCGACGCGCATTACGTTGTTTCTACATACGAGTGATGATCCTGAGGAGGATGCGAGGCAGCGCGAGACGATTCGACTTCAGTTCCAAGACTTGCAGCATACGATTTTACTTTTCCTTCGCAAACTCCGCAAGGTGCGGGTCTCATTCTTCGATGAGAACGACACTCAAACGTCAAGCACGACATACTCTCTTCGTGGGAGTAATCCGGTTACTGTCAAGAAGGAGACAAGTGAGGGGATAGAGGAGAGGCAGTATCATGTTACGAAGCATGTTGCGGAGAACATTCCCAAGAGCGAGAACAGAACGTATTCCGAGGAGAAGGATCGCGCCGATTCGTCTACGGAGGTTGTGTTGGCATTCCCATTAGCAGATTCAGGCGCTCCAATTGTTGAGAACCAAGATGTCTTTGCATTTCTTCCCATGAGGCCAATGGGCTTCAAGGTATGTTAGAACCCAGCACCCATCACTACAGAAGCACGATCTATGAGGGCTTGCTACACTCCCGGCTTAATTGCGACCATCAACTTAAACAACGCTATCCAAATAAACAAGATGCCCTCGCTTGCCAGAGACTAATCGCGTTTGACAGTTCCTCATCCATACCGATTTCGTCACCGAAGCCAGTCGACAAGGCATAGTTACTGGGTCCCTCCGAAACATCGGTCTCTTGAACGGCATCGCAGACTGCTTCATCAAAGCCATCGAGGATTTCTGTCAGCACCCGATACTCCAATACCAATGGATGTGCTGGCTCCCCCAACGAGACTCGTATCCTTGGGACAGTTTCTGGTCGGGTCTCCTCGACAGGATCGAAGCGCGCATACAAGAAGTCCAAGTGCTTCGTACTCTCGGCGCTGGAAGGCTGGATTACATACATAAGCTCTGCCGTCTTCAGCCATGGTTGCGAGATAAAAACGGCGATCCCCTTTTCACTGATCTTGACGAGGAGATTTACCTTGCGAAGGAGTACACACGTGATGATCTGAAACTGTTGGAGCCATACGGATTAGGAAGTATGTCGCCCTCGGATGCGATCACTCGTGTTGAGAAGGATCTCGAAAGGGACACCGACAGTTCAAGGATGAAGAGTCCTGCTACGGACAACGAATGGCACTCTCTCGCAGCACGAGCACTTATACTGCTGAAGAACACTGCGACGGTAGGTCCCGCCCAAAGCCGCCTCAAGCAACTTCGATTTATTCCTCTCGAGAATGGCGCCTGGGTCTCGTCAAGCAGTGGGCCACTGTACTATTCGCATGCGTCAGGCAACCTCGCAATCCCTGACGACCTCGACTTAAGTCTGGTCGATTCGGAAGCAGCCAGCAACCCTGATCGGCGTGCTCTGTTTGACAAGTTCGGCGTCATTGAAGCCCTTGTAAAGGATGTACGAGCTTTAATCCTGAAGAAGCCAATGAAGCCGGCCTCCGATGCGAGTGCTCTCGCAGCATCCATCGCCCGTCTCAAGTTCTTGTACCTTTCCGAGGTACTAATGGGGGACAATGAAGATCGAGCGAAGTCGCGTGGCTATCATGTGTATGACCAGAACATGAGGGCGCGGTTACCAACTATACACGATGTCTATCTCACAACAGATGACGAGTATGGCCCCAGTGAACTGTTCAAAGCTCAAGGAGATGCGCCCGGCTTTCCAGCTTCTTTTCTCCACAAGGGATACATCGAGCAAAAGCCAGCTACACCAGCAGGTTACTCATGGGGATGGGATGAATGGCTCCAGTTACGCCTCCGACTTCGGCTTCAACTTAGACTTACCAAGAAGGCTCCAGACCGAAACCCAGAGCTGTCTTCCGCCTTTCGCTATATCGAGGAGCACCGACCGGAATGTCTTTTGGGAGCGCTCCAGCGAGTCTGGGATGTTGAGAGAACAAAGATCATGGAATCTGCTGATATCGTAAGAGAGCTGCGTCAAGTCGAGGTCGTGTGCAAAGGAAGAGATGAGTTTGCTTTGTCTGAGCCACTCTCGACTACTTACTTGCCTCTGCCCGAGCTTGAAGGGAAACACTCGCGCTATGCTGAGGATGAAGGTTTTGTGTTTCTGGATTTGGGTGAACCGATTACTTCGAGCACGTATCGTGCAAAATGGGGTTTCTTGGTGGATGATCTTGGAGTTGGGTGTACCGATGACCTCCAGTTCTATCTGGCCATTCTGCGAACTGTCCGGTACAGTAATACTGCTGCCGGAGTGCGCCGGAAAACTAGAGTTTTAGATCTCTACGAAATCATTCATGCTCGGTGTCGGGAGGCTAATAGCTCCCTTGACGCGCAGGCTGAAGCGAGGTTCGTTTCCATCTGCAAGAAACCGAATCTACCACTGACTAATGAGCATAGGTATGCTATCAATGATGGAAACCTCATATACATCCCCGCACACGGATCGAGCCCCGCGAAATGGACATCATCCGAGAAATGCTTGTGGAACGCCCGAGAAGACATGCAGACGGCATACCCACTCGCCCACCTCTACCGAACCGTTTTCCATCGTTCAGAAGAAGACCTCGATGTCTTGCGTCAATTCTTCAGGACGGCACTGGGGGTAAAAGACTGTTCGTGGAGAGATTACATGAGTGAGATACGGAGATTGAAGGACTTGAAGAGTGAGGACTTTGACTGGGTTAATGACCTGTACAGCTCCTTGGACTCGGAGAGGTTTGGCATGATGGAGGTCGATGCTACGAAGCTTAAGTATGAACTCTCTACCTTTTCGCACTCTCAGCTGACAGATATCTAGGAAAACGTTCGCTGAAGAGCCATTGATCTACTTCAATGCCGGCAACGTAAGCCGCTGGTACACAGCTGGTGAATGTCTATGGTCGAGTGCTACACAAATCCGAGGTAGAGTGGCTCTCAACGATCTTTATCCCGATCTGGAAGATTTCTTCGTCAGTTCTCTCGGTGTACAAGAACTTACGCTGGACATGGCCTACGACGAACTCAAGGAGATGGGCAGTAGAGTGCCACCGCCATCAGTCGCTGCTATCAAGGAAACCATCTGGGCGCTAAATTCTCTACTTGGCACGACAGCTGATCCACCAGATGAAGAACCTATCTTTCGTGGGACGGTCTTTCCCGTGAGGTATCCAAATAAGTCAGTGAAGTTACAGTCTGGCAGGACACAATTCGCTATTGCTGACCGAAAGACTCTGGGCGATATCTTTGCTTCTCTGGCCAAGATTCTCGACTTCACTTTGGATGAGGTTCGTAGGTTACGGCCATTTCTTTCATGGCTTGACCTGGAAAAGCGATATTTGTCTACTTCTGTGCGGGAGATCTCTACTGTGGCGGGTGGGCGAATGGACAAGCTGCAATACCCGGACAGGGAGATCAGGCAAAAGGCAGCTGGGCTGTTCCGGTAAGTTACAGGCAAGAGACACCACGGGTAGCTACTAAGTGCTTCTACAGAATCGCGGTGCATTTCAACAGTCCTCGGACTTCAGAGGACAACTCGGAGCTTTACTGGACCCTCATGGGTGCAGAAGTCTACGAAACGGATGGCATCTCATCCGAACTCCATTTGTCACAGGATGGTCACGGTCTGGTGCATGTACAAGATAGGAGTGAGCTTCACATACGGGAAGACGACAGCGGCCTCAAGGTTTACGTACCACGTGATCCCAAAACACAAGGCTTCTGTTACTTTTCTACTCTTCCAAGACGGTTCCTGGAATGGATGATGACAGACCCTGTTACTTTACAAGTCAAGCATGCTGGCTCCAAAGGTGTCCAGATCGTGAGTGCAGTCTTGAATGCACCTCTCATCAACATGTCGCAGATTCTGGAGGCGGAGGGTGTTGTCGAGGTGGACATCCCTCAAGGCTTGTATGCCCAAGCGAGTGAGGGGGAGGCTGGAGTTGTCACTGGAGGGGAGCATGTTGATGTCGAAGAGGACGACGAACATGATGCCACTGTGTATCATGAAGCGCTGGAGGTACACGATGAGACTGTCTCTCACGAGGCGGAAGAAGACCCCATTGCTCGATTTCTGGCACAGCCAGAGATTTACGAAGACGATATTTCAAGCGATGAAGACTCTATGCTTCAAACATTCGATGCCGTGAGATCTCTCCCGAGACTATCTGACCTTCCTGTTCGACAGCGAAGCCCAGCGACTTCAAGCTCATCTGTCACTGGACGACGACTGTTCACGCCAACTTCGTCCACGGCTGAATACTTCCGTCAAAATAGGCGAACCTCGTCAAACGTTCATCGGAACACGGGCAGACATGAGTCCTTACAATCAACACCGAGATCAGCAAGTCAACCAGCATTTATCTTTGGCTCTTCCCCTACGGCACAGCCCAGTTCCGCATTCTTATTCCAGAGTTTTGGCGAAGCATCACAACATCCTACCATTGAAGACGAAGAAGAATACCTAAGGCTAGTCAACAATGTCATTTCTGCGGCAAACACTGCGGCACTGCCTAGTAAAGGTGCTTATGATATGCCAGGGCTCTTTGGTGCATTGCCAGAAGTAGATGAAGAAGAGGTTGAGCTATCGCGACAGTTCCGATCACATGGTCTTCCTGAACGAGACATGCGAATCGGAGCTCTCGGTGAACTATTCGTAAGCTACCACTACTTATTGTTCTGACAAACAGTACTTACAAGATCACAGGTCTTTGAACTTCTTCACAACATGGACCCCCAACTACCTCGCTTCAGTCGCGACAACTGGCAAAGCCAAATGCGAAAGTTCATCACCATCCATCCCGACTACTCAGACATGCTCCCCTGGACCGCCCAAGAAACAGCCGACATTGTATACTTTGATCGAAAGCGGGTTTTGACAAATCACCTAGCGGACAAAGGGTATCTCGACAAAACAGCGTGGCAGAACAAAAAGCCCTTGTTCTTGATTGAGGTCAAGTCTACAACAGGACATAGCCGAACACCGTTTTATATGAGTAAGCGGCAGTATCAACGGGTAATTGTTCACAGCTTTTCTGTTTGGGATTTAAAACTGATAGGTTGTGCAGATGCAGGAGAATTCCAATACGATGCTTTCGCCGGCGACGTCGCCTACGATTTATTTAATAGCGAGAGTCTCCAATGTTGATAAGACGAATGTGGAGGTGAAGATTTATCTTGATCCGGAGAAATTGAGACAAGATGGATCGTTGGTGTTTACGGGAGAGACGTGGTCAATCGTCCCAGGACCTGGATCAACTTGACGATGTTGATGTCGAGGTCTTCAATCTTTTATCTATCTCTATTACAACAACATATCATTCAATTTACTTCATTCTGATAGGACTCTTCTTGTTTGTTTTCCGTGTTCATCTGCGATCGAAACCATTCGCTTCACTTACCTTGATGACCTGCCACTGCAAGCAACACAACGATCATGTTCGATGACTATCAACAAACTATAGGTTTCTTCCTGCTTGAGAGGCCCAATGAATGGAAACTGATATGAGTGCCACTGGCTTGGAGAGTTGAGGCAGCTCTAGGCTCCCACTTGAACAGAAAGGAGAGCAGTGGCAGCAATCGAATGTGATGTATTCCCCCTTTACAGCTTCGAAGCCCCTTCGACAGTGGTAGTCGAACATCTCGAGCGCTGCCAGTGAATAATAAATCCATCTTTTATAATCTCAAGTTCAGTCCCTCATCCCAATCCTCTTCTCTTTCTTCCTCACAAGCTTCCGAGCAAATCTCACCTCCTCTCATCATCTCTTCATCCTTCTTTCATCTTGACAACGATTAACAAACACTACCCCCAACCCTATCAACAACCCTACCATACTCAAAGACGAAACAGCCAACAACCCGGATAGTCTCTTGACTGCCTTCACCATGTCTGACCATCCTTCTACCCTCGAGGGTGACAACCTCGTTCCCACCAACGACGTTCTCCCCGAGACTAGTCTTCCCACGACTAACCCTCTCGAGAGCCAGACAATCACTGCCCCAGCACTCACCTCTTCCCAGCCTGGATACAACAACATAGATCCTTTTTTCGCCAACCTTCCCCTAGGTCTTCAGCCCTCAGCTGCTCGCCCTCATGATGATGCCCCTCCTGGACATGTCCGCCTTCTTGGCGGATTCATGTGTCCTGTTGATCCTGTTGATCCTGTTGCACCCGAGGAAGACGATGACACTGAGACTAGTGTGTATTACCTCCCAGCTGGTATTCTCGATGACACTGGGGAGTTCCCCGGTGAGACCACTGAGGATGATGGCGAGTCTGAGCATATCACTTCTCCCAACTCTTCTCAACGTCCTATGCTGCATCTTCGTGATGTTAGCACTCCTACAGCTTCATCCGACCCTACATCTTCACCATTTCAGGGTTACAGCTCTCTGTACCAGGGTAACAACTCATTTCCCTTCCAGTCCGTCGGCCCTGAGCATCTACAGCCCATTAACCTCCAGACTCGACTTCGTATGGCACCTCATCATGCGATGAATCCCCCCAGCGCTGGCTTTGTTCAGCCCATTGTCCCTTATCATCCCACGCCTATTGTGCCTGGTTTCCCCGAGCCTATTGGTCCACCCCCAGCTCAGTCTATGGTCTACTACCACCCTGAGTCTAACGAGCCGAATGGCCAGGCTCTTAGTCCTCAACCCAACCAACCTATGGTCGCTTACCATGCTGAGCCCAACAACCCCAACTCCCCCCAGCCTCCTTCTCCCCATGATCCACAGGCTGTTGCTGTCTATCACCCTCAGCGAATCGGATCCCTGGGCGAGATGCTCAGTCTTTCTCCCAAGGAGATTCCCACTCCAACCCCCCCTCATCGTCGTCGGTCGACGATCACTTTTAATCCTGAGGCAACGGAGTTCACCCCGAGCCCAACTGATGCTCGCATGGCCAACGCTAGGGTGACTGAGTCCGCACTTAGCCCTACCCCTATTGGCACGACTACTTATGAGGCAACTGAGTTCACTTATGACCCTACCAACTATGGCATGATCCCCTACGAAGAAGTTGTTGTTGAAGGTTTCGTTGCACAGGGTGCTAATGTTGAAGCTTCTATGGCAGAAATTCTACAGACTACCTGGGAAGAGATTATGTCTATCAAGGATGAGCGTGATCGCGAAGCCGCGGTCAACGATTTTTACATCATGCAGGCCCGCCCCTGGACTGATAAGGATACTCATCGCGAAAAGGAGGCAAAGGCGCTCGAGGAGCGTAAGCGACTATTCGGCCGCAAGAAGTAGACTTGTAAGCAACTAGATCTTGAGTCTTGCAGTTTGGAGTTTGTGATGTACATTGGACACTGAGTATCACGGAATACTTTGGACCAAGTGCGACAGATTGTTTGGATGACTGGCTGAGGATTGTTGCTATTGAGATTTTCTTGCTACGGGCAGACTTCTTGTGATAGTAGAATAGATACCTCCCATAGTCAGCTTCTTAGACTAGATCAATAAGTTGACGTCTAAATCAATTACGTGGTCCCCTTCCGGTGATTTGAGGGAGATGTTAAAATGGCGACAGACGGTCGTTTTCTTATGATGTAAGTCTCATTCTAACAGGAACAGAAAGCTCCAGTAATCTAATAAGTAAGAATTAATACTGCTGTACTAAATTCGTGTTCTTGCATCTCTTTATCAAAGAGAAAGACAAAGACATCGCCATCATATGCGCGGCTTCAGGGTAGGCTCCGGTCGCCGGACCAGCCCCGCAATGTCCGACCGAGAAAGTGGACCCTCGGCGCCGAGACAACGGAAGGTCGTCATACTGACGCCAACAGATCAATGAACCTCCAAGGATCTCATATTTACGTAGCACAAGAGCTCCCAATGAAGAATCTTTTGTGAAACAAACCTGCACCAGTCTATGACGTAACCTCGATCGGACTATATTACGAGGTGCCAGCCGTTAACCATCACACTCAGATCTTGCGATCGCAAAATCTTGACTTGACGACCTTCGAGATGGCTGAGGAAAACGAAATTCCTGTTACTAATGAGGGCATGGGAAAGCCTCTTTCGGCCAAGAATCAGGTCCTCACTGCTGGTGCTGCTGTGACGCAGGTAAGTTGCCTCTGGAGAGAGTTGAGGAGTTTCAGCTCATTTGATGGTAGGAGTTTCGACCGGTGAAGCATATCTGCGCTCATCTCAACGCTTTTCATGCATACGCCGATGACCCCTCTCGCTTCGTTGAAACGAACCACTACTGCGCCCATCTAAGTACGTCCCTCACCAACCGCTCGACTCAATCACTAACCCCAGCAGACGAGGACGTCCGCCAATGTCTCCTCTACGACTCCGACGAGCCCCACGCGCGCCTCATCGGCATCGAGTACATGATAACCCCCAAACTCTACGAAACCCTCGACAAAGAAGAGCGCAAGCTCTGGCACTCACACGTCTACGAAGTGAAATCCGGAATGCTCATCATGCCGAACCGCGCAGTGCCCGAGCGTGCATGGCAAGTAGCTGAAAACTACGAGATGGATCAAGTCGTGCAGTTATATGGAAAGGTGTATCATTTGTGGCAGACGGATCGCGGTGATACGCTGCCGTTGGGGGAGCCGAAGCTCATGACGAGTTTTACGGTGGATGGACAGTTTGACTTTGAGAAGCATGTGGGAGAGAGAGATAAGAAGTTTGGGACGGATTGGAGAGTGAAGAAGGAGGCTAGGAAGGATATTCCTAGTCCGGTTGTTCATGAGGGTGAGTATGGTTGGAGTCGTTGAGGGATTGTGCTAACTTGTGTAGATGCGGATCAGGCGTGGAAGAACAAATGAAGCGTATGTGAGGGATTGCAAAATGGAGCCGAGTCAAAACGTGGGAGATGATTATGACATAATGAGTGGATGGAATCAGAGCAAGAAAACGTAGCCAGCTGAACGGTTTGTTGTGCAGAAGGTAGTGATAATTAGGCGACCATACCGTCTATCATACCGGGTATCATCTATTAATTGAGTTCAACATTATTGTATGCTGTGCCCACTGTCTCTGCCCCAAGCAGTCAGCGCCCCATCAACATACGGGAAGTGGGCAGCCCTCAATACCACACGCGCGGCTTCTTCTGCTTATGGACGTTCTACTTCCCAACAGTAACCTTCTGCGGCAACTGCTGAACCCCCTGCATCTGCTGCATAACCCTGGTATCGTGAACCTTGCGGTCAATGCCCCGGAACTCGAAAACCCCGTCGAGCTCTCTACGCACAGCTAGCAGTTGATCCTGGGCCTTGCGAATCTCGTCCGGTTTGTTATCCTGGACGACATGTGCCTTGACTTGGAGGAACCATCGCTTCTGCTGATCGACGGGTGTGAGGGATTGCCAAGGCGGTAGACTACCCATTGGGATGGTCGCTTGCTGTTTTGTTTCCATGGGGGTGTAGTGTTCTAGAGGTTGGAGGAAGTAGTAGCGTGTTAGACAGAACTCGATGTCATCTCTGTAGAAGCGGTAGACCTCTTCAATTGTTTCCGTCTTGAATCTGGGCTGTGTCAGTAACAATTGAGCCAAGCGTGTGAGTTCTCTCTCACATGTGGTTGTTGTCGCGCATGATTGAAGGCAACTTCTTCTGATCCCAAAGCTCAACCTTCTTCCGCTGTGTAAGCAGAGGCTGTCCGCGCGGCGGATCAGGAAAATCCGTCCATCTCAAGATACCCTGCGTCGCATCCAAGTCCATCGGCGGCGCATTGGCTCCCATATCGCGATCTTTGAGTACATCATATCGCGTTTGCAATATAAAGGATTGTCGGGTCAAGTTTTGATGAAGCTCTTTCCAAAGGAACCCGGTATTATTCCGTATGGGCTTTTCTATAGAGCTCTGATTGGAGATACCCATGGGACGCTGGGGACCTTGGAAGTAGAGGACGCGCTGGATTGACTCCCATGGGTCCATGTTTGTGAGACCGCCGAGGACTGCGCATGCCGAGGTGAAGTCTTTGTCCTCGATGAGGGCTGTGAGGAAGATCTCGTGCATTTTGGCGGGAGTGAAGAAACCCTTTTGTCGCCAGTTGTATTGGGTATGACTTTTGTGTTGTCTTCTTAGTGTATGTTGGTATTGCGACGATGATCGTAGCTAGAGGTTGATGCTTGGGAGAAGTTGGCGCATGAAGCGGGTGAGGGGGCTATGTCTTTGACTACTTGTCAATTGACGCCAGCTGGTTGGTCAGGTTCAAACAGGCGCTTTTTGGTCTGTTACGAATATTATACTAAGGGTAGTATGTTACTGAGATGGTGCCATGCGATGTGTTCAGACGAACGGTGACTTTGACTTTGACTGTTGATGAACATTGCACCCAAAATACCCCACCAGAGCTTGAAGCTCAAGCTCGACTTGCCTCGAGGGCACGTGACTTCGTGACTGTTCACGCGTCAGTACCAAATCGAAGCTAATTGCGCGTTTGGATTCAGGGTCCAACCTTCATTTAAATCAAGATATGATGCATCACCAAACAATCAACGAGTGCTGAAGTTTCAGATTTGTGAAAATCACAGTGAAATAAATCTATTATATATGTTTGTGATGTTATTTGTCCAGAATTACGAGTATTTGTTCTGATTTTCCGTGTCAACTACACGACTGTAGGTTAAGTGCTTGCATTTAGCTGGCTTGGCGTGGCTTGCGTGGTTGGCTGCTGAACCAGACTAACGCCTCGGCATTTCAACGTCCCTCAACAACAACAACGACATATCACAGCACGACCAGATGCAACCGCTTTGGCCAGCACAAAAATGCCTTCAAGCGACATATCCAAGCGCAAAGCCTCTGATGCCCCTGTTTCTCCGCCGCCCCTCAAGCGCAAACTTCAGAGCGGCACAACCAGTGAGTGGGCAATCTCAAAAGCAGCGTTATTTCCATGCCGCAGCATGTAATCGCTAGACAACTAGCTAACATGGCCTACCTAGAGACAGCTGTAGCAAACTTCTTTACTCCAGCATCGCAGAAACCCAAGGATCCTACTGTCTGGTCGGAGCGAAGTCCTAACGACGATACCCCTGCGACTCTCCTGGTCGGCCGATTCGATGGAGTCAAGGAAGATAGAACAATAAAGAGGAGGAAGATAGCGGCTTTTGATCTAGACTCGACACTCATCTCCACAGCCTCGGGCAAGAAACATGCAAGCAGTGGGACAGACTGGAAATGGTGGGACAACTCGGTCCCCGGGAAACTTCGAGAGCTGTATCAAGATGGATATCGAGTCGTCATCTTGTCGAACCAGGCAGGGTTGACGCTACACTTCGACCCCAAATCCAAAGCACCAAAAGCCACTGCACAGAAACGAGTTTCCGAATTTAAACAGAAATGCAGCGCCGTCCTCAATAGTTTGAACCTTCCGATATGCGTCTACGCGGCGACCGAGCATGATATATATCGAAAACCGAGAACAGGCATGTGGAAGGAGCTCTGCAACGACTATGACATCTCGGATTCCGAGATCGATCTGGGGAACAGCGTATTCGTCGGCGATGCAGGGGGTCGGACCGCAACGTTGGGGAAAGGCCCAGACGGCGTTGCGGCCGCAGCTAAAGACTTTAGCTGCTCGGACAGAAACTTTGCCCACAACGTCGGAATAAGGTATCAGACGCCGGAGGAGTTCTTTCTCGGCCAGAAGCCTCGGAGTTTCGCTCGTGAATTCGACTTGTCCGAGCATCCCTTCGTCGACGATGCTGAATCGGGGAACTCCGTGGTGACCTTTGACAGGACTAACGACAAGGACATCATCTTATTCTGTGGGCCACCCGGGGCTGGCAAATCCACGTTTTACTGGAAATCCCTCAAGCCTCTGGGGTACGAGCGCATCAACCAGGACCAGCTCAAGACACGCGACAAGTGCGTGCAGGCCGCGAGGGAGCATCTCCAATCGGGTAAATCCATTGCCATAGGTGCGTTTTTCTCCAAATTCTACTACCCCAGGACTACCCCATTCCCACACCACCCCCTCACTCAAAGGCGCGCTGACCCGGTCCCTTTGCAGATAATACCAATGCCGATCCAGAGACCAGGACTATTTGGGTAGAGCTTGCCAAGAAATTCGGCATCTCTATCCGTTGCGTGTGGTTCAAGACTCCTCTCCAAGTCTGCGAACACAACAATGCTGTGCGGGCGCTAAACACGATGCTGAATCCTGAGTCAAGACAGATCTTACCCAAGATGGCATTTACAGGTTTCGCGAGTCGGTTTAAGCCGCCACAATTGAAGGAGGGTTTCCAAGACATTACTGAAGTGCAGTTCCAGTTTCGTGGTTCGCAGGATGAGTACAAGATCTGGGGTCGATACTGGACGTGAGAACAACGCCGATGAAGAGAAGAGAATTCATTCCCCAATTATTCACCTTGGCATCATGTCATCTCCGCATCACGCAAATTCTTTATCATCACCAGCTCCAAATCCTTATGGAGCAGTTGAGGTCCATATCGCCTCCGCATAACCATATTGGGGAAGGCGAAGCGAAAGACGAGACGAGTTGACATTGCAAGCGAGGACAACTTCTGGGGTCTTGCTCACCGTATTAGACGGGGCTCCTGGGGTATACAGGGAGTTAATCTGGCAGCCTGGCGGTTGTGGGTATCACTCCGGCCATCTAGAATGCAGTGAATGTCATCCTTACTTGACCAATTAATCGACCAAACCCACACGAACGAGTCTGAATAGAGGAATATGCTCCTTGATAGTGGAGTCCATCGGTCGTAGAAAAAGAACCGGTCCGAATCTTTTACTAAAGACAACCGACCCAAACGGCCTGGATAATCCCTGGGTCAGGGGGGCCCCGGCCTCTAGCTTTATTTGCTTTAAGCTAAACTTTACACTTTGTTTGTATGCTTATTCTGAAGATCTCACAGTGAGATGCCCAAAAACCTGCGGGGGAATGCGGAGTGATCGTCTCTGCTTTTGTCTGTAGGCGTGGCGTGGCATGATTGCGGAGAGATTCTGGACCTGGCCCATTCTTTAAGCAATGTCGCTAAGAGCTTCCAATGCAACGGCAGTTATTTTGACGAACTGTCAGTGTCATTCTGTGTAGTTGAAAGAATATCTCTTGGTATTGGGGAACAAGACCTCGCTGCTATTCCCGCCTCCAATTGAAGTTGATTGCCCAGCCGGGACGATTTGATTTGCATTGGCAGAGTCTTGGCCCTTGGCGAAAAACGTGTAGCGGCTGGGCATCCCACGCCCTATAATAGGTACCTACGTCCATAGTTGTGTTAGTAACAAAAGCCATTGCCGTGATAATTGATGTCAGACTTTCCCTTTTCTGAACGTGTAGGGGGGGCGAGAGGGACTCGGCGCACAAAAGATGGGTGCTAGCGTCATTGCTAACAGCCCTCCACCTTTTCTTTTTCCCTGTGAGAGGTTTCTCCACGGCCGCTGTAACGTTCTAGTGCCCCAAACCATGGGACTCCGTTATTGGATGACATTTTCGAGGACGGTTAGTGAACGGAGCAGATCATCAGTATGTTTGTTTATTTGAGGGATGGGGAAAGTCAAGTTTAGTGTTGGGTTCGGTGTAACGAAGCCCGGAGAGAAGAGCGGGGTGAACCAGATCAAACCTGCAAATCTCGTGGGGAAACTATTCTTGCAATTTGTATAAAAGGATCCCCAGATTCCTCTTGTCTCTCCCTTTTTTCTAACCCAGGCACTTTCTGTCCATCTTTCCTCTTCCTCTTTTACCCTTATATCTTTTACCAAGGGCAATTTCCATCATGGCTGGAGGCGTCAAGAAACCCGTCAACATCTTCAAGCTGAAGGACCTGGGCGAACCAGAGGGCGCTTTCAACTGGCGTCTTTGGTTTGCCGTTGTGTCGTTTGCTCTGCTCGGTGCGGCGCGAGGTATCGACGAGGGTCTCATTTCTGGCTCGTTCAACAGCAAGGACTTCCAGGAGACTATTCACTATGATTCTTACACTTCCGTGCAGCAGGCCAATATCAAGGCCAATGTCTCTGCTATGGTTCAAATCGGTTCTGTCGGTGGTGCTCTGATGTAAGTCATATCCTTGCTGATGATGGGGAACTTGAGTCGCTGACTGGTGTAGTGCTTTCTTGATCTGTGATCGTATTGGTCGTATCTGGGCTACTCGTGTTCTTTGCACACTCTGGGCTCTTGGTATTGTTATTTTCATGATCGGCGGTGTCAACGGAAACCTTGGTGCTGTCTATGCTGGTCGCTTCATCTGTGGTCTTGGTGTCGGTCAGACTCCTGTTGTTGGACCTATCTACATCGCTGAGATTGCCCCCGCTGCTGTTCGAGGTCTCTGCTCTTGCATGTTCACTGTAAGTCTACTCCCCTTACCTTTCACATATACATCATCTAACAGATCAGGGCGCTGTTTACATCGGTATCGTTCTCGCTTACTTCACAAACTACGGCTGCCATCTCAACCTCCCCGACGACTCTCACAACCAATGGCTCGTCCCCACCAGTCTTCACATCATGATGTCCGGCATCATCTTCATCCTCAGCTTCTTCCAGTCCGAGTCTCCCCGATATCTCGTCAAAGAAGGCCGTCCCGATGAAGCCGCCCGTGTGCTGGGCCGTCTCCGACAGCAGCCCGCTGACGGAGAGTACATTGTTCACCAGATCACTGAGATCCAGGCTGCTCTTGACCACGAGCTCGAGGCTACCAAGGGTGTTGGCTTCCTTGGCAAGATCAAGGAGCTGATCTTCGTTCCCAGCAACTTGTACCGTCTTTACATGTCCTCTATGGTTCAGTTCCTCTCTCAGTGGTCTGGAGCTGGTTCCATCACCCTTTATGCTCCCGACCTGTTCAAGATCATGGGAATTGTCGGAAAGCAGGAGGGTCTTCTCGTCACGGCTGTCTTTGGTATCGTCAAGCTCATCGCCGCTGTTATCTGTGCTCTCTTCCTCGTTGATGTCATCGGCCGAAAGCGCGCTCTTCTCATCGGTATCACTCTCCAGACCATTGCTATGATCTACGTTGCTGCTTTCCTCACCAAGATCCCCCAGCTCGGTGTCGTCGAGGACTTTGTTCTCCCCGAGAGCGACAAGGGTGCTTCTCGCGGCGCCATCGCCATGATCTACGTCTCCGGTTTCGGTTGGGCTCTCGGCTGGAACTCCATGCAGTACCTCTTGACTGCCGAACTGTTCCCTCTGCGCATCCGTGCCCTCGCTACATCTTGGGCTATGACTCTCCACTTCGCCAACCAGTACGGAAACTCCCGCGCTGTGCCTAACATGCTTCTGTCTGTTGCTGAGGGTGGTATCTCCCCCAAGGGAACCTTCTGGTGCTTTGCCGCTGTCACCTTCGTCGGCGGTGTCTGGGTCTGGTTCTCCGTTCCCGAGACCAGTGGACGAAGCCTCGAGAACATGGACGAGCTCTTCGCGCTTCCCTGGTATAAGATTGGTCTTCACGGTAACGAGAACGCCGAGGTTCTTGACCAGGCTCGTGATGAGAAGCACCGATATGCTGAGGAGAGCCACGCCACTGGCATTGAGCTCGAGCATCAGCGAAAGCAGGATGCTTAAATGAATTGGATACAGAATACGAACTGGTTTAGTTGTGTCATAAATGGCACTTATATATAAATAGTTATGAATCATATGAAGCGTTTTGAGTATCATGTTACTCATTCTTACATCTTGAGTCTTTCCTTGTTGTGACATCACGTGGTTGCACCAATAACCAACAACCAACAACCATTCATCCCGTGGCGTCCACCTCTTTCTTTGTTGGCTTGTCGCTTCTTTCCACCTCATTATCCCGACTCACGCAAAATTGAACACTTGAGTCCCGCCATTTGAATGTATTCCAGTCAAGATGTTACTGTCGGATACGCTTCCATGAAAAACTGGCCCGCCGCATCCCATCCGCTCACTCTCATCTCGCGTGCGAGGCTCTGTGATGGGATACTCTTCAATGAGCACCTTTGACACGGCTGCAGCTGTTGCCGCAGCAAAGTTTTGCCATTTCTTATTCTTGTGGCTATCACAATAGTCACAGATCCCTTTGACAACGATGCACGGGATTTCCTCCCATACACCAGCACCTTCCATCTCGAACGCGATGAGACCATGGGCTTGAGCGAGTCTGTCGCGTTCTTCGGCTGATTTGAGAACCGTATCTCCTGAACCGATGTGTCCGACGAAAACGTACGGGGCTTGGGCATCTTTCTCGCGCCCGCTTTGTTGCCACTTCGACTTTTGGTCAAGTCGATCTCGGACTAGGAGCTGTCTCTTGTCGCAGCCTAGTTCGAGACATGAGGCGTTGCGACTGGCCTCACATACTCCAGAGCCACTCATACAGACATTGCAGTCTGAATGATGCTTGTGAAGATATGAGCGAGGAAACAGACAATCCTTATCTGCCCCAGGAAAGTGATAATTCGCAGCTCGACGTTGTCCTCCGGCGCGCAATTGAAGTTCCTCCAAATGCACTGTCGCCTTATCTTCGAGCTTTTCCCGGTCTCTGTCGGTCTCAAACCGAGCGACAAAGTTGCGAATGTTTTTCGTCGGTCTTCCTAAGCGATCATCGAGAGTGTCCTTAATCTCAAGCTTATCGGGATAGTGACGACCGAAATCACGCTGGACGACCGCCTTGCTGATAACAACGTCGCCGAGAAGAATCTCCTCGCCTGAGGGAGATACGGGCACACCGCCGCAAACCCCGGTCACCAAAACCAGTTCGAGGTTGGGATAACTGGCACGGAAACTTGCTGTCGCACTTGCAGCGTTGACCTTTCCCATACCCGAAAGAAGGACAAGGACAACATTGACTCCCCCCATGCGCCCAATTGAGTAGGTATTTAGGTCACCAACTGACCTCCCCAGCTTGGTTTCTTCCCAGAACTCGTCCACAACATGGCTCACGGCATTATACTCAACAGCCAGGGCACAGACAATACCGACACGGAAGTCATCACGGCTTTTGGGTGGAGCGAACATGAGTTCCTACAATTGCCAATTTGCGCGAAAATTGAAGATGATGGTTCTCCAACCCAGCTGAAGGATTGCTGACCGAGAGGCCTCACGTGGTGACTGCCTCGATCGATAGCCTGGTTCGCCTTGCAGGGTTCCAGACTTGGCCTTGGTCAGCCGCAATTCCCCCTCTCATGAGGCCAATCGCTTCTTCAAGACTACAACAAAACATCGATCAAATCAACTGCGATGAATGGCCCTACATTTCAGGACCCCGTCTATGGCAGTAATGTCGTGACAGGGATCACTGCGACAGGTAATGCTCATCAAACCTTCAACTTCAATCAACGCGCCGAGGCAAAGCCAAAGGCATTTTATGCCCTGCCTTATGAGAAGAATCAAGATTTTGTTTCGCGACCCGATATCACATCGCGGCTTGAAGAGCTTTTGCCTATGAATTCAGACGAATTTCGAAGTGCAGCACTATGGGGACTTGGAGGCTCTGGGTAAGCCCAGTAAAACCACCTAGCGTTGTCGCAAACGCATTGCTCACGTCCAATTGACAGCAAGACCCAAGTCGCTCTGGAATACGCATACAACCGATATCGCAGAAGCCCTTGTTCTGTATTCTGGGTCCATGCTGACAACGAGGCTACTTTTGCCCATGATTATAGCTCAATCGCCAAAGTATTGGGTTTGGAAGGTCAAGGCAGCGGACCTGAGCTTCTGCAAAATGTCCGACACAAGATTGAGTCCCTGGAAAAGTGGCTCTTGGTTCTCGACAATGCCGATGAATTATCACTTTTTGGGGTAGGCCCAACAGCGAGCAATCGGACCAGCAAATTCACGGATCTTATCCCCAAAGGCCCAAATGGCACTATTCTATGGACAAGTCGCGATGAATCTATCGGTGGGAGTCTCGTGGGGACCCGAAGAAGCATTCCGGTTTCGAAGATGACTTTCGCAGAATCCAAGGCTTTGCTTGATTCGACAATCTCTCGACCAACAAGTCAAAAAGAGTTCAGAGACGTTTGCTCTCTGATGGACGAGCTACAGCATCTGCCACTTGCTATCTCGCAAGCAGGGGCATACATGCGCAGAACAGACACTTCCGTCAGCCAGTACCTCGCAGACTTGAAAGAAGAGCAGGCGCGCTGGCGTGTATTGAAGGAGACCGAGTTCGACAAACATAGATCGCATGGAAATTCCAATAGCATCCTTGAGACCTGGAGTATTTCCATTCGTCGCATCAGGCAAGAAAACGAGATGGCATATGAGATTCTCCATATCTTGGCCTACTTTGATAACCAGAATATCCCTCAACCACTAGTCGAAGCCGCTGCTGGACATGGATGTGATGGAAATGCAGAGGGAACCCTTGAGACTGATAGGAGAAAGGCAGTTCGTCGACTGAAGGACTTCTCGTTCCTGGTAGAGCGTCGTGTCGATGATGGCGATGAACGGAACTTTGAGATGCATAAGCTCGTACAAGATGCTGCTCGCTACGGCCTTCGCGTTACAGATATGCTGGAAACAGAGGAGAAGGAACCGACCAAAGAGTCTCGACGCCTGAGGAAATGGCTTAAGAAATGGATACAAAGCCCCAAGAAGAGTACCACAAAAACTATCGACCAAGAAAAGAAGACGCCAACGAAGGGAGAGAAGTACTTTGCCGGTGCTGCGAGCGACATCATGCTAGGCTTGTATCCTGAGGAAACAGACATGGAAAAAGGAACAGGGCTATGGGTTGACTGCGAAAGATATATGGCGCACGCACAACGCGTGTGCCACTGGGCGGAGATGTTTAACAAAGAAGACTCTGCGGTATCGATAATATGGCGCTACTCCAGGTATCTTCAGCACTGTGGTAGAGCAGGGGAGGCTGTTGCACCCTTGACTCACCTCCTAGATCTCACCGAGAAAACCTCTGGCGAGCACAGCTTCTGGTTCATTTGGGGTCTGTACTCTCTTGCAGTTAGTTTCTCATATGTAGGAGACTATCCGCCATCAATCGATTGCTGCGATCGGGCGCTGAGACTGGCTGCAGAGGGCGACGAAGACAACGCGTATCTCGAGGTGGCGTGCATGTCCATGCTCTCGGAATGCTATAAGCATCAAAATCGCTTCGATGAAGCAGAGAAGTTGGCTTTGGAAGCAATGAAGCGAGGACGAGAACATGGCTGTGGAGACGCAGCAGTATTCGACAGTATGCAAGCCTTAGCAGAAGTCTACATCCAACAGAAACGATATGCCGCAGCCGCGTCTATTCTTGTCCAAGCTGTGGAAGACTACCAGCCTACGCTTGGAAGCTTCTATCCACAAATGATACCGGCTTACAACCACCTTGGATCCATATATACTGAACAGGACAAACTTACTGAGGCTGAGCGAGCTTACAAAAAGGCATTGGAATTCTGCCATGCCACATACGGCGAAGAGCATATAGATACAATACGGGTTTGTGATAACTTGTCCGTGAATTGGGCTAGGCAGGGAAGGTATGAGGAGGCGCTGCATAAGATTGATGAGACATGTCGGTTGAGCGAGAAGATGTTTGGGCGGAATCATGAAGTTTCGAGCAAGGTAAGAGATACGAGGGAATGGATTGAGTATATGATGGATCATCAATCATGATGGCTCCTTGAGATGGACTTGGTTTAAGCGGTATTGCGGAAAGCAAGAGATGGGGATTAATGGGTAGCTTTGTTTGCATGGGATATACTGCAATGGAACTCTCTCTTGGTATGGGATTAACTGTGTTTACGCTGGTCGAGGCAAGCATGTTAGGCGTAACAAGGTTCTAATTATTCTGTTTACTTAAGCTACTTCTGTTAAACTGAACCTATCGTAAAGTATTCGTCATGTGTAATATGGGAAAATACCATTTCTTGCGAGTGTATGAGCGCGAAGGATCTTGGTCCAGTGCTCTGCTGTGTTAGCCCACTTGCAAACAGCAGCCTTTCTACCAAGACATATTATTCTTCCCAAGTAGTCGTAGTGTTCTCCATCTGGCGTGTCCATCTTTGGTGAGGGTTGATCGACTGATACTCAACCCATCGCGCACCGCTTTCCACCAACCTCATCAACTCCTGATGAATTCGGTGGTGAGTCGTGGTGATATATATAAAAGAAACAGTGAAATACTCTGAGCCTAAAGGACAGTAGTTCACTCAAAGCTACCCAGGATAGGAGTAGGTTGTAAGTCCCGATGCTAATATATAAGGTACTTTCAGTTGTACAGATTTCACCTCCCTAGCGCCTAGTATGCTCGATGGTAAAAGCAGAAGCCAGTCCTATACTGGCTAGCACCTATATGAGAAGCGGAAGCCCGACCTCGGTGCCAACGGGAATGTTGATTGAAATGGTCATGGCCATGTTGAGTAGGCTGACTTGTTGTTGGGTAGTCATCGGTGTGGATATATAGAAGTTTCTCCCTTGTGATAGAAGGTTGTTTGGCAAGTCGTGATCTTTGATGTTGTGTATCAATCTTTCCGACATGTACTCCTTTGAGACAGAGGGCACAATATGGCTTGAGCTTCTGGTAACTTCTTCCAGCTGGCGCTTACCCCTGGTCTTGAAGAGCAGTTGCGTAATCACTATAGTTTAATATATATGTACTTAGTCGATTAAGAACTCTCTCGGGGTTAAATGTGATCGTCGGTGGAAAGGCTAGAATAATGCTTGCACAGTCTTAAGACCAGGACTTAGTAAGTCTAGGAGTATGATGAATTGGTCGCTGATAGCGGCCGTTACGGAGGTTCGGCCAGACTCTAAAGGTTCAGTCCCCGTCCGTAGATCTCGCTCACACGCTGCGCTGCTTGGGTGCTCTTGGCTGTGTATATAACAAGTCGCGTTCCCCAATCAAACCACATTGTATCGTGACTTATAGGCAGTTGTGTCATTGGTATGACAGATATGAGGTCAGCGCGGCTTCGGGTTAGGGTTAGCGTGCTGTGCTCGTATATCATACACAGACATAAGTCTCTTTAACTGCCTCGATGCAAGACTTCCAGACGCTGATCTTGGCCTCGCCTTGATGGTCAATTTCGGCCGTGTTGACTGGGCGGACTCCAATGATGCAGCGCAAACATCAGCCATTTTAGCAGACTAGGCTTGTCGCTGCTGGGGTCGTCTAGAATCGAGGGTTAGCGATGATACATCAGTTATTCTTCGAGTGCCTCTCTTACATGCATATCATACACCCATACATCTTCCTCACTGGTAAGCTGCCGGGCCGTGAATGTGTTCGTGTACCCTAGATTACTGCAGGCAGCTAACAACAACCCCATTACGTATTCCAAAACGCGCGTTCCCCGAAACAATGAAAAGTACTATATGTATAGTATTTTCTCCTCCCACGCGCCAATTCGAGGTTGAATGGATTGGCATGACGATTCCTCTAGTGGAAAAGGTGCGGTCGGAACACGAAAATGAACAACGTGAAATTGTTGTCCCCCGCAACGAAGAGGAAAGCCATATATCTGCCGCCGCTCTCTAGTCCTTGCGGCAGTGTTGTGATTGATTGCTCAAGGATGTTACTTTGATGATCATCATCGTGACTAAGTTCTGTCTGCTGATTTAAGCTCTTAGCCACAAGCCTTAACTGTAAATAACACATCTAGCTAACAACTTAGACATTATACCGTAATAACTAACCAATTGCTACAGCCAAAGGCTGATATGCCTGCTCAAAAGAATCACGTCTAGGGATAACAGACAAAGCATATGCCTCTTTCCAAATCTGGAGTTAGAGTTCGGTAGGAAGGCATAGAAATGGGTGAAAGGTAGCTAAAGATATCTTATGTCTTGTAATAAAGGTTTAGATAAAGATTTTGGGTAAAAGGTTATGCTGGAGGAGATGTAGAATGAAAGTAGAGACTGAAGGTGAGGAAAGGATCATCGTCGTGACGTGGTCTATATTAGTCGAAATATCATCAAGACCTGTAGCCCGTTCGCTTTCTAGCCAGGCAAGCTCGGAAATTTGTCGAGTGAAACTGTAGTGGTCGACAATAATTTCCGCCTTGGTCTGTTCGCCGGTAGATCGAGTGATTTTAACACATCAGAATGAGCTTTTTATGGACCGAGAGTGTTACAGTGTGAAATAAGAAGCATTCCGAAGCAAGTGGGAAAAAAGAAGACTTCAGGGAGTAACCCATCTTGTCAAAGTCCTGGGAGGACCTGCCCAGAGCGTGAGCGTCTGTCGGAATCTTTTATCTACCGTGAGTTGGTAGTAATCGACAATCGGTTCCGGTTGAGGAAGCTTGATGTGCCCAGCAATACGTAAGGCGCTATAGACCCCAAGTCTTAAGCCAAATCTGAGGGAGGCCGTGATTTCTGGGGTAAGATCTAGATTCGTCCCACAATGGCCGAAAGACGGCGGGCCCGGTGTGAATTGTATATATAGAAAGGGCTTATGAGCATCCCACGGGTCCTCGTCGCCCTCGTCGCCCTCTGAGAAGGGGACCCGGGGGGGCCTGTTCCCTCGGTGTGATCAAAATTCTGTTTCCGATTGTTTGGATGTCCAGAGGAGGCCAGCGATGAAGAACGCAGCAAAA